>CH001963.1:2386-71966 GCA_000149265.1 Ciona savignyi
TAAAAAATCTTACTACTACCCATTTACCACAACACAGCTTGTTAGTCTGTGTTCATCTAAACAATCTACTACTACCCATTTACCACAACATGACCCCTAACCCCCGCCACTGGCGTCAATTCCCGAGGTGGCAAGCCACCCCAGTAAAAAATGCGGGGTGGCAACATACAAAATATACCATACTTGCCACCCCAGTTTTTTACTCAATACTGTATTTTTTAGAGTGTGTTTATTGTAAAAAAATAAATTGAAGCACAGAAATCGCAACTTAAATAACACACAAGTTCATATTTTTTCGAAAGGTTACTATACTTATACACATAACCCCATTCAGGCGTCTAACTACCCCGACATCTAACTTTCCCCGCCTCTAACCGCCCCCCCACACCCCAGGTATTGGAAGGATGTTACTTACCCAGCTCCCCCGAGTCCCTCGTCGTTGACATCGATCGAAACAGCGGAACCCCACTACAAAGTGGTGCGAAAGCCCCCTATCTTGCTAAGTTCCGGGTCAGCGAGTGTGGAATCAGTGAAGTGGAACGGCTTGGGTCCATGGTGGGTGGACGTTTATTAATAATTCACCCAACAGTACCCAGTATTTACCCCACAAGTATCCGCATTTTTATTTTTCGGTACTTTTGCTTCATTCTTACCCCACATTTACCCCATTTTTACTTGATACTCTATCGTACTTATCCCATACTTTCCCCATAGTATTCCTATCTAACTCATCCTGCCCCAACATTTAACCCGTAGTTTCACTGTAATACCCTCTACTTTACCTGACCCTGTACTGCACCCTTACTTACACTATATTTGGATCGAATATACCGTATTTCTGTATTTGCCTTATACTTATCTTTGATATATCTAAAACTTGTCCTTCTGTTCTTTCCTTATATTTATCCCATATTTACCCACTTTGTACTTCATATTTAGCCCCATACTTACACCAGACTTACCCAATACTTTCCCTATATTTGTTCAATCCTTCACTTAATTTACCTGATACTTACTGTACCACATCACTTCTACCAAGCCCTGTACCCCACTTACTTACCCCATATTTTACCTTACCCAATACATAAACAGCTATCTAATGCAACTGACATGTTCCGTCAGAGCTCTGCCAACATGCCCAGCGCACAAAACCTGACGTGGCAAGCAGTTATATTCAAAGTAGGTGATGATTGCAGACAAGACATGTTAGCTTTGCAAGTTATTCAGTTGTTCAAGAACATATTTAAACAGGTAAGTTAGGTAGTTTTAATCTATAGCTTTCAGAAAGCCACCGTTTTACTTTTGTTGCATGTTATGTACATAATAAATAACAAATCCAAGCATATACTTATTCTTAATTATCTCTACTTTCAATAACGTGGCTATAGCATAGGATTTTAAATTAGGTATATCTTTACAGCGGAATTTATAGCTCTTTTTCAATTTTCTAAACAGTTATTATTTCCGAATCGTATTTATATAGCTTTGAGTTTAAAAATCTACACTTTTAATTAGAAATTTAAAAAATGTTGTAAATATAACTAATTACAATGGAATAACTTGTGTAGTTTACTGACGTATACCATATTCACAAAATGATCATGATCGACATAATAGATTAGGATAATTATATTTATCCCCGTGAATGGGAAAACCAAGGGGGTTAACACACGAGCAATCGTCAGATCACCTTGCGGCCACCGTTGGGTTACCAGAGCTATTGCAGTGTGTTGTATATGATAGACACGTTCCTTCAATTTAGTAGAACCCATTATTTCGCTGGCTTCAGGCAATGTCCGTAAAGTGCCTTGCCCAAGGACACAACCGACGTAGCTAGCGACCCAGTTTTTTTTAGTTTACTCATTATTAATACACAACATATAAATATTTTATTAATACACGTATTTATTAATACACAACATATAAATAAAAACGTAATAATAAACAGCGTAATCGTAATCGTAAATGTAGTCGTATTCGTAGTTATAATCGTGGTTGTAGTCGTAATCGTAATTCGTAATAGTAATAGTAGTCGTACTCGTAAATCGTAATTATGGAATGACCTTGTGCTTCTTTAGCACGTTTTAGTCGTAGCTGGGGAATCCCCGTTATGTGGTGGCGCTATATTCATTTACTCTTATTGGGGTACTCAAAGGATGTAACACCTCCCCACTTAAATTGAAAATACACAAGATGCAACACAGTATTAACAGTATGATAATAAATATAAATAAACAATGAAACTTAAATGCATTAGAAATCAAAAGGTATGTAAGTAAATAAGCAACAATTAAAACGGCAGTAATTCCTGTAATGGGTAATGTTGAAGTACACAGTGAAATAATAAACCAGTGTTGTAAACACAATGATGTATTGGTGTATTTGTTTGTAATGCAATGTAATTAACAATTGTATGGTATTTTCGGTTTTCGCGTGCGGGTAGAATGTCGCGGTTGTGTAATTGGTGTATTTACAATCTCAGTTTCAAGCTGGGTTGACTTCTCAGGGACATCTGTACGTTTGCCCTGGTCAATTAAAGTGGCCTCATGTTGATCATCACCGTCCTCCGAAAACCTTCGGCACAGCTGATCTATGTGTCGTCTCCATACAACTCCACTTCTTATTTTTACGTTCACACTTCTTGGACCCAGGACTTTAACTACGACTCCTGGAACCCACTTTGGTCGGTGTGCTGAGTGCTGTCCGTAGTGCGGTGCGTAGCACTTGGTACCTCGTTGAAATGGTGTTGAATTCTGTAAGGCTCTCTGGGTACTTGATTTGCTACCCGGTCGTGGCCAACCTTCTCGAGTATATCTCATTACCTCTGAGATTACTGGATCTTTTGTTGACTCTTTTGCCAACACTCCTGAATTGGTTGCCTGTAATTGCAAGCTTAGCGTATTAAGGGTATTTACCACATGTACATCGTCTTCCTCCTCCTCTCTATCGAAGACTGGGTCTGAGCCAGTTGGGAGTCGACTTAACGCGTCAGCATTGCCATGTTCTGAGGTTCTTCTGTATTCTATGGTGTCTTTTTGAAAGTCTTTTAAACATCCTAGTTCCTTTTTGAACAAACTACCAAATTCTTTACATAATTGATCACACAGATTGTTGTAAAGATGAATATGAGTGTACCGTATGTAATGTATTAACATGGAGAGATATTGTTTAAATTCATGAGGTTATCTATTGATAGTTGTAGCTTTGAAATGCCATCGCGGCCAAGTAAGTTTAAATCAGGTATTTCTGTCACGACAAATTTCATACCTGTAGCTGTATTGAAGTTGTTATTGCCCGATGTATTGATTTTGGTCGATTTTGAAGTATAAAGTCCAAGCACTGGAAGTCTGTGATGTGATGCAGATTCGTATCTATCTGTACACGGATGTAGTCTTGGTTTACCTAGGAATTCCCATCGTTCTTTCGATAGAAAATTTTCTCCTGCTCCGGTGTCTACTTCAAAATTGTATGAGTTTCCTTCGAGTGTAATAACTTGCTGTAGTCGAGGTGATGAACTTACTGCTTTTACAGTACTTAATGTTCTTGATGTAGTTATTGTTTTCACTAATCGTCCATATTTCTTTTTTAGGCATGCTGATTCAATATGACCTTTGATGTTACAATGTCTGCATGTTGTATTTAAATGTCTGCAGTCAGCTGGTTTGTGTCCTGCTGTGCCACATCGAATACACTGTCCCTGGTAAAATTGCTGTTTTACCAATGGTTTCCTTTGGTAATGTATGTTTGAAGTTTGCGGTTGTCTTGTTCTTTGTGTTGATTGTGTTACTACTTTTTGAACCGGGTACCGGTATGACGAAAATTCTGGTTGATTAGTTTGTGAAGTTTCTTTTGCTACTTTTGCTGCTTCTTCCACTTCTTGGGCTATGTTGATTGCTTTTGCAAAAGTTAGTTTGTCGTCATCAATTTTGAAAAGTGCTTTTAGTATAGCTTCATTTTTTACTGAGCATATAAATTTTGTTCGAAGAGCTTCGTCTAGCGGGTCTTTTATTGATGAAAAATCACATGTTATTGCTGCTTGCCTTATTCTTGCGGATAGTTGTTGTATTGTTTCTCCTGGTTTTCTTTTCATGTTGCTCCAAAATGTGAATCGTTCCCGTATTATAAACTTTTTTGGGTGAAAATGTTCTTTTAAAAATACACAAATTTTGTCAAATGAAAGCTCATTGATTTCTATCGGTGGTTTCTGCTGTATTGCCATATTTTGCACCAGTTTATAAATTGTTGTTGTTTGATTTGTTAAAAAAATTTGAGGAATTTTATGATAACTTACTGAGTGTGCTGTAATAAAAGTGTTGAATCTGGAGAGATAATCTGTCCATAACTCTGCTGTTGAATCGAATGGTTGAAATTTTGGAATTGAATTGCTTACTGTTTGTATTTCTCTCTTTTCTGCTTGTTGCACCATTTGTTGAATTGTTTCCATGAACGTTTTTGCTTGATTATCCATCTGTATTCTTTGTAACTCCATTTGTTGAGTCTGTGTTTCCATTTGTTCCTTCAGTAGTTGTATTATTTCTTTTGACATTTCGAATTTTTATTCTCGTCGCCAATCTGTTGTGTTCTTCGTATTTATTAATACACAACATATAAATAAAAACGTAATAATAAACAGCGTAATCGTATCGTAATCGTAAATGTAGTCGTATTCGTAGTTATAATCGTGGTTGTAGTCGTAATCGTAATTCGTAATAGTAATAGTAGTCGTACTCGTAAATCGTAATTATGGAATGACCTTGTGCTTCTTTAGCACGTTTTAGTCGTAGCTGGGGAATCCCCGTTATGTGGTGGCGCTATATTCATTTACTCTTATTGGGGTACTCAAAGGATGTAACACTCACGAATACCATATTCACAAAATAGTCATGATCGACATAATATTGCATGTTATGCAGATAATGAATGATGAAACCAAGCATTAAGAGTATTCTAATAACATGGCTATAGCGTGGCCTTTTAAATTAGATCTGTTTTACAAAAAATGAATAAAACAAAAAATGTAAATAATACAATAAATGTTAATAAATAACAGGTTTTTTAAACATGACTCTACTTCTAAATAATGGCTATAGCATGGGGATTAAAATTTATAGTCTATCTGCTTAACAAAATGGGTCGAGCGTTTTGTTACAGTTTTTCCAAATCACGGCTTAATCATATGCCTTTTTAAATTATGTGTATCTTTTTAACAAAATGTAAAGATCACAGTTTTTCTTTACAATAATTACTATGTTTATATCTGTTAAACAGAATAGAAAAATAACAGATTTTTTAATCATGACTACATTTACAATAACTAGGCATGTGTTTTTAAATTCGGTCTATCTGTTCATCAAAATAATTTAGTTTGTCATTTGTTAATTTTGTTATATTTGGTTCTGTGAAACATTTAAATGACAAAATAAATCTGTTAAACATGACCATATTTAAGGCTTTAGTACGGGCTTTTAAATTAGGTCTATCGGTTTAACAAAATAATCAAACCACAGGAACAAATATAACAAAATAAATAAATTACAAAATAAATCTGTTAAACATGACCATATTTACAGTAACGCGAGTTCTATTGGTCCTAGGTTGGCTTGGATTTATATTTATTCCCATATCGTGTTGTGGCTACTGCTCCTGGGTGTGGAGTGATCGAATGCATTCCGGATTCCAAGTCGAGGGACCAGCTGGGTAGGCAGACAGCAATCGGGATGTAAGTATTTCATAGACTTTATATTCATGGCAATATGACTACGTTACAACAAGGCAGCAATCTGTAGTTTTATTTTAAATCATTGGAATATAATAAGTTACTAAAATTTAAGGATGCCTATAGGATAGGATATTCGTATTATGATCATATTTTTTTCCAATCAAAATTTGCTTGGTTAAATGATAATTTTTTGGAAATTTTGTTTTGTCCTTCTCACTTAACTGGGTGATTGTGTTTCTGGGCACACCAATCCTTTTGATTGAAATAAATTAGCTTAAACGGACCTTTCACAACTACAATTGTACATTACCAGGCTTTTTTGTGTGTCAGGTCTTTATATTTTTTTTCATCAATTGTTTATTATCCTGTACTTGATGGTTTGTTTTAAAATCTGTTAATTTTTATTAATTTTCCATCAGTCGAATTTGAACTTAATTTTAATCATGCTTTTAAGGTACGAATATTTCCGTAATAAATACGGTGACGAAAATTCAACGACGTTTCAAATGGCTCGGCGGAACTTTGTCAAAAGCATGGCGGCTTACAGCTTGGTGTTGTTTATTCTTCAAATTAAGGTTGGTTGGGAGAACACAGTATTATACTTTTTACGAAAAGAAGACGATTCTAACACAAGTTTTAACTTGGCTGCTCAGTAAATGCTTTTGTTTGTGATTCATTTTGTTAGAAACCTTTTTGCCAAAACGTCGAATCGAAACAAGTCACTGACCAGTTCATTGTATTCTTGGCTAAGGCACTGAGCGGACATTGCCTAAAAAGTAATCATATACAGCTTTTTTATTAATAATGTTTTAAACAAGTGGTAAAAATTTCGTTACCAAATTCTTATCTTACGCAATAAATTAAAGGGTTAATTTAATTTTTTATTAATTCGGGAAGGATTACGAAATCCATCTAATTAAGGGATAATGTATTTATTTCTGGCTAAACAATTGAATTTAAAAACAGTTTAGGTAGTTGACAAATAATACCTAGAAACTAGAACCAGACGTTTTACTAAAATTGGGAGCCTAAATTTACACTTGAGAGTCCATAGCACTGTACTTGCAGAAACAACAAATATTTATATTCACCTTATCAGATTGGTTTGCAGGTCTATCAGTTCTATCCAAAAAAATGTTTAATCCCTCCCTCCTCTTAGGAAAGGCATTTAGTTGAGATCGCCTTGGTGGACTTATGTACTGCAATAGTTCCCGACAGTGGGCAAAGGGTTACATGGCAATCGTTCATGTGTGTGTGATTGGGTTTTACCAAACCCCTGGGTATCATACTACATTAAATGTGCATAATAGCGAACTCATGCAATAAACTACATAAAATAATACATTAAATATAATTGGAAACTCATTTAATAACCCTGACTCCATCCCCCCCCCCCTCTCCTCCCCAGGACCGACACAACGGGAACATAATGCTCGACAAGGAAGGCCATCTCATCCACATCGACTTCGGCTTCATGTTCGAGAGCAGCCCCGGAGGCAACCTGGGATGGGAGCCCGACATCAAGCTCACCGAGGAGATGGTCATGATAATGGGAGGCAAGATGGACGCCCCGTCATTCCAGGTATGCATATGTGGAGGAAAGTTGGGAAATTGTGCAACAATCTAAATTAGTTCATAAGGGTTGGTGTTAGACCAAGGGTTAGTGTTAAGTTTAGTTGTGGAGGCTTAAATTAGTGTTTGGCGCAGGGTAACAGTTAGGGTTAAGTTTAGTTTTGCTCGCTTAAATTAGTGTTTTATGCATAATTAGAATTGTTTTTCATAGTTTAGTGAGCCGTTTTCCTCCTTTTCTCTTTTTAGCTTTACCCCAAACATGGTAAAAGTGTTGAAATATTTATTGCTTGATTTTACTGATGAGGTTTTGCCTGATTTATTTAATAAATAGTGCAATCATCATACATGGTAACAGTGACAGTGGGTGAGAATATTTCCTGCTTTTATGTCCCGATTTTAACTCACGATAGCTTAGCTGGCAGAGCTTTGGGCGCATTTGTTTAAGGTCGCTGGTTCAATCACATTCATGACAGTGTTTTATACTACCATCAGTCGTCACGCAATTTACGCCTTACCTAAAAAAACTACGATATTGTGTAAGCGGCTATAAAATCTCGCTTTTCTGTTTCGCCACTTATGGTTGTTGTTAACTCGTACATATACATGCAATGCACAATACATCGGCAAGGCGCTCAGCGCTTTACCCAATTAAGCTTGAATATTTTGTACGTAACATCAAAGTTGTAACACTTTAACCATTCCCAGTGGTTCATGGAGCTATGTGTACAAGCTTACCTAGCAGTTCGGCCGTACCGTGAAGACATCGTCTCGCTTGTAGCACTCATGCTCGATACCGGGTTGCCTTGTTTCCGTGGTAACACGATCAAACTCGTGCGCGCACGGTTCCAACCTTCTTCCTCCCCGAAAGAGGCGGCTCAGTACATGCTCAAAGTCATCCGAGATTGCTTTCTAAGCAAGTGGAGCCGAACTTACGACATGATTCAATATTACCAGAACCAAATTCCTTATTATTGAAATTTCAAACCAAATACTACGGTAAAAACTAACCCTTTATTGTTATTCAAACCAAATTCGTTTTTTCTTAAATTTTGTTAATATTTCTACAAAAACTTATCATATTATCAGAACCAAATTTCTTATTATTGAAATTTCAAACCAAATACTACGGTAAAAACTAACCCTTTATTATTATTCAAACCAAATTAGTTTTTATTGAAATTTCCAAAAAAATATTACAGTGAACACTCACCCTTCATTTTTACCAAAACCTAATTCCTTTTTACTCAAATTTTAATAAAAGTACTACTGTGAAAACTAACCCTTTATAATTATTCCAACCAAATTAGTTTTTTTATTAAAATTTTGTTAATACTTATACGAAAACCAACCCTTTTTTCCAGAACTAAATTCGTTATTGTTAAAAGTACGTTAATGACAGCCTAGGAAACTAACATGAAAAATGCTGCTAGTCTTGCAATAGAAATGATGATTTCGGTCTTATTGTTGATAACCAAAGTACAAGTAAAGAATGTAGTTTTTATGTCATAGATAGAGTTTTAATATATTATTCAAAGAATTGTAATTATGCAAAATATATATTTTGTTTTGATCTTGTATTACGTATATATTTAATGTTTATTTTATATTTATTAGATTCATTTTCCCAGATCTAACGTAATTTTAATTTTAAAAATAATGTTTTATCAACAAAAGGTCATTTTAATTTGTGCTTCATAGTTTATTGATACAAGTATAAGAACTTTAATCATTCGCCATTTGTCGTAATTATTTCCAATCATATTGTTATAGTAATAAAGTGAAACATACAAATTGCGACTTCGCATGTTTAGTAATGGAACTGTAACTTACAGTAAGATTAACATGTGAGCATGTTAAGTTAGTTTAAATATACAAAACAAGTAGTCTATATGGTAGGTTTCCCTACATGTCTGTTGCTTACTATTTTCCGTGTCTTTGGGCTCAATTGCTATGCACCACAGAATTTGCTTTTCGTCCCATTGGTCTACTAACTAAACTAGTTCAACAAAAATACCCTAATATTGTTGGGTTAAATTCTTCCGCGGTTTTTAAACTACCTATGTCCGGCCGGTTAGTCTGGCGGTTAAGTGCGTCGCCTTTAAATCGAAAGGTTGTAGGTGCGAAACTGGTCGCTAGATAGTCGCTTGTATCTTTGGACAAGGCACTTTACGGACACCGTTCCACCAAATTGAAGGAACGTGTCTATCATACACAACAAACTGCAACAGCTCCGGTAACTCGACGGTAGGCGCGAGGTGATCTGACGATTGCTCGTGCGTTAACCCCCTTGGTTTTCTCATTCACGGGGGATAAAAATGAATATCCTATCCCACCTCTACTGATATCTTAAAATGCTTTGGATCTTAAACTTTCAAGGTTGCAGCTGTATAAAGACTAGTCGTGGCAGAGCTCAAAAATTGTAGCGATTTAAGCACTAATACAATTTTGTCAAGCAGTGACCTAAATTGCCGCTCGAATATCGCGATTTCAGATTACTTGTCAGTAGGTATGAGGGGATCTATCTGTAGCAGCGCTCTACTTTTAAACGGGGCTTAACCAGGGTACGACAAGGGGTGAACAGAGGTCAGGTATTTTATTCAAATAATAAAACATTTTCTAAAAGTTTGAAGTTGTCGAAAAACAAAACATAAATATTAATAATGGATTTAGTGACAGTATATAAGGTATATATATATTCAATGGATAAACGTAAATAAAACCTATAGGTATACATACAACACATGATAATGAAGGGTATTAAGGTGAAATAATAGAAGTTTGTGCGTGGAAGCATAACTCTATATCCCAGTGTTCATTAACAATTGTCGCAGACATATTGACGAAGGGACTTTTTGGAGTATTTTCCAGACTCATTGAGTCAACTCTTTGCCAAAAGTCTGTAATAAGGTTGTATTAATTAAAGACTTAGTATGTGGCAGTGTACCGAAACCGGCGACTGACTTATGTCCTTTGGTAACTCTAGTAAAGAATGTCGTCTTGGTTGATTAATGAGTTGAATTGAAACTGTGAAAGAAGGACTTAGACCATTGTGATCTTGGCAACATATCGTTCAAATCACTAAACTTACTGAACTAAAACATTACAGTTCTAACGTCTCGAGCATATGTGTGGCGAATCGCTGGTCGATTTGTGTATATTATTCGTTTTACACAATTTTAGCTGTGTACTATATGTAAACGTGTTTTAGGTGGCGTTTTACCAATTAAGACCTCTATGAACGGGTGGATGTGACGAGTGGTACCCTCCATGAGTCATTGTTTTTAAACGAGTGTTTTGCTGAGTAACAATGGTGGTGATTCCCCAATGTTTGTTTGGTTGAAAGCAGCATGTGCTAGGCTGCGCGCCGGCGTTCTCCTTTAGCTTTAAAGTTTTGTATTTGTGGGGCAGTGCTTTGTGAAATAAAGGTGTTGATTGTGCATCTGCTAGCTGTTTTGTTGGGAAAAAGTTGCCGATGTACGAAGGGGTATAGGCTCAAAATTTTTAAACAAAATTTTGAGTTTAGGTTGCAGATCCAAGCTTCAATATTCAATTGTGAAAAAATCTTAGACTTCCTATGTCAGGATTTTAAGTGACAGCCGTTTTTGTGAGGTCAGTTTGCATTAAAGAGATACGGAGAATAATTAGTTTAACGCCTCCTTTAATACTGGAAAACTATTTCCACGGTGGGCGCGAAGTAATCGTGCGATTGCCCGGGTGGCAACGCCCTTTCGCTTTTCAACCCACAGGGATAAACATGAATATCCTATCCTATGTACATACAACTTTCAGATGTTCCGAGTTCCAGGCTTTAGGAGTGACTACCACTCATGTTCGTTACCTCCAACAGTTCCCTTGCATTTGAATTCACTACTATAATCACATATATGTTCACGGACATTGAACAATCTGTGAGTTTTTCCAGGAGCAGTTCCAGAACTCAAAATCATTGAGTCATAACGTTTGGGTTAAAGTACTTTTATTAAAATCAAAAGTAAAGGGGAACTTTTTTTCCAGATATTAACAACAGTAAAGGGGAACAGCCGTGCGCACATTAATCGCCCACTTCACACATAAGCCGCAAATTTCACTACATACTTTTATTTAAATTAACGACACAATATACAACGCTTAACATTATGTTAAAAAAATAAGTCAACACTTCCTGTGCAGTAACCACCCGCAGTATCGCTAACCGGTATGTTTAAGTAGAAACAACTATCATATGGCAGGTAACAGTGTAGCTCATAGTTACACAGCGTATCTTATAAACGAACACGGACTCTTACGTAGCCACAGTTTATAACATATATATTCAAAAGATGAACGTCAATATGCAGGGTTTTAAGGTATAATAACAGAAGTTTGACCGAGGACACATAACTCTATATCCCCGTGCTCATTTACAATTGTCACAGACGCATTGAAGAATGGATGTTTTTCAAAAATGTTATCCACGGTTCTTGTGTCGGACATTTGCCAAAAGTCTGTAATTCGATTTTATTAAATAAACTCTTAAAAGGTGGTTGTCTAATTAGATCTAGCTCTAGGCAAACTCATTGGTTTAAGTATCCACAACTATATGTGTGGATGGTTGAGCGGTTGGGAATAAGTTTAAGTTTAAATATTCGTCGGTCGTTTATAGCTCAGACGGTTAGGCCTTAAACGAATGACAGAGGAACGATACCGGCCCTTATGTCCTTTAGGTAAGGCATTCACTTAAGGTCGCCTTGGTGGACTAATGGGTTGAATTGGAACTGTAGAAACATGTACGACATAAACCACTGGTTTAGACGAATGTATTCTTTGCAAAAAATTCGTTAACATCGCTGAACCCACTGAACTGAAACAGAACAGTTCTAACGTCTCGAGCAAATGCAATACACTGCAATAGTCCCCGACATCGTGCACACGGTACTCTGGCAATTGTTCATGTGTGTGCTAACGCCCATTGTGTTAATTTGACGATTGCCCATATTGCCTCATCTAGTAGATAATACACCTTCATGTAAATATTATCTTTGGATGTGTTAAGTTTCGAGTTTTAGGCTTTAGAAGTGACTATCACCCTTTAGGATTGACCACCACCCATGTCCGACGGGTTAGTCTGGTGTTTTGGTGCGCTGCCTTTCAGTCGAAGGGTTGTAGGTATAAAACTGGTCGCAATTTAGTCGGTTGTGGCCTTGGGCAAGTCATTTAACGGACATTGCCTAAGCCCAGCGGATTGATGGGTTTTACTAAATTAAAAGAACGTGTAAGTCATACACAACACACTGCAAAAGCTGCAGTAACCCGACGGTGGGCGCTAGGTAATCTATTAAATGCCCGTGTGTTACCACTCTGGTTTTCCAATTGGCGAGGATAAACATGAATATCCTATCCTATCCTATGTTCGTTACCTCCAACAGTTCCCTTGCATTTGAATTTACTACTATAATCGCATATATTTCCACGGATATTGAACAATCTGCGAGTTTTCCCAGGAGCAGTTCCAGCCCATATGTCGAGATGAAATACCAGTGAATTATAGTCAGTTGCTGCAAATGTGCTAGTATTATGCCCAAAGGGATACAACACACAAAAATATGGTCCACAAAGGTTAAAAACATTCTGACTTTTCCGTTATTGTAAGTCTTATTTGTTGATTTGAACCAATGGATTAATAAGCTGATTTAATACTTAGCAACGTCCCAATCACACACAATACACTGGAATAGTTATTAGACTATAAAAGTAAAAAATCAATAAACAAGAGGGTCTACGCGCCATCAAAAGATAAGCAAGTAAAAATCGTTAACTCGATAGTTTAAAAACGACACATTCATCAGTTTGCCTAAAACGAAACAGTGCCTCAACCGGGTCACCGAATATGATATTGTAGTGTTTAAATTTTATTTAAATCCTATAACCTGAATAATTTCAGTTATGGTCCGCTTAATTTCTTGCCGAAAGATAGAGCCGACTAGTTACTAGTTTACACTCGACTTTTGCCAATCAGTTCGATGCGCTTTCAAACGAACCAGTCAGATCACTTTAACTAATCTGTCACGTGGCTTTAAATGCTGCTTTGTTTATTTGTCGCTATAAATAGAATGTAGAAACCTCGCTTAAGCTTATGCCTGTATTAAGGTAGAGAGGGAGAAATCAAATTTCAATTTGGTATGCAGAAAGCTCACTTAAGACAAATCTCGGGTTAGCTAAAAGGGGATACTAAGCTCGGTTTCTGCATACCACGCTAAATGCGGCATATACCAAATACGGAAACTTTAAAATTAATAGAATAATTACTTGCAAAGCTTGAAACGTGATATAATACAGTCTTGCCCCAAATTGGAGGATTTGGAGATACTTTAACATAGAGTTTGGAGCGGGGAGCTGAAATAACAAGAATTTAATGACTTTTTTAAAATTTAAACATTATCTTACCGCAGTCGGTATAGGTAAATTTGTAGATTTTATTTGTTGATTTGCAATTAACCAACATGATACAGACGCACAGCAAAACAACACAATTCATCGCTGCAGCTTTAAACAAAGTACTACAGTGATGAAACGACACATTTTTAACACTTTCTAACTAAATTTAAATAGTTATTGGCAACATATTTTAAAAACTTTGTTGCATTTTTGCACCAATGCAGGCTACAACGACTGGTGCTTTATTTTATTATCAATCAGTTGCAAACCTAACACTCTGCATAGTAGGGTCTGCTCACATTAATAATCCAACTAATACTACGTTGGTAAAATATATTTACACCGTTGTTTAGATAGCAGTATGATCATAATTGTAATTTTATCAACCCACACTGTTTTAGTCGGGTTAGCTATATGGCCAGATCCTGTTATGCGGAGTGTTCGGTTTATATATAGAATGCTTGTGTATTTTACCTCACGCACGTCATTAGGTTATAAAAATAAGAAAAATACAGAAAACCGACGCCCGTGTATTTAAATCCAATAAAACAATACAAACAGCTAAACCTATTTATACCAAAAAAAATTCTTGAATAGATTGTATTCTATAATAGATTAATTTTCTAATATACCCGTTTTAACTTTCAATCACCATGCTTCATAATATTTTAACCGATAATTGTTTTATTCACATGTAATATAATTAAATTTTAAATTTCAGTATTGCAATTAATTTTTAACAAATGGCTGTTGCCGACGGTGGTCGCGAGGTGATCTGACGATTGCCCGTGTGATAAACCTCTTGGTTTTTCCATTCGCGGGGATAAACATGAATATCCTATCCTATCCTATCTTATATGAGTAAACATTAAAGGAATAACGGACGCGCAATTGTTAAGGTATTATTTTGTTACAGTTTTTTCATTTTTCCATTTTATAGCGTCTTACATGCATTTATGTTTTTTAGATACCGCTTTTACACCAAATAAAGAAATTGGAAAGAGCGCGTCAACTTTATTGCGTGTTGCCGTGTAACAGTAACTTAACAACGACGTCGGCGTTGATTGACCTCAAGAGTAATTAAGACCAGGTAGAAATCAAAGAAAGGGCATAAATTGAATTAATAAAGACGAAATTGAACTGTTGGATATTAATAAAACTCATGTGACACTACGTCAGCATTCAAAGCTGAAAAGAAACCTAATGACTGCAGAAGCCGAGTTTATTCTTGTCCGGCACGTTGGTCTAACGGTTAAGTGCGTCGCCTTTCAATCGATAGGTTGCAGGTGCGAAACTGCTCGCTAGCTAGTCGGTTGTGTCCTTGGGCAAGGCACTTTACGGACATTGCCTGGACCCAGCGGATAAATGGGTTCAAATTGAAGGAACATGTCTATCATATACAACACACTGCAATAGTTCCGGTAACCCGACGATGGGCGCGAGGTGATCCGACGATTTCCCGTGTGTTAACCCCCTTGGTTGTCCCATTCACGGGGATAAAGATAAATATCCTATCCTATTTATGACATTGAAAAGGTACAGGAATCTGTGATTGTGTCGGATACGCGCGAACCGGTCCAGCGTGCGGTACAGGAATTATTTGAAAACAAACGTAAATTCGATCGAATCTTAATGTCTGAACTCGAAAGTGAAGGTGCTCCGTCCGAATACGATAGGTGGTCCGAAAAGGCGACAAGGTTAGAGATCCTGTTTAATAAAACTATAAACGTTGCCCAAAATGCTATAAGTACTCAAACAACTTACCTGGATTTAACTACCATGGCCTGGTCGGGGGCAGATTGCACGTAGTCGTCGAATAACCCATATTAAGGTACTAAGTTATGACAGAAAAGTGAAATTTAAAATAGACCAATCGTACACCTGTCCAGAAATTTTAATGAATTGTTTTTAAATACCAGAACCGAGTCACGCTGAAAAATGGTTACACCCAAAACAGATTAAAAAATGTATACTACCCCTGCAAGCGAACGCATCAATCGGAATGCTAATTGGAACTAATGTTCCTGGACTCATCATACCGGTTAGTGTGGCGGTTAAGTGCGTCGCCTTTCAATCGAAAGGTTTAAGGTGCGAAATCAATTGCTAGCTAGTCGGTTGTGCCCTTGGGCAGCCACTTTACGGGCATTGCCTGAACCCAGCAAGTTAATAGGTTCTATCAAATTGAAGGAACGTGGCTATCATATATAACACACTACATTAGCTCTGGTAACCCGACGGTGGGCGCGAGGCGGGGATAAACATGAGTATTTTATCTTCTATCTTCTGTTTTAGACCCGTGAAATTGTAGCAGCGGGGAAATATAAGCCATATGGTCAAAAATCGGCTCTCGGTGGGGAATTGTTGGAAGCTGGGTACCAAGAAGGGGCGCAGAGATTTTGCGTCAGTTCTATGCGACCGAAACTAACGCAGATTGGGCATACGGAAAAACAAAGAATTGAAAACAAAAGAGATCATTTCATCTTAACTGTCCGAGTATTGGAAACAGCAGCACACCGACAAAGGAAGCATAACCGATGCTGAATGTTCAGAACCATTAACGTCAAACCACAGCCTAACCTTGAAGAAGACTTCTTTGATCCCACTAAGAGTCATCGTAATCCTCATATGTTTAGGTGTAATTGACGGTTTATCTAAACAAAAGGAAACGCAATATAATAACAATATAAGAACAGTCAACTCCCACTAAACCGTAAAGTAAATGTGACAAAAATAAATAGAGGTTAAATACGCAGAAGCAACGGTTAAACAATTATTACCAATACGGGCGTGCGCAAGCTGTTTAAAACTGAAATTACGACACGTTGTAGAGGTAGAATACGGGACTAATCAATTTTGGTCTCGTAGCAGAAATAAAGTTCATGCGCGCTTTGCAACCAAGAAAGAAATGGCAAGGTGAGCACCACGCACACCGCATAATGATATCTCAGACGGGATGTTTACATGTGCAAAGAAACATTTAGCAAGTACCCTCTTTGTCTTTACAAAAAAATCTTAACATTTTTGAAGAGCCGTGCTGCAGTAGATTTTCGGGTCATTAAATGTTTACTATTACAGCGTCTTACATAAATTTATGTTTTTATTTACCGCTTTTACACCAAATAAAGAAACATTTATTGATGTCTATAGTAAATCATAAATGGCTTCATAACCGAAATACGTAACAATGGGAGTTTATGTTGCAATCGCCTATACTAGACCGCATGTTAGAACTTTCTTTCTTTTCGAATGAGTTACCGTACAGACCGCAGCATACCATTTTTATCCGATACCGTATTTTACGTCCCGTTTAGAGCCAAAGTTTGGTGAGTGTGTAATGTTTAATATTTTATATGTATACCCGTAAATTACTGTTTTGGTTTCTTTATTTTAATTATACAGAAAACCGTATCATCTTTACCACCGTATCGTATCAACAACTGTACCGTTTCAATCACCGTTCCGTATTAACCTTCCGTTCCGTATCAATCTCAACTACCGTTCCGTATCCGTATCAATCACCGTTCCGTATCAACCCTGATCGCCAATTACAACTAGAGGACATAACTGTCTGTTTATTTAACGATATGCGTCACTTTCAAAGTATTACAATCAGTTACTTCACCCGCGGAAGTCAAAGTTAAAGTACTTTTAATAAAATCAACGACACAACATACAACGCTTAAAAGTATGTTAAAAAATAAGCCAACATTTACTATTACGTATAGCCACAGTTTATAACATATATTCCAAAGATGAACATCAATATGCAGGGTTTTAAGGTATACGGAAATAGTAGTCGCTGTGGAGAGATGCCTGCGAAAGGTGTCTCTTGCAGCAACCACATACTAGGGCAGGGATGTCCAACCTTTTATTGTACTGGGCCGCATTGTCACTTAAAATAATTCAATGGGCCGCAGAACCTATTAAATTTCAATAAAAAAGGCAGGGTTCGAATTAATGGTTTTAAAATGATTTGCGAAATGCGCGGATAAGGAGCGCGCGAAAAAAATTTGGTAATGATAAATTGCCTTAAACGTCCAGAAAGATATTTATTTCATAAAGCAGACAGTACCGTTATTTAGTAGTACAGTAATGATAAATTGCAATAAACGTAAATTTAAAAGGGGTGTGTCGCATCTCGCCAATCATAAATAAAGGAATCGTGGTATATTAACGCATAATGGCGATTATTGCCTTGTGATAGCAATGCTTATTATACGCCAATAATGCAAAGTAAAGGCAAGGTAAATAAATGTAATAGCATTGTGATTGTAAAATGTTATGTTAAAGGCAAACGATGTTATATTAACGTGTTGAGAATTTATTATTAAAAGTGCGCGAAATCAGTACCGGTAATTTATATTTTCGCGAGATTTAAGCCATTAATGTTCGCAAATAGCGATTTAAGCCATTAATTTCATCCTTGAAAAAAGGAACAAATAACACACATATAGAAAGAAACAAAATCTCATTTCTGCAATACAAAGTCAATGAGATAAGTTTTTGTCGTCCGTCAGTTTCTTTCTGCAGTTTTGATGTTTACTGCGTCCCTAAAAGCAGACTGATACATTTGAATTGGGCCAAGATTTAATAAAGTTCAAAATACTACTTGGAGTAAAAATGACTAGCGGGCCGCACAAAAATCTCAGGTGGCCCGCGGGCCGCAGGTTGGACATCCCTGTACTAGGGAAACCTCCCCCAGTGGATTAATTTCCACATTGCACGAGGGGATCGGCCTAAGGCCACCAACTCGCACTAAGTGCACAATTTTGAAATAAAAAAAAATGCAACACATTAAATTGTGGCGCAAATAATTATGAGAATTCCAAATTTTTCTTTTTTTATATCGTTTAAACTTATTCCAGTTATGCAGATGGCAATATTTCGGACGGTTCTCCCAATACACCCGTTTTAAATTGTGCAAATGATAGGAAAATATTAAAATAGAAGAAAATCAGGTTAATGATTTTCCGGTAAAACAATGCTGTAACTGATCCTTTAAACGAAATAATGTAATGGATGATTTGAATATGGTTAAATTTTCTAGTTTAGTACTGCAATTATTTCCGAACAAATGGCTGTTACCTAATAAACGGCAGAACTTTAAAAGATTGCGTCATAACGTTTGGGTTAAACTACTTTTATTCAAATCAAAAGTAAAGGGGAAATTTTGTTCCAGATATTAACAACAGTAAAGGGGAACAGCCATGCACACATTAATCGCCCACTTCAACAATTTTAACATAACTTAATATAATGTGCAAAAAATATGACATAAGCCGCGAATGTCACTACATACTTTTAATCAAATCAACGACGCAACATACAACGCTTAAAAATTATGTTAAAAAATAAGCCAACACTTCCTGTGCAGTAACCTCAGCAGTTCCGCTAACCGGTATGTTTTAGTAGAAAAAACTATCAGATTACAGGTAACAGTATAGCTCATAGTTGCACAGCGTATCTCATAAACGAGCACGGTATCTTACGTAGCCACAGTTTATAACATATATTCCACAGATGAAGTTAGATACGCAGGGCATTAAGGTATAATAACAGAAGTTTGACCGAGGACACATAACTCTACACCCCCGTGCTCATTTACAATTGTCACAGACGCATTGAAGAATGGATGTTTTTCAAAAATGTTATCCACGGTTCTTGTGTCGGACATTTGCCAAAAGTCTGTAATTCGATTTTATTAAATAAACTCTTAAAAGGTGGTTGTCTAATTAGATCTAGCTCTAGGCAAACTCATTGGTATCCACAACTATATGTGTGGATGGTTGAGCGGTTGGGAATAAGTTTAAGTTTAAATATTCGTCGGTCGTTTATAGCTCAGACGGTTAGGCTTTAACCGAATGACAGAGGAACGATACCGGCTCTTATGTCCTTTCGGTAAGGCATTCACTTAAGGTCGCCTTGGTGGACTAATGGGTTGAATTGGAACTGTAGAAACATGTACGACATAAACCACTGGTTTAGACGAATGTATTCTTTGCAAAAAAATCGTTAACATCGTTGAACCCACTGAACTGAAACAGAACAGTTCTAACGTCTCGAGCAAATGCAATACACTGCAAAAGTTCCCGACATCGTGCACACGGTAATCTGGCAATTGTTCATGTGTGTGATAATTGTGTTGATGTTGATTTGACGATTGCCCATATTGCCTCATCTAGTAGATAATACACCTTCATGTAAATATTATCTTTGGATGTGTTAAGTTTCGAGTTTTAGGCTTTAGAAGTGACTATCACCCTTTAGGATTGACCACCACCCATGTCCGACGGGTTAGTCTGGTGTTTTGGTGCGCTGCCTTTCAGTCGAAGGGTTGTAGGTATAAAACTAGTCGCAATTTAGTCGGTTGTGGCCTTGGGCAAGTGCATTTAACGGACATTGCCTAAGCCCAGCGGATTGATGGGTTTTACTAAATTAAAAGAACGTGTAAGTCATACACAACACACTGCAAAAGCTGCAGTAACCCGACGGTGGGCGCTAGGTAATCTACTAAATGCCCGTGTGTTACCACTCTGGTTTTCCAATTGGCGGAGATAAACATGAATATCCTATTCTATCCTATGTTCGTTACCTCCAACAGTTCCCTTGCATTTGAATTCACTACTATAATCACATATATTTCCACGGATGTTGAACAATCTGTGAGTTTTCCCAGGAGCAGTTCCAGCCCATATGTCGAGATGAAATACCAGTGAATTATAGTCAGTTGCTGCAAATGTGCTAGTATTATGCCCAAAGGGTGTATACAACACACAAAAATATGGTCTACAAAGGTTAAAAACATTCTGACTTTTCCGTTATTGTAAGTCTTATTTGTTGATTTGAACCAATGGATTAATAAGCTGATTTAATACTTAGCAACGTCCCAATCACACACAATACACTGAAATAGTTATTTGACTATAAAAGTAAAAAATCAATAAACAAGAGGCTCCACGCGTCATCAAAAGATAAGCAAGTAAAAATCGTTAACTCGATAGTTTAAAAACGACACATTCATCAGTTTGC
This sequence comes from Ciona savignyi, assembly GCA_000149265.1. Classification (NCBI taxonomy): domain Eukaryota; kingdom Metazoa; phylum Chordata; class Ascidiacea; order Phlebobranchia; family Cionidae; genus Ciona; species Ciona savignyi. The sequence goes on from CH001963.1 coordinate 23,121, forward strand.
CTAAAACGAAACAGTGCCTCAACCGGGTCACCGAATATGATATTGTATAGTGTTTAAATTTTATTTAAATCCTATAACCTGAATAATTTCAGGTAACGTCCGCTTAATTTCTTGCCGAAAGATAGAGCCGACTAGTTACTAGTTTACACTCGACTTTTGCCAATCAGTTCGATGCGCTTTCAAACGAACCAGTCAGATCACTTTAACTAATCTGTCACGTGGCTTTAAATGCTGCTTTGTTTATTTGTCGCTATAAATAGAATGTAGAAACCTCGCTTAAGCTTATGCCTGTATTAAGGTAGAGAGGGAGAAATCAAATTTCAATTTGGTATGCAGAAAGCTCACTTAAGACAAATCTCGGGTTAGCTAAAAGGGGATACTAAGCTCGGTTTCTGCATACCACGCTAAATGCGGCATATACCAAATACGGAAACTTTAAAATTAATAGAATAATTACTTGCAAAGCTTGAAACGTCATAGAATACAGTTTTACCCCAAATTGGAGGATTTGGGGATACTTTAAAGTAGAGTTTGGAGCGGGGAGCTGAAATAACAAGAATTTAATGACTTTTTTTTAATTTAAACATTATCTTACCGCAGTCCGTATACGTAAATTTGTAGATTTTATTTGTTGATTTGCAATTAACCAACACGATACAGAAGCACAGCAAAACAACCAAATTCATCGTTGCAGCTTTAAACAAAGTACTACAGTGCTGAAACGACACATTTTTAACACTTTCCAACTAAATTTAAAGAGTTATTGGCAACATATTTTAAAAACTTTGTTGCATTTTTTCACCAAAATAGGCTACAACGACTGGTGCTTTATTTCATTATTAATCAGCTGCAAACCTAACACCCTGCATAGCAGGGTCTGCTCACATTAATAATCCAACTAAAACTACGTTGGTAAAATTCCAGATTTTATCACAGTGCTTACCTAAACAGTGGTAAGCATATATTTATACCGTTGTTTAGATAGCAGTATGTTCGTATCGGTAATTTTAGCAACCCACACAGTTTTAGTCGGGTTAGCTATATGGCCAGATCCTGTTATGCGGAGTGTTGGTTTATATATAGAATGCTTGTGTATTTTACCTCACGCTCGTCATTAGATTTTACAAATAGGAAAATACAGGAAACCGACGCCCGTGTATTTAAATCCATTAAAATAATACGGACAGTTACACCTATTTATACAAAAAAATAAATTTCTTGAATAGTTAAGATTGAATATTATAATCTAGATTAATTTTCTGATATACCCGTTTTAACTTCCAACCACCATGTTTTATAATATTTTAACCAATAATTATTTTAGTCACATATAATATAAATAACATTTGCATTTTAGTATTGCAATTATTTTCCAACAAATGCCTGTTCCCTAATAAACGGCAAAACTTCAAAAGATTGCGTCATAACGTTTAGGTTAATGTTACTGCACTGCTGCAGTAGGTTTTTGGTTCATAGATTGTTTTGGTTATTTTGGGTCCCATTTGAAAAAATGGGACACATATTGTTTTTGTCCGTTTTTTTTTTCTTTTTTTTTCGTTTTTTTTTCTTCGTCAAACGCTTGACAGGCATAGCATGGCGCCCCGACATCTACCAGAAGGAATAATGGAATCGCATTGAAACTTGGTGATTTGTTAGACAACATGACCTTTATATGCAGAAACCAAAATTTTGGGTAATAAATTTAGGGGAATTCCCCTTGGACGTTAAAAACCAAAACGGTCATTTTTTCTAAGAAAAAATAGCTTTTTAGGCCATAGCTCTTGAACGGCTGCTCCAATTTAAATCAGATTTGGTGGAATGTAAGTGAATTAGTAACTGATTTAACACTTAGAAGAAATAAATAAAATTACCTAGGGAAATACCCTAAAAAATAACAATTTGTTTTCAAATCATGATTGTGACAAGCACGCCATGTCGCCCCGACATCTACCGGAAGGAAAAATGGAATCGCAATTAAACTTTAGTATTTGTTAGACAACATGGTCTAGATATACAGAAACCAAAATTTTAGGTGTATTTTTTTTCTAAAAAAAAGTAGCTTTTTTGGGCATGGCGCTTGAACGGCTGCTTCAATCTGATTCAGATTTGGTGGAATGTGAGTGCATTACCTACTAATTTAACACTTAAAAAAAACCTATCTAGGGAAATACCCTAAAAGAGATTTTGTTCTCAAATCATGATTGTGACAGGCATGGCATGACGCCCTAATATCTACCAGAAGGAATAATAGAATAGTAACAAAACTTGGTCATTTGTTAGACAACATGGTCTAAATACGCAGTAGAAAAATTGTGGGTGATAAATCTTAGGGGAATTCCCCTGAGACGTTAAAATCCAAAACGATTATTTTTCTAAAAAATGAGCTTTTCGGGCAATAGCGTTTGAACGGCTGCTCTAATTTTGATAAGATTTGGTGAAATGCTGGATCGTTAGCCACCCACATATGTAAAAACAGAAACCTATGTACTAAGCCCATGGGGAATTTCCCGAACCCATCAAAATCTAAATCGGGCCGTTTTAGGAATTTAGCTTTATTTTAATACAACACTTGAAGAAAAAGCTTTAATTATGGGTCCCATTTTGAAAATGGGACACATATTGTTTTTGTCCGTTTTTTTTCTTCTTTTTTTTCTTTTTTTTCTTTTTTTTTCGTCAAACGCTTGACAGGCATGTCATGGCGCCCCGACATCTACCAGAAGAAATAATGGAATTGCAATGAAACTTAGTCATTTGTTAGACAACATGGTCTTGATATGCAGAAACCAAAATTTTGGGTGATAAATTAAGGGGAATTCCCCTAGGAGGTTAAAAACCAAAACGGTATTTTTTATGAAAAATTGCGCTTTTTGTGGAATAGCGCTTGAACGGCAGCTCCATTTTGAATAAGATTGGGTGGAATGTAAGTGCATTAGTGACTGATTTATCACTTAAAAGAAATAAAAAGTTTACTTAGCGAAATACCCTAAAAATTAGATTTTGTTCTGAAATTATGATTGTAACAGGCATGCCATGTCGCCCCAACATCTACCAGAACGAATAATGTAATCGTAATAAAACTTAGCCATTCGTTAGACAACATGGTTTAGATATGTAGAAACCAAAATTTTGGTTGATTAATCAAGGGGAATTCCCCTGGGACATTAAAAACAAAAACGCTATTTTTTTCTAAAAAAATTGCCTTTTTTGGGCATAGTGCTTGAACGGCTGTTACAATTTCAATTAGAATTGGTGAAATGTAAGTGCATTAGTCACTGATTTAAACTTGGAAAAGATATTAAAATTACCTAGGGAAATACCCCAAAAAATAGGATATGGTCTCAAATCATGATTGTGACAAGCATTCAATGTCGCCCTGACATCTACCAAAAGGAGTAATAAAATCGCAATAAAAATTGGACATTTGTAAGACAACATGGTCTAAATATGCAGAAACCAAAAATTTGGGTAACAAATCTAGGGGAATTCCCCTCAGCCGTTAAAAATCAAAACGTTTTTTTTCTAAGAAATTAGATTTTGTGGCCATAGCGCTTGAACGGCTGCTCTAATTTTAATAAAATTCGGTAAATGATAAAACATTAGACACTTTAAACAATTTAAAAAAGGAAACATTTAATTAGGTTAATTTCCATAATACAAAGATATGTTCCTAAATTATGATTGTGGCAGGCATGCCATATCGCACTGACATCTCCAACAAGAAGTCGACAAATCAGATTAAAACTTAAGAATTGTTACCTAACATGACTCACTCATGTAAAAAACAGAAAGTTATCTACCAAACCCAGAGGAATTCCCTGAAATTATAAAAAAACTAAATCGGGCCGTTTCGGAAATTTAGCTCTAATTCACCACAGCCCTTGAAAAGAAGCTATAATTTAAAACATTTGTGGTGAAATGTTCGTAAATTTAAAACGTGTATTCTTTATTTAACTAAACATGGAAAATAAGTTTGCTCTGTTAACTATGGGACCCATGCGTTTATGCTTGCAGAAACAAACTATATACTCGGTGTATAAAATACAAATTGTGGTTAGGGACCCTGTAGCATGTATATATGGCATACAACATGTGATTTACAAATAGTGGTGGTTAAACACGTGGTTGACACTCTCTAGTTGATTTTTGATTACATTTTATTTCTATGTTTTGTCCTCGGTGATTTCACGTTTTTTAGTTGAATAGTACTTTTCGAGTTCGGCTGCGAGGAAGCAGCAGTTACTTTTGGTAAATAATACTTAAGATATGTGTTTTAATATACGTTTTGGTTTGATATTTTCGTTCAAGTTATTAATTGTGTTGTAATTTAATATTATAGGAGTGAACATTCAAAAAAGTAACGGAAGCGCAATTGTTAAGGTATTTTTTGTTACAGTTTTTTTTTCCCTATTATATTTTACCCTATTATATCGTATATTTTTCCCTATTATAGCGCCTTACATACATTTATGTTTTTTTACTTACCGCTTTCACACCAAATATAGAAATTAGAAAGAGCGCGTTAACCTTATTGCGTGTAGCCGTAGTAGTTAATGTAAGATATCTCCACCCATTATTCAATTATTTGCGTATAAGTTTTATTGATGTATATGGTAAATCATAAATTGCTTCATAACCGAAATACGTAACAATGGAAGTTTATGTTGCAATCGCCTATACTAGACCGCATGTTAGAACTTTCTTTCTTTTCGAATGAGTTACCGTACAGATTGCAGAACTTAGTTTTTACCCGATACCGTATTTTCCGTCCCGTTTAGAGCCAAAGTTTGGTCAGTGTGTAAAGTTTATTATTTTATATGTATACCCGTAAATTACTGTTTTTCTTTATTTTAATAATACAGAAAACCGTATCGTATCAACAACTGTACCGTTTCAATCACAGTTCCGTATTAAACTTCCGTTCCGTATTAATCTCAACCACCGTTCCGTATCCGTATCAATCACCGTTCCGCATCCGTATTAATCACCGTTCCGTATCAACCCTGATCGCCAATTACAACTAGAATGACATAAACTGTCTGTTTATTTAACGATACGCGTCACTTTTAAAGTATTACAACCCGTTACTCCACTCGCGGAAGTAAAAGTTAAAGTATTTTTAATAAAATCAACGACGCTACATACAACGCTTAAAAATAACGTTAAAAAATGAGCCAACATTTACTATTACGTATAGCCACAGTTTATAACACATATTCAAAAGATGAACGTCAATATGCAGGGTTTTAAGGTATAATAACAGAAGTTTGACAGTGGATGCATAACTCTATATCCCCGTGTTCATTTACAATTGTCATAGACGCATTGAAGAATGGATGTTTTTCAAAAATACTGTCCACGGTTCTTGTGTCAGACGTTTGTCAAAAGTCTGTAATTGGGTATTTATAAATAAACACGTATAATATGTTCGTCTAACACACATTAGATGTTCGCCGGTGGAGAATAAGGTTAAACTTAGATATTCGTTGGTCGTTTATAGCTCAGACGATTAGGCCTTAAACGAATGGCAGAGGAACGATACCGGCGAGTGCCGTATGACCTTTTGGTATAAGACATTCACTTAAGAGCGCCTTGGTGGACTAATGGGTTGAAGTGGAACTGTAGAAACAGGTACGGCATAAAATGGTGGTTTAGACGAATGTGTTCTTGGCAAAAACATCGTTGAACCTACTGAACTGAAACAAAACAGTTTGAACGTCTCGAGCATATGCAATACACTGCAATAGTCTAGCGTGCACAAGGTAATCTGGCAATTGTTTGTGTGTGTGATAAAACCCATTTGGCTCTTCTTTAATGGGGTAATTTAACGATTGTCCATATTGCCTCCTCCAGTAGATAATACACATTCATCTAAATATTATCTATGGGTGTGTTAAGTTCCCAGTTTTAGGCTTTAGGAGCCACGGGTTTGTCTGGTGTTTTAGTGCGTTGCCGTGTGAATCATACACAACTCACTGCAATAGCTCCGGTAACCCGACGGTGGGCGCGAGGTAATCTGGCGAATGCCCCTGTGTTAACCCCCTTGATTTTCCCATTCACCGGAATAAACATGAATATCATATAATGTTAGCTACCTCCAACAGTTCCCCTGCATTTGAAGTGAACATAATCGCATATATTTTCACGGACATTGATTAATCTGTGAGTTTTCCCAGGAGCCGTTCCAGCCCATATGTCGAGATGAAATACCAGTGAATTGTAGTCAGTTGCTGCAAATGTGCTAGTATTATGCCCAAAGGTTGAAAATATCAGACAAAAATGTGGTCCACAAATGTTAAAAACATCCTGACTTTCCGTTATTGTGTTCGTTCGTTTTATTTCTAAATTAAGTCTTATTTGTTGATTTGAACCCAATGGATTAATAAGCTGAATTAAAACTTAGCAACGTCCTAATCACTAGTTGTTTTTCAATCAACTTTTGCCAACCAGTTCGATGCGCTTTAAAACAAACCAGTCAGATCATTGTAACTAATCAGTCACGCGGCTTTAAAATGCTGCTCTGCTTATTTGTACCTAGACATGCAATGTAGAAACCTCGTTTAAACTTAAGCCTGTATTATAGAAGGAATGGAGAAAGCAATTTGATATGCAGAAAGCTCACTTTAGACAAATCTCGGTTAGCTTAACACAGATTTTGAGCGAGGTTTCTGCATACCACCGTGGCATATACCAAGTATGGAATTAAAAAAATTATGAAATAATTACTTGCAAAGCTTGAAATATGATAGAACAGGCGTTCCCCCAAATTGGAGGATTTGGAGATACTTCAAAAAAGAGTTTGGAGCGGGGAACTGAAATAACAAGAATTTAATGACTTTTTTTAAATTTAAACATTATCTTACCACAATCAGTATAGGTAAATTTGTAGATTTTATTTGTTGATTTGCAATTAACCAACACGATACAGGCGCACAGCAAAACAAGCAAATTCATCGCTGCAGCTTTAAATAAAGTACGACAGTGCTGAAACGACAAATTTTATACACTTTCCAACTAAATTCAAATGGTTTTGGTGACACTTATTTTATGTTTTGTCAAAATGATATCTATAAACGACTGGGGCTTTATTCCATTATCAACCAGCTGCAAATCTAACACTACATATCAGGATCTGATTACATTAATAAACTGTGTGGGTTGACAATATTTCGGATGTTATCATACTGCCTACCTAAACATAGGAAAGCATACATATATATAACGTTGTTTAGGTAACCAGTGTGATTAATCCGGAATTTTCACGTCATCAGGTTATACAAATGGAAAAAATGCTTCAAACTGATTTTTATTCGACTGCCAAAACACCTTTCAGCATGTGCAGGGCTATGCGTCTTTTTGCTTGAAGAGGTGTGTTGGACGGGTTTAGGTGGTCTGTCATGTCTACATAAACTGTAATGTTTCCAGCAGATTTTTCTGTTTCATTAGTGGAGAGTTAAGCTCTTTGCTTTCCAAAACGCTTTCATTTCTTTCAACCAAACAACAAACCGTTCCAACACTTCTTCTCTGGATATTCAACGCACTTTATTGTGCAACAAGAGATTGGAGTACATGCCATCCACTTCGTTCTTTGGAAAATTGCGTGCAATTGGATAGCATGTACTCTGATCTGACAGCCCACCGAAACGCTTTTAGCACACCTCCTTAAGGGAGAAGACGCCCATGCTAGAAGGTGTTTTGTCGTTCGAACGTGTAATTTGTAAAACCTTATGACATGTAATCTCCACTTGTGATCATAGTGCTTACCTAAACAGCGTTATATATTTGTATTCTTACCTATGTTTAGGTAAGCACTGTGATTATTTCCGGAATTTTGTCAACCTACATAGTTTCAGTCGGATTATTAATGTAAGCAGATCCTGGTATGCAGAGTGTTCATTTTGCAGCTGGTTGTTCAGGGAATAAAGGATAAGTCGTTGTAGCCTACGATGGTAGAAAAATGCAACAGAGATTTTAAAATATGTTGTCGCAAACTATTTAACTTTGGTTGGAAAGTTTTTAAAATATGTCGTTTTAGAACTCTAGTAGTTTATTTAAAGCTAACGATGAATTTGGTTGTTTTGCTGTCCGTCTGTATCATGTTGGTTAATTGCAAAACAACAAATAAAATCTACAAATTCACCTATACTGACTGCGGTAAGATAATGTTTTAATTTTAAAAAACGTCATTAAATTCTTGTTATTTCAGCTCCCCGCTCCAAACTCTACTTTAAAGTATCTCCAAATCCTCCAATTTGGGGCGAACACCTGTTCTATCACATTTCAAGCTTTGCAAGTAATTATTTCATTATTTTTAAGTTTCATACATACTTGGTAGATGCCACGGTGGTATGCAGAAACCTCGCTCAAAATCTCCGTTAAGCTAACCCGAGATTTGTTTCTGCATATCAAATTGCTTTCTCCCTCTCTTCCTTAGTACAGGTTTAAGCTTAAGCGAGGTTTCTACATTCCATTCCTAGCTACGAATGAGCAAAGCAGCATTTTATAGCCGCGTGATTGATTAGTTACAGTGATCTGATTTGTTTGAAGTGTGAAAGACTACTTGGCAAAAGTTAGGCCAGGAATTACAAGGTCGTTGCTTGAAATCATTCAGTTCATAGGAGTTAAGTAAAATTTAGAGGAAATTACAATACCATCTTCGGTTAACTGATTATGGCACCAGTTAGTCTTACGATAAAATGATGATATGTCGTTTTTATACTAGCGAGTTAACGAATTATCCGTGGTTATCTTCTGATTACACTTTCGCGAAGACCTCTTGTTTATTGTCTCTTCGCTTTTATAGTCAAATAACTGTCCTAGTGTATTGTATGGGATTAGGACTAAGTTTTAATTCAGCTTATTAATCCATTGGGTTCAAATCAACAAATAAGACTTAATTTAGGAATAAAACGATGTACACGATAATGGAAAGTTAGGATATTTTAAACCTTTGTGGACCACATTTTTGTGTATAAAGCATCTGGGCATAATACTAATTGGTTTATACATTTGCAGCAACTGACTACAATTCACTGATATTTCATCTTGACATGTGGGCTGGAACTGCTCCTGGGAAAACTCACAGATTGTTCAATATCCGTGGAAACATATGCGATTATGTTCAATTCAAATGCAAGGGAACTGTTGGAGGTAACGAACATGGATGGTCACTTCCAAGTCTAAACTCCGAACTTAACACATCCAAGAATAATATTTTAATTAAGTTGTATTACCTGCTAAATTAGAGTACCTTGTGCACACTGTCGGGGACTATTGCAGTGTATTGCATTTGCTGAAGACGTTAGAAGTGTTCTGTTTCAGTCCTGTGGGTTCAACGATGTTAACGATTTTTTTGCCAATAACACATTCGTGTTAATCGTTGGTTTATGCCGTACCTGTTTCTACAGTTCCAATTCAACCAATTAGTCCACCAAGGCGATCTTAACTGAATGCCTTACCTAAAGGACATAAGGCACCCGACGGTATCGTTTCTTTGCCAATTCTTTAAGGGCTAACCGTCTGAGCTATAAACGACTAAGGAATATTTAAACTTAAACTTATTCCCCACCGCTCAACGATCCACACGTATAGTTGTGTACACTAAAACCAATGCACGTTTGCATGGAGCTAGATCTAATTAGACGAACATATTTTAAGAGTTTATTTAATCAAATCCAATTACAGACTTTTGGCAAAGATCTGACACAAGAACCGTGGACAATATTTTTGAAAAACATCCATTCTTAAATGTTTCTCTGACAATTGTAAATGAACACGGGGATATAGAGTTATGCTTCCACTGTCAAACTTCTGTTATTATACCTTAATACCATGCATATTGACGGTTATTTTTGTACATATATATGTTATAAATTGTGGCTATAGGCCCACGTAAGAATTTATGTCACTTAAGAATTAAGATGTAAGTAGAAACATACTGCACAGCAAATGTAGGCTTATGTTACTGCACAGCAAATGTTGGCTTATTTTTTAACATAATTTGTAAGCGTTGGATATTGCGTCGTTGATTTGAAAAAAATTCCATACCAAACTTTATGACGCAATCTTTTGAAGCTTCCGTTTATCAGGTAACAGCCATTTGTTTAAAAATAACAAGTTCCCAACTGTTTATTTTACTTAAATGTTTATTTAACTTTTACATAACACTTTCTTGTACAAATAGAGATCTTTCAAACTGGAATTAAAATAATTCAGAAGACAAAAGCTTTATGTATTATAACTTTTACTAACATAAATATAAATATAATTTGGTTGTTTGTGTTGTATATTTATATATATTGGTAGCGAACAGCTAACAGAATGTAATATGTTTCACTAATTGGTAGTTTTTATACTGATTGTAAAAACTGATTTTAATCCGAACCTACGTGCACTTGTGCGTTATGTTAATAACTTTAGCATGTGTCATACAACCAACTAACACGTATCTGGTTAAAAAATATGGTTACTAAATTATTGTTTTTAAAATACCATGTTTTCTTTTTCTAAATGTGGGAGTGCCACAGCAAACGGTATTGTAGTATAGTATCCATGATATAGGCCTTTTATTTCCCGGCTAATGGGTAACCGCAAGAGTAAGTCGGGTTACCGATGTAAAAATCTTAGATAAAGTACGGTCGTGTGGTCAAATGGTTAACGCGACCGATACATATTCGGACTCTTATACAAAATAACGGTCATAGTAACGAGCCCATAAAAATTTGGTTAATTTAAATTAGTATTTCCTCTGACGTCATTATTTTCTCTCATTTGCCCTTTTATCCTCTGTTCTCTTCATTTTCGTACACGTGGAAGGCGTGGCTTCAGTTTATTACGTAAGTATTTTTCGTTACCTTTAGTTGTACCTGAGAGTCTGTGGTAAAGAGATAAAGCGTTGCATAGACAAAACTGTTGTATTAAAAAGAGAGACAGAACAATCTGTAACGGATTGATATAACTAGTCCCCAAAGTCAAGTATTTAATTAATAATCTCCTGTGTTTATTATTTATTGTTACGTATTATTTATAGTGTGTTAATTTGTTTCAGTTACCGCATTATAATAAACTTTATTGGAGAAGAGCGCGTAAGTACAAAGGGGCATTTTGGCAAATTCACAACATTAACATTTTAATACAATTCATTATGTGAGACAAACGTGTTAATTTTACTAAGAGCGAAGCAGAATAGTATAAGATGGGATATTCATATTAACTTTCGTGAAATGGGAAAGGAGGTAATTACACACGGGATATTGTGGTTAGCGACAATGGTTGGCGCTCTCTAGCAGAGTATTATATTTACTTATGTTTATTATATTTTAAATGGGGATTTGCAGGATGAACTTGGGGTAGAGTCCGTTTGTTTTTACCTAGTTGATTTTATCATCTACAACTTTCTTTACAATTTAATGTAAATAATATTTCCCAGTCCCGAAACATCGGCTGCCAAACAAAAATCGGCGCCGGAAATTTGCAAACGATCGCAGTGCTTATATTCTTGGGTATGACGGGTATTTCCTTAAAGTGCGATTTATTTAGAATTTTCAGGCGCTTATTCAAAACATATTAGTTAACAAACTATTCAAATCAATTAAACATTGTATTTTATTTTAATACCAGCCTAAATAGGAATTATCACTAGTTTCACTGGGATTGAATTTCTGGGGATTTTCCCGGATAGGCTATGAGGCGCTTCCATGTTATTTTTATTTGTGTGTAAATTCGGTATAGAATTATATTGGTTTCAATGATCCAGCTATTTAATACACTTAAAAAAAGTGTATTTATAATTTTCTAATAATTTCCTGAGTACAGTCTTTGGTGGATTTCCCCGGGTATACCGGTTTATTTTAATTTCCTATTATTTCAACGGCAGGGCAGGGATGCCATGTTTACCCCCGAAGAAAATGCAATCGACTGCGTCAGTGCGTGCAACTAACCCGAAGTTCTTAAAATGTTTTTTTGTGCATAAATTGAGTCGAACCTTACCGTGACCGATGTATTTTATATTTATATGAACTTGTTTCAATTCCAGTTTCTGAAACTGTATAATTTATAAAGATGTAATATTGTGAGCATATCATGTGAACTGATCTTTAGAATATTTTCTATTACATTCTCTATATATATTAGTTTGTTTGCAAGGGATATTAAGTAATGCAAAAATTCTGTAGTCAAATTAATGTGAAATGCCATACAAAGCACCATGTTTTGTTTTTTATTTAACAGACTTGAAATCTTAATATTTAAAAAAAATTTAAATCGTTTTGTCTCAACATCGAGACAAATATCTACATGGTAAACAATAGAAATGTAAAAATTTTGTATTTTACTGGTTTCACCAATGTAAAATTAAAACGACCATTCCGTTTAATATGACACGTAGTTTGGTTTCGTAACAAACCCACAAATGAAAGATATATATTATAAAAGAGTTCCCAACTTTACCATGTCGAGTTCCAGCGGATTCATGTTTTTTTTGAATGTAACACATTAAATTGTGGCGCAGATATTTATGAGAATTCCTAATTTTTCTTTTTTTATATCATTTAAACTTATTCCAGTTATGCAGATGGCAATATTTCGGACGGTTCTCCCAATACACCCGTTTCAAATTGTGCAAATGATAGGGAAATATTGAAGAAGAGAATCAGGTTAATAATTTTTCTGCCAAAACAATGCTGTATCTTATTCTTTAAGCGAAATAATAGATTATGTGAATATGGTTAAATATTGTAGTTCAGTATTGCAATTATTTCCGAACAAATTGCTGTTACCTAATAAACGGCAGAACTTCAAAAGATTGCCTCATAACGTTTGGGTTAAAGTACTTTTATTCAAATCAAAAGTATAGGGTGACTTTTGTTCCAGATATTACGAACAGTAAAGGGGAACAGCCATGCGCACATTAATCGCCTATTTCAACAATTTTAACATAACTTAATATAATGTGCAAAAAATATGACATAAGCCGCGAATGTCACTACATACTTTTATTCAAATCAACGACGCAACATACAACGCTTAACATTATGTTAAAAAAATAAGCCAACAATTCCTGTGCAGTAACCTCCCGCAGTACCGCTAACCGGTATGTTTAAGTAGAAACAACTATCATATGGCAGGTAATAGTGTAGCTCATAGTTACACAGCGTATCTTATAAACGAACACGGACTCTCTCGTAGCCACAGTTCATAACATATATTCAAAAGATGAACGTCAATATGCAGGGTTTTAAGGTATAATAACAGAAGTTTGACCGAGGACACATAACTCTAGATCCCCGTGCTCATTTACAATTGTCACAGACGCATTGAAGAATGGATGTTTTTCAAAAATGTTATCCACGGTTCTTGTGTCGGACATTTGCCAAAAGTCTGTAATTCGATTTTATTAAATAAACTCTTAAAAGGTGGTTGTCTAATTAGATCTAGCTCTAGGCAAACTCATTGGTATCCACAACTATATGTGTGGATGGTTGAGCGGTTGGGAATAAATTTAAGTTTAAATATTCGTCGGTCGTTTATAGCTCAGACGGTTAGGCCTTAAACAAATGGCAGAGGAACGATACCGTCGGGTCCCTTATGTCCTTTAGGTAAGGCATTCACTTAAGGTCGCCCTGGTGGACTAATGGGTTGAATCGGAACTGTAGAAACATGTACGACATAAACCACTGGTTTAGACGAATGTATTCTTTGCAAAAAAATCGTTAACATCGTTGAACCCACTGAACTGAAACAGAACAGTTCTAACGTCTCGAGCAAATGCAATACACTGCAATAGTTCCCGACATCGTGCACACGGTACTCTGGCAATTGTTCATGTGTGTGCTAACGCCCATTGTGTTAATTTGACGATTGCCCATATTGCCTCATCTAGTAGATAATACACCTTCATGTAAATATTATCTTTGGATGTGTTAAGTTTCGAGTTTTAGGCTTTAGAAGTGACTATCACCCTTTAGGATTGACCACCACCCATGTCCGACGGGTTAGTCTGGTGTTTTGGTGCGCTGCCTTTCAGTCGAAGGGTTGTAGGTATAAAACTGGTCGCAATTTAGTCGGTTGTGGCCTTGGGCAAGTCATTTAACGGACATTGCCTAAGCCCAGCGGATTGATGGGTTTTACTAAATTAAAAGAACGTGTAAGTCATACACAACACACTGCAAAAGCTGCAGTAACCCGACGGTGGGCGCTAGGTAATCTACTAAATGCCCGTGTGTTACCACTCTGGTTTTCCAATTGGCGGAGATAAACATGAATATCCTATTCTATCCTATGTTCGTTACCTCCAACAGTTCCCTTGCATTTGAATTCACTACTATAATCGCATATATTTCCACGGATGTTGAACAATCTGTGAGTTTTCCCAGGAGCAGTTCCAGCCCATATGTCGAGATGAAATACCAGTGAATTATAGTCAGTTGCTGCAAATGTGCTAGTATTATGCCCAAAGGGTGTATACAACACAAAAAAATACGGTCCACAAAGGTTAAAAACATTCTGACTTTTCCGTTATTGTAAGTCTTATTTAATGATTTGAACCAATGGATTAATAAGCTGATTTAATACTTAGCAACGTCCAATCACACACAATACACTGGAATAGTTATTTGACTATAAAAGTAAAAAATCAATAAACAAGAGGGTCTACGCGCCATCAAAAGATAAGCAAGTAAAAATCGTTAACTCGATAGTTTAAAAACGACACATTCATCAGTTTGCCTAAAACGAAACAGTGCCTCAACCGGGTCACCGAATATGATATTGTAGTGTTTGAATTTTATTTAAATCCTATAACCTGAATAATTTCAGGTAACGTCCGCTTAATTCCTTGCCGAAAGATAGAGCCGATTAGTTACTAGTTTACACTCGACTTTTGCCAATCAGTTCGATGCGCTTTCAAACGAACCAATCAGATCACTTTAACTAATCTGTCACGCGGCTTTAAATGCTGCTCTGCTTATTTGTCGCTATAAATAGAATGTAGAAACCTCGCTTAAGCTTATGCCTGTATTAAAGTAGAGAGGGAGAAATCAAATTTCAATTTGGTATGCAGAAAGCTCACTTAAGACAAATCTCGGGTTAGCTAAAAGGGGATACTAAGCTCGGTTTCTGCATACCACGCTAAATGCGGCATATACCAAATACGGAAACTTTAAAATTAATAGAATAATTACTTGCAAAGCTTGAAACGTGATATAATACAGTCTTGCCCCAAATTGGAGGATTTGGAGATACTTTAACATAGAGTTTGGAGCGGGGAGCTGAAATAACAAGAATTTAATGACTTTTTTAAAATTTAAACATTATCTTACCGCAGTCGGTATAGGTAAATTTGTAGATTTTATTTGTTGATTTGCAATTAACCAACATGATACAGACGCACAGCAAAACAACACAATTCATCGCTGCAGCTTTAAACAAAGTACTACAGTGCTGAAACGACACATTTTTAACACTTTCCAACTAAATTTAAATAGTTATTGGCAACATATTTTAAAAACTTTGTTGCATTTTTGCACCAATGCAGGCTACAACGACTGGTGCTTTATTTTATTATCAATCAGTTGCAAACCTAACACTCTGCATAGTAGGGTCTGCTCACATTAATAATCCAACTAATACTACGTTGGTAAAATTCCAGATTTTATCAAAGTGCTTACCTAAACAACCATAAGCATATATTCACACCGTTGTTTAGATAGCAGTATGATCATAATTGTAATTTTATCAACCCACACAGTTTTAGTCGGGTTAGCTATATGGCCAGATCCTGTTATGCGGAGTGTTCGGTTTATATATAGAATGCTTGTGTATTTTACCTCACGCACGTCATTAGGTTATAAAAATAAGAAAAATACAGAAAACCGACGCCCGTGTATTTAAATCCAATAAAACAATACAGACAGCTAAACCTATTTATACCAAAAAAAATTCTTAAATAGATTGTATTCTATAATAGATTAATTTTCTAATATAGGGCCTACCCGTTTTAACTTTCAGCCACCATGCTTCATAATATTTTAACCGATAATTGTTTTATTCACATGTAATATAATTAAATTTTCCATTTCAGTATTGCAATTATTTTCCAACAATTGCCTGTTCCCTAATAAACTGCAAAACTTCAAAAGATTGCGTCATAACGTTTAGGTTAATGTCACTGTACCGTTGCAGTAGGTTCTCGGGTAATTGATTGTTTTGGTTCATTGATTTTTGGTTACGTTTTATGTCTATGATTTGTTCTTTGTGATTTCACGGATTTTAGTTAAATAGTCTTTTTTGAGTTTGGCTTCGAGAAAGCAGCAGTTTCTTTTGGTGAATAATAATTAATAAAGTATGTATTTTGATACGTTTTGGTTTGGTATTTTCGTTCGAGTTATTAATGGTGTTTTAATTTAATATTATAGGTGAACATTCAAAGAAGTAACGGACGCGCAATTGTTAAGGTATTACTGTATTTTGTTACAGTTTTTTCATTTTTCCCTATTATAGCGTCTTACAAACATTTATGTTTTTTAGTTACCCCTTTCACACCAAATAAAGAAATTGGAAAGAGCGCGTCAACCTTATTGCGTGTTGCCGTAAGAGTTAATGTAAGATATCTCCACCCATTATTCAATTATTTGCGTATATGTTTTATTGATGTCTATGGTAAATCATATATTGCTTCATAACCGAAATACGTAACAATGGGTTTGTGTTGCAATCGCCTATACCCGCTCGCATGTTAGAATTTTCTTTCTTTTCGAAAGAGTTACCGTACAGATTGCAGCGTACCATTTTATCCGATACCGTATTTTCCGTCCCGTTTAGAGCCAAAGTTTGGTAAGTGTGTAATGTTTATTATTTTATATGTATACCCGTAAATTACTGTTTTGGTTTCTTTATTTTAATTATGCAGAAAACCGTATCATCTCTACCACCGTATCGTATCAACAACTGTACCGTTTCAATTACCGTTCCGTATTAACCTTCCGTTCCGTATTAATCTCAACCACCGTTCCGTATCTGTATTAATTACCGTTCCGTATTATAAACTGTCTGTTTATTCAACGATACGCGTAACATTCAAAGTATTACAACTACTTACTCTGTCGCGTTTCAGGTCTTGATTCCTGATAGACGTAACCATTGTCGGTTTACTAAACTCTAAAGGTTTGTAGTTGATCCTAAGCGCGATCAGAATAACACACAACTTCAATTTGCAACACTACCGCTTTGTTTACTGCTCATTTTCCAACTGCCACGTCGCATAAAAACATCAAAATAAACGACAATAACTTATGCACTATGACGTCACATAGCCACGGTAATTTGAAAAACATCACGCTTTAAAGTAGGTTGCGCAATATAAAAGCATAATTCCACTCTAGTTTGTGACATCACCCCCCATTTAAGCGAAATCACCTGATTTAGAAATCAACGCACAAAATTATTTTACAATAAATAAATAAACGAACTTATACAACTTAAACGAAGAACACAGCACAACACGCTTTAAATCAGTTAATTCGGCTCATAAAATCCGCACCAACATTAAGTGACCCCTTTATACATTCGTATCTTATGCGATAGTTCTGGAGGATCATAGCCCATCTCATAACTCTACTGTTTGTATATTTCGCGCTCTCCAGGTATACCAGCGGTTGATGATCAGTTTGTAGTACGAACTCGTTGCCATACAAATATAGGTCGAATTTCTTGACCGACCACACAATTCCGAGACACTCTTTTTCGATTGTTGAGTAATTGGTCTCCTCACGGCTCAGCTTCCTGCTAGCGTAGCTCACAGGGAACAACTTTCCATCGTGCTTCTGCAGCAAAACACCGCCCACGCCTTTATCCGACGCGTC
The DNA here is from genome assembly GCA_000149265.1 of Ciona savignyi. Taxonomy (NCBI): domain Eukaryota; kingdom Metazoa; phylum Chordata; class Ascidiacea; order Phlebobranchia; family Cionidae; genus Ciona; species Ciona savignyi. Next base: position 40,976 of record CH001963.1, read on the forward strand.
GGTCCTCAGTACGAATTGTTTGTTCGTATCCGGCAGCCTTAATAATGGTTTGAGGGTCAAGTGTTTCTTTAATGACTGAAATGCAGTTTCTTCTTCTTCATCCCATCTTACTGTGTTAGGCCCACCCTTCTTCGTTAGGTCAGTCAACGGGACCGCAATCGTCGCATAGTTAGGGATGTAATCCCTGTAGTACCCGTGAGGCCGAGGAATGAGCGGACTTCTTGCTTCGTCGTAGGTCTTGCCGCATCTCGTATTTTCTTTACATTGTCCTTTTGCAGACCTATCACCCCTTCCGCAATATTATGCCCCAGAAAGTCGACACGTTCGGCCCCGATCAAACATTTTGATGGTTTGATCGTCACACCAGCCTCAAATAGGCGCTTTAGCAGCAAATTTAGTGTCTCCAAATGTTGCTCCCATGTGCTTGTATGTACTATTACGTCATCAATATAGTTCTCCACGTGATCGATCCCCAGATTAGCAATTCGCGCATAGCACGCACGAACGTTGCACCAGAATTAACCATGCCAAACGGCATCTTTAAAAATTCGTAACTTCTTTCCATTGTAACGAATGCAGTCTTTTGAATATCCTCCTTCGCAACGGGAACTTGCCAATATCCTTTTGTCAGATCAATGGTGGTAAAATACTTATTCCCAGATAACTTCTCAAACACATCCGCAGCCGTAACCATAGGCTCGGGATCAAACACTGTAACCTTGTTCAGCTTACGGTAATCAATACAGATTCTATTCGTCCCATCCTTTTTCTTCACTACGACGACCGCCGATGCATACGGTGAATTGGAACGTCGAATTATTCCTAGACGTAGCATTTCTTTAATGTCTTTTGCCAGTTCTTCTCGGATTTTAAACACACCGGATAAGGTTTGCTCCTTATCGGCTTATCTTCCATTTTATCCTATGCTCCACGCAGTCTATTTTGCCTGGCAAATCATCAAACACCCTTGCATACGTCTTTGCAAGTTTTGTCGCTCCATTTACTTGTTCCTGCGACAACTGCTTTCCGAATCTAATGTCCTGTACCGATTCGTTAGACGGAAGTGGACACAGTTCCAAGAGGTCCTCTCCTTCCGATTCTTGTATCCCGTCGTTGTCGTCGTACATTGCGCAGCAAGCCTTGGCTGAGCTGCTTCTATGCTCCTTATTGCCATCTTCTTCCCTGGCATAGTACTTTTTCAGCATATTAATATGAAAAGTCTTCCCTTTTGCAGCTATGTTTAACGCATAGTCGTTTAAGCCAACTTTTCGCTCTACCGTAAATGGCCCTTTTCGGTGCATCAAAACTTTGATGTTATCCGTTGGAAGCAGAACTAGTACACGGTCGTTTTCTTCCAAACACCGCGGTTTAGATTTCTTGTCGAAATGACGCTTGTTCTTGATCTGTGACTTGAGTAGCTCCTCCTGTGCTAATTTCATTGTTTCTTCCAATCTCTGCCTTAAGTCGAACACATAACGATAACTACACTGCACACTTGACTCGGTAGCGCCATTGGCCCACATTTCCCTCAAGATTGACATTGGCCCACGGACTGTTCTTCCGTAGAGCAATTCAAAGGGCGAAAATCCTGTTCCTTCCTGTGGCACTTCTCTGTAGGCAAATAACAAAGCATTTATATAACGATGCCACTGCTTCGGTTCATCACAGCATAGACTTTTTAGCATGCGTTTAAGTGTTCCATTAAATTTCTCCACAAGGCCGTTGCACATCGGATGATACTGGGTCGTTGACAAGTGATTTATCTTCAGTAAGCGCTCCACCTTCCTCATGCAATCGGATATAAGCTGGGCTCCCATATCACTTAACACCTCATTGGGTATTCCAAGTCGGCTATACATGTCCACGAGGGCTTCAGCCACAGCCTCAGTCGTGATTTTTTAACGGAACGGCTTCTGGGTAACGCGTGGCATAATCCACTAGTGTTTAAACAAATCGGTGACCGCCTTCGCTTGGAGGATGTATCGGTCCAATCAGATCCACTGCCAGACTCTTAAATGGCACATCTATTAAAGGCATCTTCTGTAGCGGCGCTCTCGTTACACTGCCCTTATTAACAGTGCGTTGGCATATATCACACGACCTACAGAACCGCTTTACGTCATCTCGTATTCCAGGCCAATAAAAATTTGACGTTACTTTATCAAACGTCTTCTTAATACCCATGTGACCCCCCATTATAGACTAGTGAGCAATCTCTAACACCTTCGGTCGAAGGTTCTGGGGTACCACTAGCTGGCGAAGCCATTTCCCATTGTTAACCTTTGGGTGCTGAAACATGCGATACAGCAAACCTCCTTCCACCTTAAATGACGTTACTTGCTCACCTTTGACGCGAGTATCTTCAGCTGTTCACAGCAATTCCAATGTTGAGTCAGCCTTCTGTGCTTTCCTCGAATCCATCAGCATGACGTTTCCCAAGTTGGATAGGGGTCATCCGGACTTCTAGCTCCAGGGACGTTACCTATGATCAAGTCATGCAACGTGTTCGGCAGACAAAAAGCTTCGACTTGTAAAACGGCGTATCAACCGTGATATTCGCCACCTCAGCCTTGACTGTCGTTGAATCTAACAAAGTCACAAATCCTTTACTACCAGTTAATTGGGAGTCATCTACAAATTCGCGTTTGACAATAACGCCTGTACAACCAGTGTCTCAATTCAATTTCAATTCAATTTATTTTTCAAATAATAACATACATTCGGCGATAATTAATAAACAAACAAAGGAAACCAACAAATAATTAAATCCGACCAAATGCAGTGATGAAAATAACTATACCATTCAATTGCACTTAATGCAGTGAAAGATCCGAGGATCAACCAGTCAAACTACATTAAGTTTATGTATATGTATGCTGTGTGTAATATTGCTTGAGGTTATTTAATATGCTATAATATAATTGAGGTGCAAGGTTTGATGTAGAATGAATAAATATATATGAATATAGAGAGAGAAAAAATAGAAAAAATAAATAAATAAAAAGATAACAACGAGCAAATGGCTTCAGAAAAGTACAGTAGTTACTGGCATTACAATGGTAATTAATATAAAACAATATTTACAATTTCGCAATATACAATATATATTAAAACACAAAATTCATCATTTATGTACAGATGTATATTTCTATACAGTATTGACAATTGACATATATACATAAAATATTTTTTAAGCAACTGTTTATGTTATTATTTTATAGGAATCGATTAGAAGATGTTTGTATCTAAGTTTTAGGAAATTAAATGAACCCGTTTTATAGTTGCTAAGTATTTCCCCCAAAATTTTCACACCTTGCATTTTCAATGAATTTTGACCTAGTTTGGTTTCAGCTCTGGGCAAAAAGTAATTCAAATTTTTTGCATGCCTTGTGTTGTGGTCATGACAAGAAGCAAGTGGTGCAAAATAGCTGGATTCACAATCCAGAAAAACAGATGGCACAGTTTTGTTCATATACCTATGCATGAACTTAGCAATCTCAAGCTTATATATATCGTCTAGCTTTAACAGACTAGAATTATAGTAATTTTCATTTATAGTTAGGTGGCTCAGTGGTGACGAACTGTAAGCATAGTGTATTTGTTTTACAATTTTATTGTGCATTCTATTTAGTTTTTGTTTACAAGTGCTACTAGCAGTGCCCCATGCCATTATGCCATATTGCAAATGAGAATATACAAAGCTGTAGTAAACAGTGAGTAAGGTAATCTTATCTGCTGCTTTAGACAATTTATAGATCATTCCTGCAGCCTGTCCCAAAGTTCTAGTGAGTTTAGAAATGTGTAGACCCCAGGTTAAGTTTTCATCAAACGTTACTCCTAAATATACAGTGCATTTTACCTGCTCTAACAGGTTGTTGCCGATTTGAATAGAAAATTGATTCATTTTATTAAATTCACGATTGCGGTTATGTTTGAATATAATATACTTGGTCTTAGCATAGTTTAGGGTTAGTTTATTAGAGTTAAGCCATTTTTGAACATTGTTTAACTCATTATTTACTTTTATTTGCAGGAGATGGGCATTTTTGTCAGACATCATTAGCACTGTGTCATCTGCAAACAAACGCACTGTGAAAGTGCTTGCAAGTGGCAAATCATTTATGTATATCAAAAATAATAATGGACCAAGTATAGAACCTTGTGGCACACCAGTCTCAATTGTGTTAGGGTTTTATAAGCAATTTGAAATGGAAGTAACTTGTACTCTATTGGATAAGTAGTTTTTTAGCATATTTAGGACATTACCCCGTATACCATATTTGTACAGTTTTGAAATTAATATGCTATGGTTAACTGTGTCAAATGCTTTCTTTAAATCTAGAAAGATAGCACAGGTAACTTTGCCATTGTCTACACTTGACAATATGTTATTGTAAATATCTGTAATGGCTAAAGATGTAGAGTATCCCCGGCGAAAACCGAACTGATTATTACATATAATATTTTCAGTCTCCAGATATTTGTATAGTCTTTCATATATTAATTTTTCAAAAATTTTAGAGAAGGGTGATAATATGCTAATTGGTCTATAATTAGTAGCCAGATTTCTAGACTTTGATTTGTAAATAGGAATAATCTTTGCTACTTTGAGATCATTTGGAAATATTCCATCTTCCATACAGGAGTTAAATATTTCACTCAGGTAAGGAGCTATAATGTCCTGAACTATTTTAATTGCTTTAATTGGAATGTTATCTATTCCAGGTGATTTTTCTCATCCAGTTGGTGAATGATGCCTATAATTTCATTGGGAGTGATTGAAGCGAAGTAAAAAGACTTTAAGTGCGATTTTATTTTAGATTCCACCACATCACATGGAGCAGTCCTTATATCTGCCGCAATATTCTTACCAATATTAGCAAAGAATGTGTTAAATTCATTGCTTATTAATTGTTTATCAGTTATCTTATCATTGTGAGCATTAAAAAGGAAGCTTGGATAAATTTTTTGAACCCTCCTTTTACCCAATAATCTATTGATTAAGCTCCATTTTTTAGTCATGTTATATTTATGTTTACTTAACTCGCCTTTATAGTAATTTTGCTTTGAAAGTTGCTTTATTTTGGTTAGTTTATTGCTAAATTGCTTGTACCTTTTAATCAAATGGAGATTGTTAAATTTATAGCAGGAGTTAAATAAAGAATTCCGAGTTTTAATAGATTTTAGTATTCCAGGGGTAATCCAAGGCTTCCTTTTTAGCTGTTGTTCCCTGCGAGTTAACTTTCTCATCGGTGCATATTTATTTACCAAGTCAGAGAGTATATCAACGAACGTAGTGTAGTCAAAAGTTTCATTCACAGACAAATACCCAGCCTTCAAGCAATCATTTAGTTCCCAGCGAAAATCATCACCACCCAGACCCCTTAAATCCCTTCTTTCAATACTTTCACCCTTTTTGTTAATCTTATCTGAACAAGTTATGTATACAGGTAGATGATCTGATATTTTAAAGATCAAAATTCCTGCCTGTATGTTTCTATTCCATTTATTGGTGTATATGTGATCCAGCAGTGTTGATGCTGAATAGGATATACGAGTCGGTTTGGTTATAAGTATATTTAATCCTGCAGAATACAATTCATCTGTATAGTCATTCACCTGCTTGTTATTCTCTGGATTAAGTAAATTAATATTAATATCCCCACATATATGTCCTTTTTTGTTTGATTAAGTTTTTGGAGTACCGTGGAGAAGTTATACTTAAACTGCTCAATATTTGAACTCGGATGCCTATATACTACTCCCACAATAAAGGATGACTTTTGGCCATGATTGTGAATCTCTACCCATAAATTCTCACATTCTGGAAACTCAAGTGCAAATTGAGTATTAACAGTAAATGTTATACCTTTAATGATGTACAGTCCTACCCCGCCAGCTTTAGTTAAGGAGTCTATATGCACAAAATTATAGTTTTCCATCTCTATGCCATTACAGTTATAATAATTAAGTTTGGTTTCAGATATTGCAATAATATCTGGTAGCTTGGGGCACTGCACAAGCAGATCTTGTATTTTTGTAATATTTTTTGGAAGTGATCGAGTATTAAAATGAATTAAACTTATATCACTGTGGTTTGCACTTTTTATTTCCTTACAAAAGGAGTCAACACTAGTGTAGCAGCATGATGTTGAATTTATCATTGGACAGTTTTCCTCACAAAATGATTCACAGTCTGTTTTATAGTCTACCTCATTTAATCTATCAATTAAAAACATACTATTATTCATATAAAGAATATCATTAAAGTCATTATCAGATATATGTTGAAATGGAAAATTTTCTAAATTACAGTTATTACAGAAATATGGTTCTTTATTATTAGGTAGACAGAATAAGTTAAATTTTTCAATAGTCAGAGTAGTACACTTAAGGTGATACCAACTATAGCATATATCACACAATATACAATTTTGATTGTTTTTACATTGCTTATTGCACACACCACAAGGATAAACTTTAACAGGAGCCATATAAAATTCTTATAAACAATGAAAGGATGGGGGTCAATTTTATAAACTTGATTATTTTACTGTTTGATTGTAATTCTAAGTTAGACAGTACCTTTATATGAATTGGTCCATTTTGGTTTAAAGTGTAGAATCTGGTTAGTCAATTGATCAGTTCATCTATGTCGTCCAAATGCCTTATTTGGTAGGAGCTTGAATCCTCGTCCGCAAAAATTCTTCCGTTCGATGTCCAGATGTATTTCCAGCCGCATTCTTTCTTCCGTGCATTTACAAAATGAAGCAATTTTTTAGTTGCTGGGTTAAGATTTTCATTGATGTATATGTTTCTTTTTTGTTTGAATCCAAAGTCCTGCGTCGAATAGTCTCGTAGTGATTTCCTTTGTTTGTGAATATTGTTGCGTTTTCTTCTTGTTGTAAATCTAATTATTATTGGTCTGGTTTCAGCAGCGGTTCCATCTTGATTTTTAGTTCGACCTATTCGATGCACCAGATCAAGATCATTGTGCGTTATTGATTGGTCAATTTTTATAAATATTTTTAATGCAACTCCTTCGGTGTCTTCATTGCCATCGATTATTGGAACACCATGTATTTCCAGATTTTGTCTTCTACCATATAGATCTAATTCATTCACTTGGTGGTCTAAAAAATCCAATTTCTCGTTAAGTTGTTTATTTCTCTTTTTTAAGTTGTGGTTTTCAGATTAAAGCTTTATTATTTCTTGCCTCATTTGTTCAAAGTTGTTGTTCATTTCCTGAACCGATTTCCTCATCTGAACAATTTCATCTGGGACCATTCCCAGCTTGTCCAACGCCGTTCTTATTTTTTCAAGCGCTTTTGCATCGTTTTTCGACATTTTTCTATTCTCAGTTCAGTTTTATTTTTCACAACCTATATTAAACAAACTTAACAACCTTATTCTCTTAGTGTGTCAACCAAGCGGTCTCCTACTAGACCCTTACAAACCATGACGTCATCGGGCACTTCATCAGGCTCGCACACGACTTTCTTCCGCCCCTTGTCCTCCTTCGCGTCATTTTCGCGTCTGGAATTTAAGGTCTCTCCCGCACTGCCAACCTGTTTAGCAGGGCTTCTAATTGAGGAACGGCATTTGCAGTCCTTCGCCAAATGTCCCATCCGGTCACATATAAAACATTTCCTAATCATTCGACTAGCGTCACCTTTTAGCTGTGGGCACTCTGTCGCCGTGTGTCCGCGCTGTTTACAACTAAAACATTGCACATCTGCCGGAGTATTCCACTGGTCCGACATCGTCCTTGAGGCACCTCTATTACCAGTTTACGACAGATTTCTCCTGTGTGCATTCAAACACTGATCCGCTATCGTCGACAAACTGTCCAAAGATTTCCGCGCTTGTTCCCTCAAGTAGATCGAAAGTTCTTTCGGGCAGGTTTGAATAAATTGCTCCTTCACCAAAAGTGCACTAACCTCTTCCCATGACGTAGTAGAGCCTGACATCTCCACCCATTTTGTCAAGCAATTTGTCAGACGAATGATAAACTGCTCGGAGCTCTCATTTTTATCGGGCTTTCCTTCTCTGAATTTAGAACGGTACCCCTCTTCCGTGAGGTCATATCGGTTCAGCAATGCCTGCTTCAGCAGGTCGTACTCGACTGCAGCAGTATCTGACAATCTAGAATAAACGTCTAGCGCTCTACCAGTTAAAAGGGCGCTTAAAGACGTAGCCCATTCATCTTCCATCTACTGCTCGTAGCGAACCTTTCAAATCGTAGCAAGTAGCTGTCAAGCTCGTCTTTGCCATCCACAAACGCTGGCAACCTCGGCGCTTTAGCCTTTCCGGCAACACCTACAGCAGGTGGGCTCCTCGTAGCGTTTACCTCAGCTATGTGCAACTCGATTTTCCTTGGTGTAAGATTTATCGTCGCAATTATTGTTTATATTATATCGATGTCACTAGGGAATAAGATCGCTATTGTATTCCCTTTTTCCCACCATTTCACCGAACTATAAAACGCTAGTTTTTTACTGCCTGAGCATTATCGTGAGGTAATCGGTCTTTTGGTAGTTTTAGTAGGTTTGGAATTATCGGTTATTGTTAAGATGTGTATGACGTGCTTTGGCTCCTGTTCAGCCACAATTTGGTAAATATTGGTTTTATTTCTCAAACTAGTAATTTTTGTGATAATTAAATTGTACATATATTTTTCCTTAGAAAACCGTCATTTCAAGACCTTTCGTTCCGCCATCATTCAAATTCGAATAAATTCACCAGTTTTGGACAATGACGCGTTATTTCAAACTCTGAATAAAGGACGCCGTCTATAAGCATACTGCAACCTCTCATTAAGACAGGTGTTAGGAGCCAGCACCTTGTCGGGAAGTTACATCGTTTTCAAATTCCTTGAACTACCGTCGTCGTTCTCGTCCAGTCGTCATTCCCGTCTCGTCGTCGTTCTCGTCCCGTTGCCGATTCCCGTTGCCGATTCCCGTTGACGATTCCCGTTGACGATTCCCGTCGCCGATTCCCGTTGCCGATTCCTGTCGCCGATTCCCGTTGCCGATTCCCGTTGCCGATTCCCGTTGCCGATTCCCGTCGCCGATTCCCGTTGCCGATTCCCGTCGCCGATTCCCGTTGCCGATTCCCGTCGCCGATTCCCGTCGCCGATTCCCGTTGCCGATTCCCGTCGCCGATTCCCGTTGCAGATTCCTGTCGCCGATTCCCGTTGCCGATTCCCGTTGCCGACTCCCGTCGCCGATTCCCGTTGCCGATTCTCGTTGCCGATTCCCGTTGCCGATTCCCGTCGCCGATTCCCGTTGCCGATTCCCGTTGCCGATTCCCGTCGCCGATTCCCGTTGCCGATTCCCGTTGCCGATTCCCGTCGCCGATTCCCGTTGCCGATTCCCGTCGCCGATTCCCGTTGCCGATTCCCGTTGCCGATTCCCGTCGCCGATTCCCGTTGCCGATTCCCGTTGCCGATTCCCGTTGCCGATTCCCGTTGCCGATTCCCGTTGCCGATTCCGTTGCCGATTCCCGTTGACGATTCCCGTCGCCGATTCCCGTTCCTGAACGTTTTCAATTCCGTTATTCCTGCTGACAAGCCGCAAAATGAAGATTCCAAAAACTTTAAATTGTCTCAAACAACTTTACGTGGATGCCGAAAGGCTAATGCTTTCTCCAGTAGGTAGGACGTCACTACGTAAGCTCATACCAATAATCGACCGCGTATTTGACGAGCTAATGGACTTATGTGTAAATTTTCCAGAAGATCAACCGCTTGAAGATGTTTACATATCAATAACTCAGTTAAAGAGTCAGAAACGTGAGTTTGATACGCATGTGCGTCAGTGGTTAAATAAAACTGAATTGCAATTAGCAAGGACTAACCGCTATACGTCGAGCACAATTTCTACTGCAAACTTTATCCGGAGTGAACGCCGAAAAAGCCAAATCAGGTTGAAACTCGCCGAACTTGCCTACAAGCAAGCTATGGACAGGTTGTTCGAAACACGCAAGCGTGCAAAGGAGCAAACAGATCTTGCTGCTGAAAGGACACGCGTAGCAGCGAAAGAAGCCAATCAAAAAGCTCGCGAATCTATAGAAGCAGAGCGTGTCGCCAAGAAAAAACAACCAGAATTTGAATACGCGAAGGCAGTTTCTAAAGCTCGGAAAGATGAAGAAATCTTGGACGCTCTAGACTCAACCTCACCAACATTACAACCCAACGTTGTTGCCGTAGTTACAACGAACAACCGCAGTACATCACGACCTTCGCTTGCAGACGCTCGTTCCAACTTAAGCCATCACAAGAAAATCAGTTGCAGAATTAACGTCGCTACGGCAAGTACAAAATACTTTACCGGTAAGCCGTAGACAGCAACCCCCGCCCCGTGTGTATAAGCACGAGCGTATCGAAATAAGCGCAGCTGTTGAAATCGATGAATACTGCACCAGTATCAACACGGCCAAGGTTTATATAAACGTTGTTCCCGGTAGAGTCCGTTACGCAGACAAAGAGGTTGCTACTTATGCATTTATCGATCAAGGTTCCACGACAACACGCCGTGAGGAGTCGATCGTAAGTTCACCAAATGCTGCTGGTAATTCTCGTTGTATTACGTTGCATACCCTAACATCATCTCGTGTTTTAGATACAGTGTCCCTTGCACTCTCAGCCCAGTATGTGGAGGGTGAAGATTGGAATAACCTTCCCGACGTCGTTGCTGTCGATAAGATATATGGGAACCCTAATGTTTTACATGATTCGCTGGCGTTGCAGCGACACCATCATTTGCGAGGTGTGAAAATTCCACAGATCGAAGATGGATCGGTTGACAAGCTGCTAATCGGGCCGAACGTTCCCCAAATTTTCCGTGTCGAGTCTATGAGAAGCGGAAATGGTCGATGTCCCGACGCTGTCAAAACCCGTCTAGGATGGTCACTTCTAGGCCCCTGTGGTGACGAAAGCCGTTCCAATTGTAAGGCCAGCGTTATGTTTTTAAAGGATGAAAGCGATGCTAATCTGATGATCGACGATCTCGATGACCTCAACGACAGCTTTCCTCGGTTCCCGACCTCGATTGAAGACCGAAGAGCACACGCCCTCATTAAGGAATCAGTTAAGTTTGTTGATAATCATTATGAACCACCCCTCCCATGGCGCCACGATTACCAGATTCCCCCAGATAATGGCGCCATGGCGATGGGGCGCCTTAAAGTTTTAGGAAAGCGACTTGTGCAAAACCCAGATATTAAACAAAAATATACCTATCAAGTGAACGACATGACAACTAAGGGATATGCCGAAAAGGAGCCATCTGACGAAATCGCCACCGACCGCCGAATCTGGTACCTACCGCACCAATTCGTCACTAACCCTCACAAACCGGACAAACTACGTGTCGTTTTCGACTGTGCCGCTCAGCATCAAGGCGTGTCCATTAACCAGGTTCTCATGCAGGACCCTGATCTTGTAAATAGTCTCGTCGAGGTGCTTACACGGTTTCGCAGAGACCCGATCGCACTTGTTGCAGATATCGAAGGCATGTTTCAGCAGGAGATAGAATGGGGCAAACCAATTCCTCTTCCAGAACTTAAAAGATGGGAGAAATGGGTCGCGAGCCTGGCACGACTGCACGACATATCCATTCCCCGAAGCTTCGGTCTACGAGGTCATGAGGATATTCAGCGATGCCAACTACACTACTTTGCCGACGTATCAAAAATTGACTACGGTGTCGCATGTTACCTGCAAGTTTGTAACCGCTGCAATAACGAGGTAAGCTGTACCTTTTTAATGGGCAAATCTCGTTTAGCACCGAAAGACGACGTATCCATATCTCGATTAGAATTAGTGGATGTTGTTACTGCAGTAAAAATGGACCAATCTCTGAAAATGGAACTCGGTTTAGAGCTATGCCTGTCCATGTTTTGGACAGATTCGTCCGTCGTGTTGCAAAACATATTTAATGGTCGCAGAAGGTTCACTATTTTTGTGTCTAGGCGCTTAGCATTTGTTTCCAAGCATTCGTGTACACGCGACTGGAGACATGTTCAAACAAAACTGAACCCTGCCGACTGTGCATCAAGAGGCGCCAGCGTAGATTTCTTAATTTTCAATGTCATTTGGTTTACAGAGCCCGAATTGCTACAAGCTTCCTTCAAATACTGGCCCAACGCGCTCAAGAAAGGGGACATGTCACTCAACGACATTAAAGCGTTCGATAAGCAAGCCAGTAACTTATTTTCCGTACAGGAAACCACCCCCGCCATGAATGGAGTTCCAGAACCAGTTTCCTTTCGTCTAACAGTCGCCGAAATTGCCCACGCCAAGAGGTCACTGATAAGGTATGTTCAATCTCAACATTTTATTGATTGGAGAGCGGCCACGAATAACAAACTTGATACAAACTCAACTAACGCACTGATTAATGCATTGCGACGATTTATTGCTCGACAAGGAAACCCGTCTCACATTTACTCCGACAATAGAACAAACCTGGTTGGGGCCGAACGGTTGCTCCGTGAGTCTATCCAGGAATGGAACCAAAATCAAATACATGACTTTGTTCTACAACGCGAAATTCAATGGAATTTCAACCCTGTCCTGCGCTCTCACACATGGGTGGAGCCTGGGAAAGAATGATTAGATCCGTTCGTCGGATTTTACTTTCCATTTCAGGTGAAAAGACATTGAACGATGATCAACTGACAACCCTGCTGCTGGAGTCCGAGGCAATACTGAGTTGTCGACCTCTCACTCCCGTTACACTGAATATCGATGGCGAGACGCCATTAAAACCGAACCTCCTGCTCAAGGTGAACCCGTCAAGTGAGCTGCCTCCAACTTTGACCAATGAACGGCAAAGTTACGCTCGACGCCGCTGGTGCTACGTTCTACATCTAGCCAACCGAATTTGGGCCAGATGGTCGGGAGAGTACCTCCGAACTATCATCGCACGCCAGAAATGGCACAACAGAAAAGAAAACGTGAAGATAGGAGACGTTGTGTTTCTGGTGGACAACACAACACCACGATCACAATGGTTCATTGGAAGAATCACCTCCGTGTACCCGGACAGCCACGGTGTAGTTCGAAATGTGCAAGTCAAAGCACGTGACACACGAATTAAAGATGACCGATACACAAACTATGTATCATAGTACCCGCTATGGGACGTGCGCAATGGAGAGTGTTGACCCGCTACAGATCAACGAGAAATGTGGGCATTAGCCCAGTCATTGAATGAATCTTAACACGCGACGTAAATCAATTAAATTGTAAATTGCTCAATTGTACGATCTCGCATTTCGGGGGGGGGGGAGTGTAAGATTTATCGTCGCAATTATTGTTTATATTATATCGATGTCATAGGGGAATAAGATCGCTATTGTATTCCCTTTTTCCCACCATTTCACCGAACTATAAAAACGCTAGTTTTTTACTGCCTGAGCATTATCGTGAGGTAATCGGTCTTTTGGTAGTTTTAGTAGGTTTGGAATTATCGGTTATTGTTAAGATGTGTATGACGTGCTTTGGCTCCTGTTCAGCCACAATTTGGTAAATATTGGTTTTATTTCTCAAACTAGTAATTTTTGTGATAATTAAATTGTACATATATTTTTCCTTAGAAAACCGTCATTTCAAGACCTTTCGTTCCGCCATCATTCAAATTCGAATAAATTCACCAGTTTTGGACAATGACGCGTTATTTCAAACTCTGAATAAAGGACGCCGTCTATAAGCATACTGCAACCTCTCATTAAGACAGGTGTTAGGAGCCAGCACCTTGTCGGGAAGTTACACTTGGGTTTAACTAATATTCCCGTTCGGCTTGCATTTTACGTTCCTCCGCCTCCCGTTCAGCTTGAACCTTACGTTCCTCTGCCTCGCGTTCGGCTTGAACTTTACGTTCCTCTGCCTCACGCACTTCACGTCTCTCCCTACTCCTTTCCTCGCGCTCTATTGCTTGTTGTTCGCTAATAAATCTCAGCAGCGCTTCATCTGCCAACCCCAGTTGCTTACCAGCTTCAATTAACTTTTCCCATGTTAAACTGTTCTTTTTCTACTACCAAACATAGCACGATAATACTTTTAAGGAATAATAATAATATCCCGGACAGGCCCACAGATGTCGCGTTTCAGGTCTTGATTCCTGATGGACGTGACTATTGTTGGTTTACTAAACTCTAAAGGGTTGTAGTTGATCTTAAGCGCGATCAGAATAACACACAACTTCAATTTGCAACACTACCGCTTTGTTTACTGCTCATTTTCCAACTGCCACGTCGGCGTCGCATAAAAACATCAAAATGAACGACAATAACTTATACACTACGACGTCACATAGCCACGGTAATTTGAAAAACATCACGCTTCAAAGTAGGTTGCGCAATATAAAAACATAATTCCACTCTAGTTTGTGACATACTCCACCCGCGGAAGTAAAAGTTAGAGTACTTTTTAATAAAATCAACGACACAACATACAACGCTTAAAAGTATGTTAAAAAATAAGCCAACATTTACTATTACGTATAGCCACGGTTTATAACATATATATTCAAAAAAAGAACGTCAATATGCAGGGTTTTAAGGTACAATAGCAGACGTTTGACAGTGGATGCATAACTCTATATCCCCGTGTTCATTTACAATTGTCATAGACGCATTGAAGAATGTTGGATGTTTTTCAAAAACATTGTCCACGGTTCTTGTGTCAGACGTTTGCCAAAAGTCTGTAATTGAATATTTATAAATAAACACGTATAATATGTTCGTCTAACACGCATTAGATGTTCGCCGGTGGAGAATAAGGTTAAACTTAGATATTCGTCGGTCGTTTATAGCTCAGACGGTTAGGCCTTAAACGAATGACAGAGGATCGATACCGGCGAGAGCCTAATGTCCTTTAGGTACGACATAAACCGCTGGTTTAGACGAATGTGTTCTTGGCAAAAACATCGTTGAACCCACTGAACTGAAACAGAGCAGTTGTTACGGCTCGAGCATATGCAATACACTGCAATAGTTCCCGACAGCGTGCACAAGGTAATCTGGCAATTGTTTGTGTGTGTGATAACACCCATTTGACTCTTCTTTAATGGGGTAATTTAACGATTGTCCATATTGCCTCCTCCAATAGATAATACACCTTCATCTAAATATTATCTTTGGGTGTGTTAAGTTCCAAGTTTTATGCTTTAGAAACCACCACCCATGCCCGACGGGTTAGTCTGGTGTTTTAGTGCGCTGCCTTTCAGCCGAATGGTTGCAGGTGCAAAACTAGTCGCAAGCTAAGGCACCTAACGGATATTGTCTGAACCTGCCAGATTAATAGGTTCTACTAAATTAAAGGAACGTGTGAATCATACACAACTCACTGCAATAGCTCCGGTAACCCGACGGTGGGCGCGAGGTAATTTGGCGAATGCCCCTGTGTTAACCCCCTTGATTTTCCTATTCACCGGAATAAACATGAATATCCTATAATGTTAGCTACCTCCAACAGTTCCCCTGCATTTGAAGTGAACATAATCGCATATATTTTCACGGACATTGATTAATCTGTGAGTTTTCCCAGGAGCAGTTCCAGCCCATATGTCGAGATGAAATACCAGTGAATTGTAGTCAGTTGCTGCAAATGTGCTAGTATTATGCCCAAAGGGTAAAAACATCAGACAAAAATGTGGTCCACAAATGTTAAAAACATCCTGACTTTCCGTTATTGTGTTCGTTCGTTTTATTTCTAAACTAAGTCTTATTTGTTGATTTAAACCCAATGGATTAATAAGCTGAATTGAAACTTAGCAACGTCCTAATCACTAGTTGTTTTTCAATCGGCTTTTGCCAACCAGTTCGATGCGCTTTCAAACAAACCAGTCAGATCATTGTAACTAATCAGCCACGCGGCTTTAAAATGCTGCTCTGCTTATTTGTACCTAGGCATGCAATGTATAGAAAGCTTGTTTAAACTTGAGCCTGTATTAAGGAAGGGAGGGAGAAATCAATTTGATATGCAGAAAGCTCACTTTAGACAAATCTCGGTTAGCTTAACGGACATTTTGAGCGAGGTTTCTGCATACCACCGTGGCATATACCAAGTATGGAATTAAAAAAATAATGAAATAATTACTTGCAAAGCTTGAAATATGATAGAACAGGTGTTTCCCCCAAATTGGAGGATTTGGAAATACTTTAAAGTAGAGTTTGGAGTGGGGAGCTGAAATAACAAGATATAGTATAGTATATGTGTTATCACTGTGAAGTAGAAACGCGGGTTATCACACGGCGATCTAAGCATCAACTTGGACATTGAAGTATTATTCCGATGATTGGATTATAACGTCGGGTTACTGGAGCAAGCGCAGTATGTTGTGTATGATTATTACGTTTTTTTAGTTGTGTCCAAGCACACAATTGAATAACCAGTGTCTGATTGTAATCCCACAACCTTTCAACCAAGAACCAACAGCCATAACAAAGCATTTGACCCCAGCCCCATCTTACAGGTAGAGGAATAACTTACAACGATCTGTATATTTGGATGCCTGAACCAAGCAAGCAGCTCCACAAGTCCCGGAGCCAAGCCGCAGAGACGTGCAAACAGATCGGTGATGGTTCGTTGGTCGAGATTGTTGATTTGCAACTATATGACGAAGTTCGCAATTATGTCAGCACGGTATTGGCCAGTGGCGGGATTAGAAACTTCGCCCATGTATGGTTCGGAATGGATTACAACATAACGGTTTGTAGAGAGGTTGTTTCTATAAAATCCAATGACTTTGGTCTTATCTATCTATACGATAATGTTAAAACAAATCCCCAGGTCGGTACTAGTTCGATCGCATAGCTTAATAGGTTAATGCGTCGCTTTTTTAGCCAAAGGGTTGTACATTTAAAACTGCATACTAGCTAGTAGGCTGTGTTCTTGTGTATCGCACTTAGCGCACATCGATTGAACCCAATACATTTATGGGTTTAATTAAAACTGAAGCAGACATATCATCCATAACACACAACGATAGCTTCAATAACCCTGCGATGGGCGCCAGTTAACTTAACAATTGCCCATGCGACAACCACCCCTGCGCTTTTACATTCACAGGGATAAACAAAAATATCCTTTTATAAAATTCAAGACTTCAGTCTTATCTATTCTTACGCAGAACAAATTGTGTGCAGCCGATGGGATATATTTCACGATGTATAAAAACAATTGAATATTGGTTGATTGTTTTGTTGGACATTCATCGTCCAATTCCTGTGACATATTAGCCACGCATAATATGTAAAGATGCTTTCCGGTTTGCTTATTTGTTTGAATCTCGGACCTTTATACGGAGGGTTGGAAGATCGAAACCAGTCAAATCTGGTTGGTTGCAGGGAATTGGACGTTGTTTCAACTCAGTGAAATAATAGGTTGAAATAGCTACTGTACCCCAAACCCTACTCTCACCCGCAAGGGTAATACTGTTTACCTCACATAATGTTATAAAACCATTTAAACCTCAGAGTGGCGCTATAACCGTCAGCTCGGGCGAACCATCGGTCAATGCCACCAAACACTCAATATGGGCCCCTGGATATCCAACGACAAAGATTGAATCGACAGGAATATTAGGAATATTCCGCCCCGACCTGAGTAGCGTTTATACCGGATTGTTCAACTGGAATCCACTGGGGACAGGTGTTGCTGATTTGTGCGCCATGAAATTAACCTAAAAATTTGTGCGCCATGAAATTAATCTAAATTTTTTGCGCCATGAAATTAATCTAAAGTTTGTGCGCCATGAAATTAATCTAGAAATTTGTGCGCCATGAAATTAACCTAGAAATTTGTGCGCTCTGAAAGTAACATTAAATTTGTGCGCCATGAAATTAACCTAAAAATTTGTGCGCCATGAAATTAACCACGAAATTTGTGCGCCATGAAATTAATCTAGAAATTTGTGCGCCATGAAATTAACCTACAAATTTGTGCGCCATGAAATTAATCTAGAAATTTGTGCGCCATGAAATTAATCTAGAAATTTGTGCGCCATGAAATTAATCTAGAAATTTGTGCGCCATGAAATTAATCTAGAAATTTGTGCGCCATGAAATTAATCTAGAAATTTGTGCGCCATTAAATTAACCTAGAAATTTT
Organism: Ciona savignyi; assembly: GCA_000149265.1. NCBI lineage: Eukaryota > Metazoa > Chordata > Ascidiacea > Phlebobranchia > Cionidae > Ciona > Ciona savignyi. The sequence goes on from CH001963.1 coordinate 59,094, forward strand.
GTGCCATGAAATTGACATAAACATTTTGTGCGTAATGAACTTGGACTGCGACTGGTTGCACTAAATGTTTGGATTTTTATTTGATTCCCATATCGTGGTATATCACTATCTACATATGTATATCATGTATTTAAACATTTTGTAATAAAATATTATATTTTGTAAATCAATAAATTATTTTGTAAACCAAGAATACATTTTGTAATTTGATAATACATTATGTAAATCAAGAATATATTTGTGGTGAATCGATGCTTTCGGGAACTAATAATGGGTTGTGTATAATGATCACGTATATTGTTTGTAGAACATGTGTGTGAACGTATTTTAACTTACAAGTAATTTGCGTCGTATTAACGACGAGTACACAGCCCTTTATATTTAAAACGCTAGTCATTATCGCAATTAAAATAGGCGTCGAAACGTCTTCCCTCGGGGTTGCATATTTGCTATATATTGTTGTGTATGTAATTTATAAAATAATGCTACTCACTGCGATAATATGCGCTGCATTCTAAGTAATAGATTCTAAGTAATAGAATGCAGCTTACAGAATAAAATATCACCGTGCGTCTATAGTCTATTGTCTGAATTATATGCTGCGAGTTACAAGAGTACTTTACAATCTCGAAGGACAGCCTAAAGTGACCTTTTGGTTCAGCGACGAGCAGCCAAATGCACTTGCGCCGATTAAGGCATAAATACAGCAGGGGTGCCAAATATTGCACTTAACGGACATTGCCTGAACCCAGTGGATTGATGGGTTCTACATGATTGAAGAAACGTGCAAATAATACCCAACACACTGCAATAGCTCAGTTAACCCGACGGTGGGCGCGAGGTGATCTGACGATTGCTCGTGTGCTAACCCCTTTGGTTTTCCCATTCACGGAGATAAACATGAATATCCTATCCTACCTCCACAAATACCTTAAAATGCTTTGGGTCTTAAACTTCCAAGGTTGCAGCTGTATAAAAACTAGTCGTGGCAGAGCTCGAAAATGGTAGCCATGTAAACACATATACAATTTCGTCAAGCAGTGACCTAAAATGCCCCTTAAATATCGCGGTATCCGATTACTTGTCAGTCGGTATGAGGGGATCTATCTGTAGCAGCGCTCTACTTTTAAACGGGGCTTGACCAGCGTACGACAAGGGGTGAACAGAGAGTGAAATCAGGTATTTTATTTAAATAATAAAACATTTTCTAAAAGTTTGAAAGTGTCGAAAAACAAAAGATAAATATTAATAATGGATTTAGTGGCCTTTAAACCAATCCAAGTGGAATTTGAAATACTTTATAGTTGCACAGCGTATCTTACAAAAAGACATACAGGTAGCAACAGTAAATAAGGTATATATATATTCAATGGATGAACGTAAATAAAACCTATAGGTATACATACAACACATGGTAATTAAGGGTATTAAGGTAAAATAATAGAAGTTTGTGCGTGGAAGCATAACTCTATATCCCCGTGTTCATTTACAATTGTCGCAGACATATTGACGAAGGGACTTTTTGGAGTATTTTCCACGCTTATTGAGATCTTTGCCAAAAGTCTGTAATAAGGTTGTATTAATTAAAGACTTAGTAGGTGGCAGTGTTTCGAAACCGGCGACTGACTTATGTCCTTTGGTAACTCTAGTAAAGAATGTCGTATTGGCTGATTAATGAGTTGAATTAAAACTGTAAAACAGGTTCGATAAAAACCTCTGACTTAGACGAGTGTGATCTTGGCAACACATACCGTTCAAATCAGTAAACTCACTGAACTAAAACATTACAGTTCTAACGTCTCGAGCATATGTGTGGTGAATCGCTGGTCGATTTGTGTATATTATTCGTTTTTTACACAATTTGAGCTGTGTACTATATGTAAACGTGTTTTAGATGGCATATAACCAATTAAGAACTCTATGAACGGGCGGATGTGACGAGTGGTACCCTCCATGAGTCATTGTTTTTAAACGAGTGTTTTGCTGAGTAACAATGGTGGTGATTCCCCAATATTTGTTTGGTTGAAAGCAGCATTGTGCTAGGCTGCGCGCCGGTGTTCTCGTTTAGCTGTAAAGTTTTGTAATCGTGGAGCGGTGCTTTGTAAAATAAAGGTGTTGAATGTGCATCTGCTAGCTGTTTTGTTGGGAAAAAGTTGCCGATGTACGAAGTGGTATGGGCTTAAAATTTTTAAACAAAATTTTGAGTTTAGGTTGCAGATCCAAGCTTCAATATTAAATTGTGAAAAAATCTAAGACTTCCTATTTCAGGAGTTAAAGTGACAGCCGTTTTTGTGAGGTCAGTTTGCATCAAAGAGATAGGGAGAGTAATTAGTTGAACGCCTCCTTTAATACTGGAAAACTATTTCCACGGTGGGCGCGAAGTAATCGTGCGATTGCCCGGGTGGCAACGCCCTCTCGCTTTCCAATCCACAGGGATAAACATGAATATCCTATCCTATGTACATACAACTTTCAGATGTTCCGAGTTCCAGGCTTTAGGAGTGACTACCACTCATGTTCGTTACCTCCAACAGTTCCCTTGCATTTGAATTGAACATAATCGCATATATTTTCACGGACATTGAACAATCTATGAGTTTTTCCAGGAGCAGTTCCAGCCCATAAGTCAAGATGAAATACCAGTGAATTGTAGTCAGTTGCTGTAAATGTGTAAACCAATTAGTATTATCCCCATCTGCTTTAAACATCACACAAAAATGTGGTAAAGGTTAAAAACATCCTGACTTTAAAAAATAAAGGTTAAAAACATCCTGACTTTCCGTTATTGTGTTCGTCTGTTTTATTCCAAAGGGTGTCTCACATTTTAACTATTATAACGGGAAATCGGCTGTTTGATAAAATAAATTGAACACAGATTATAAGAACCCAAAGAATCGCGATGAAAAAGCGGGATGAATCATTAAATCCAGTGGATGTGTATTTGTAGATAAAAATGAAAAATCAAACAAGAAGGTTCTTTGCGCCAGTGTAATCATAAGATAACCAACTATAATTCTATAACTCGCTAGTATATAACAACGACATATCATCAGTTTATATTAAAACAAACTGACACAACCGGGTTATGGAATATGATATTGCAGTGATTTAAATTTTACTTGAGTTCTGATTTAAATTTTACTTGAATTCCTTGCCGAAATTTACAGCCGATCAGTTACGACTTGGTTTTCAATCGATTTTTGCCAACCAGTCTTACGTACTTTATACCAGGCGGATCACTAACAAATCTGTCATAAAGCTCGCTTAAGGCGAATCTCTGGTTAGCTAAACGGAGATTCTAAGCGAGGGTTCGGCACACCACCCTAAAAGCGGCATATATCAAATAAAGAAATTTAAAAAGCATAGAATAATTACTTGCAAAACTTGAAATGTGATAGAACATGCGTTCTTCCGAAATTGGAGGATTTGGAGATACTTTAACATAGAGTTTGGAGCGGGGAGCTGAAATAACAAGAATTTAATGACTTTTTTTTAAATTTAAACATTATCTTACCGCAGTCCGTATAGGTAAATTTGTAGATTTTGTTTGTTAATTTGCAATTAACCAACATGATACAGACGCACAGCAAAACAACCAAATTCATCGCTGCAGCTTTAAACAAAGTACTACAGTACTGTAACGATACATTTTAACACGTTTCCAACTAAATTTAAATAGTTGGTGGCAACATATTTTAGAAACTTTATTGCATTTTTGCACCATTGCAGGCTACAACGACTGGTGCTTAATACCATCACAAATCTAACACTCTGCATAGTAGGGTCTGCTCACATTAATAATCCAACTGAAACTACGTTGGTAAAATTCCGGATTTTATCACAGTGCTTACCTAAACAGTGGTAAGCATATATTTATACCGTTGTTTAGATAGCAGTATGATCATAATTGTAATTTTAGCAACCCACACAGTTTAGGTCGGATTAGCTATATGGCCAGATCCTGTTATGCGGAGTGTTAAGTTTATATATAGAATGCTTCTGTATTTTACCTCATGCACGTCATTAGGTTTTACAAATAGGAAAAATACAGGAAACCGACGCTCGTGTAATTAAATCCATTAAAATAATACAGACAGTTACACCTATTTATACAAAAAATGGAATTTTTTAAATAGTTAAGATTGAATATTATAATCTAGATTAACTTTCTGATATACCCGGTTTAACTTCCAACCACCATGCTTCCTAATATTTTAACCGATAATTATTTTAGTCACTTGTAATATAATTAAATTTTAAATTTCAGTATTGCAATTAATTTTTAACAAATGGCTGTTGCCGACGGTGGTCGCGAGGTGATCTGACGATTGCCCGTGTGATAAACCTCTTGGTTTTTCCATTCGCGGGGATAAACATGAATATCCTATCCTATCTTGTATGAGTAAACATTAAAGGAATAACGGACGCGCAATTGTTAAGGTATTATTTTGTTACATTTTTTTCATTTTTCCATTTTATAGCGTCTTACATGCATTTATGTTTTTTTAGATACCGCTTTTACACCAAATAAAGAAATTGAAAAGAGCGCGTCAACTTTATTGCGTGTTGCCGTGTAACAGTAACTTAACAACGACGTCGGCGTTGATTGACCACAAGAGTAATTAAGAACGGGTAAAAATGTGTCCTTGGGCAAGGCACTTTACGGACATTGCCTGGACCCAGCGGATAAATGGGTTCTACCAAATTGAAGGAACATGTCTATCATATACAACACACTGCAATAGTACCCGTAAATTACTGTTTTGGTTTGTTTATTTTAATTATACAGAAAACCGTATCATCTCTACCATTAATTGTATCGTATCAACAACTGTACCGTTTCAATCACCGTTCCGTATTAACCTTCCGTTCCGTATCAATCTCAACCACCGTTCCGTATCCGTATCAATTACCGTTCCGGATCAACCCTGATCGCCAATTACAACTAGAGGACATAAACGGTATGTTTATTTAACGATGCGCGTCACTTTCAAAGTATTACAACCAGTTACTTCACCCGCGGAAGTAAAAGTTAAAGTACTTTTAATAAAATCAACGACGCAACATACAACGCTTAACAATTGTGTTAAAAAATATGCCAACATTTACTCTTACGTATAGCCATAGTTTATAACATAAATATTCCAAAGATGAACGTCAATATGCAGGGTTTTAAGGTATAATAACAGACGTTTGACAGTGGACGCATAACTCTATATCCCCGTGTTCATTTACAATTGTCATAGACGCATTGATGAATGCTGGATGTTTTTCAAAAACATTGTCCACGGTTCTTGTGTCAGACGTTTGCCAAAAGTCTGTAATTGGATATTTATAAATAAACACGTATAATATGTTCGTCTAACACGCATTAGATGTTCGCCGGTGGAGAATAAGGTTAACTTAGATATTCGTCGGTCGTTTATAGCTCAGACGGTTAGGCCTTAAACGAATGACACAGGATCGATACCGGAGAGTGCCTTATGTCCTTTAGGTACGACATAAACCGCTGGTTTAGACGAATGTGTTCTTGGCAAAAACATCGTTGAACCCACTGAACCGAAACAGAACAGTTGTTACGGCTCGAGCATATGCAATACACTGCAATAGTTCCCGACAGCGTGCACAAGGTAATCTGGCAATTGTTTGTGTGTGTGATAACACCCATTTGGCTCTTCTTTAATGGGGTAATTTAACGATTGTCCATATTGCCTCCTCCAGTAGATAATACACCTTCATCTAAATATTATCTATGGGTGTGTTAAGTTCCAACTTTTAGGCTATAGGAGCCACTGGTTTGTCTGGTGTTTTAGTGCGTTGCCTTTCAGTCGAAGGGTTGCAGGTACAAAACTAGTCGCAAGCTAAGGCATCTAACGGATATTGTCTGAACCTACCAGATTAATAGGTTCTACTAAATTAAAGTAGCGTGTGAATCATACACAACTCACTGCAATAGCTCCGGTAACCCGGCGGTGGGCGCGAGGTAATTTGGCAAATGCCCGTGTGTTAACCCCCTTGATTTTCCCATTCACGGGGATAAACATGAATGTCCTATAATGTTAGCTACCTCCAACAGTTCCCTTGCATTTGAAGTGAACATAATCGCATATATTTTCACGGACATTGATCAATCTGTGCGTTTTCCCAGGAGCACTTCCAGCCCATATGTCGAGATGAAATACCAGTGAATTGTAGTCAGTTGCTGCAAATGTGCTAGTATTATGCCCAAAGGGTGTAAACGTCAGACAAAAATGTGGTCCACAAATGTTAAAAACATCCTGACTTTTAGTTATTGTGTTCGTTCGTTTTATTTCTAAATTAAGTCTTATTTGTTGATTTGAACCCAATGGATTAATAAGCTAGATTAAAACTTAGCAACGTCCTAATCACTAGTTGTTTTTTAATCGAATTTTGCCAACCAGTTCGATGCGCTTTCAAACAAACCAGTCAGATCATTGTAACTAATCAGTGACGCGGCTTTAAAATGCTACTCTGCTTATTTGTACCTAGGCATGCAATGTAGAAACCTCGTTTAAACTTAAGCCTGTATTAAGGAAGGGAGGGAGAAAGCAATTTGATATGCAGAAAGCTCACTTTAGACAAATCTCGGTTAGCTTAATGGAGATTTTGAGCGAGGTTTATGCATACCGTGGCATATACCAAGTATGGAATTAAAAAAATAATGAAATATTTACTTGCAAAGCTTGAAATATGATAGAACAGGTGTTTCCCCCAAATTGGAGGATTTGGGGATACTTTAAAGTAGAGTTTGGAGCGGGGAGCTGAAATAGCAAGAATTTAATGACTTTTTTTAAAATTTAAACATTATCTTACCACAATCAGTATAGGTAAATTTGTAGATTTTATTTGTTGATTTGCAATTAACCAACACGATACAGGCGCACAGCAAAACAAGCAAATTCATCGCTGCAGCTTTAAATAAAGTACGACAGTGCTGAAACGACAAATTTTATACACTTTCCAACTAAATTCAAATGGTTTTGGTGACACTTATTTTATGTTTTGTCAAAATGATATCTATAAACGACTGGGGCTTTATTCCATTATCAACCAGCTGCAAATCTAACACTACATATCAGGATCTGATTACATTAATAATCCTAATAAAACTGTGTGGGTTGACAATATTTCGGATGTTATCATACTGCCTACCTAAACATAGGCAAGCATACATATATATAACGTTGTTTAGGTAACCGGTGTGATTAATCCGGAATTTTCACGTCATCAGGTTATACAAATGGAAAAAATGCTTCAAACTGATTTTTATTCGACTGCCAAAACACCTTTCAGCATGTGCAGGGCTATGCGTCTTTTCGCTTGAAGAGGTGTGTTGGACGGGTTTAGATGGTCTGTCATGTCTACATAAACTGTAATGTTTCCAGCAGATTTTTCTGTTTCATTAGTGGAGAGTTAAGCTCTTTGCTTTCCAAAACGCTTTCATTTCTTTCAACCAAACAACAAACTGTTCCAACACTTCTTCTCTGGATATTCAACGCACTTTATTGTACAACAAGAAATTGGAGTACATGCCATCCACTTCGTTCTTTGATAATTGCATGCAATTGGATAGCATGTACTCTGATCTGCTGTACATTTGAAACGCTTGGTTGTATGTTCAAAAAAGTAAAAGCTTTTTTGTTCAGCAAAGCGCTTAACTTTTCTCAACTAAATCAGACGGAATTGCTGTAAAACTACAGTATATGGTACACATGACAGCCCACCTAAACGCGTTCAACACACCTTAAGGGAGAAGACGCCCTGTATGCTAGAAGGTGTTTTGTCGTTCGAACATGTAATTTGTAAAACCTGATGACGTGTAATCTTCACTTGTGATCATAGTGCTTACCTAAACAGCGTTATATATTTGTATGCTTACCTATGTGTAGGTAAGCACTGTGATTACATCCGTAACTTTGTCAACCTACACAGTTTTAGTTTGATTATTAATGTGAGAAGATCCTGGTATGCAGAGTGTTCATTTTGCAGCTGGTTGTTCAGGGAATAAAGCACCAGTTGTAGCCTGCAATGGTGAAAAAATGCAACAGAGAGATTTTAAAATATGTTTTTATTTACCCGCAAACTTTTTAACTTTGGTTGGAAAGTTTTTAAAATATGTCGTTTTAGAACTCTAGTACTTTATTTAAAGCTAACGATGAATTTGGTTGTTTTGCTGTGCGTCTGTATCATGTTGGTTAATTGCAAATCAACAAATAAAATCTACAAATTTACCTATACGGACTGCGGTAAGATAATGTTTAAATTTTAAAAAACGTTATTAAATTCTTGTTATTTCAGCTCCCCGTTCCAAACTCTACTTTAAAGTATCTCCAAATCCTCCAATTTGGGGGAAACACCTGTTCTATCATATTTCAAGCTTTGCAAGTAATTATTCTATTTTTTTTAAGTTTCCATACTTGGTATATGCCACGGTGGTATGCAGAAACCTCGCTCAAAATCTTTTTTTAGGAATAAAACGATGTACACAATAACGGAAAGTTAGGATATTTTAAACCTTTGCGAACCACGTTTTTGTGTATAAAGCATCTGGGCATATTACTAATTGGTTTACACATTTGCAGCAACTGACTACAATTCACTGGTATTTCATCTTGACTTATGGGCTGGAACTGCTACTGGGAAAACTCACAGATTGTTCAATATCCGTGGAAATATATGCGATTATAGTAGTGAATTCAAATGCAAGGGAACTGTTGGAGGTAACGAACATGGGCGGTCACTCCGAAAGCCTGAACTCCGAACCTAACACATCCAAGGATAATATTTTCATGAAGTTGTATTACCTACTAGATCAGAGTACCTTGTGCACACTGTCGGGGACTATTGCAGTGTATTGCATATGCTCGAGACGTTAGAACTGTTCTGTTTCAGTTCAGTGGGTTCAACGATGTTAACGATTTTTTTGCCAATAACACATTCGTGTTAATCAGCGGTTTATGTCGTACATGTTTCTACAGTTCCAATTCAACCCAGTAGTAAGTACATAAAGGCGACGTTAACTGAATACCTTAACTAAAGGACATAAGGCACCCGCCGGTATCGTTCCTCTGCCATTCGTTTAAGGCCTGACCGTTTGAGCTATAAACGACCGACGAATATCTAAACTAAAACTTGTTCCCCACTGCTCAACCATCCACACAAATAGTTGTGGATACTTAAACCAATGCACGTTTGCATGAAGCTAGGTCTAATTAGACGAACATATTTTAAGAGTTTATTTAATAAAATCCAATTACAGACTTTTGGCAAAGATCTGACACAAGAACCGTGGACAATATTTTTGAAAAACATCCATTCTTAAATGTTTCTGTGACAATTGTAAATGAACACGGGGATATAGAGCTATGCTTCCACTGTCAAACTTCTGTTATCATACCTTAATACCCTGCATACTGACGTTCAGTTTTAAAATATATAAGTTGTAAATTGTGGCTACGTAAGAATTTATGTCACTTAAGAATTAAGATACACTCTTTTCTGCCATTCAACATTTGCAAGTAGAAACATACCAGTTAGCGGAATTTCGGGATGTTACTGCACAGGAAGTGTTGGCTTATTTTTTAACATAATTTGTAAGCGTTGGATATTGCGTCGTTGATTTGAAAAAAATTCCATACCAAACTTTATGACGCAATCTTTTGAAGCTTCCGTTTATTAGGTAACAGCCATTTGTTTAAAAATAACAAGTTCCCTGTTTATTTTACTTAAATGTTTATATAACTTTTACATTACACTTTCTTATACAAATAAAGGTATTTCAAACTGGAATTAAAATAATTCAGAAGACAAAAGCTTTATGTATTATAACTTTTACTAACATAAATATAAATATAATTTGGTTTTTAGTGTTGTATATTTATAAATATTGGTAGCGAACAGCTTACAGAATATAATATATTTTACTAATTGGTAATTTTTATACTGATTGTAAAAACTGATTTAAATCCGAACCTACGCGCACTTTTGCGTTTGTTAAAAACTTCATCAGTGTCATCAGGGCCGGTTTTAGGCCGATTTGACCGATTAGATCAAATTGGGCCCCGCACCTTGAAGGGGCCCCGCGCTAGCGGGGGTCTTTCTGTATTACGAGGTTTAAAATACTACTGAAACGTAAAATAGAAAGTGAAATAATATTCTTTCTCATAATATCAATTTGTTATGCATCGTAAATAAGTCAAATTTATATTTCTGTGTCTGCCTGTTACGTCATAATGAATATGGTTGCTTAACAATATATATATATATATATATATATTGTTAATATATATATATATATGTTTGGAAGTAAAACAATATATCGTAAATAAGCATCCACATTACCTTTAATTTGTTTTATAGCAATTATTAAATGTTTATTTTTGTAGTTTGTATGTACTGGTATGTTTTTTATGATATATAAACACCCATAAATTTTGCTATGATGAGTAGGGGCCCCGCTATCACATTTCTAATTGGGCCCCGCGGTTTCTAGCACCGGGCCTGAGTGTCATACAACCATATCTAACACGTATCTGATTAAAAATGTTACTAAATTATTGTTTATAAAATAACATGTTTTCTCTTAAAATGCGGGAGTACCACAGCAAACGGTATTGTAGTATAGTATCTATGATATGGGCCTTTTATTTCCCTGCTAATGGCCAAGTGCAAGGGTACGTCGGGTTACCGATGCATAAATCTTAAATAAAACCATAAGTTTGTGTTGATTTAGATTATTATTTTCTGTTTCCTATGACGTGTAAGGCGTTGCTTTAGTTTAATACTTGAGTATTTTTGGTAAGATTTTAGTTGTACCTGAAAGTATGTGGCAAAGTGATCATAGCGTTGCATAGATTAAACTATTGTATTAAAAAAACAAAACAATCTGAAGTGAACGGATTGATATAACTAATCCCCCAAACTCAGGTATTTAATTAATATTCGCCTGTGTTTATTATTTATTGTTTCGTATTATTTATATTGTGTTAATTTTGTTTCAGTTACCGCATTATAATAAACTTTATTGGAGAAGAGCGCGTAAATGCAAAGAGGCATTTCGGCAAATTTACAACAATAACATTTTAGTTCTATCTATTGTGTGAAAACGTTTTAATTTTACTAAAAGCAAAGCAGAATAGAATAAGATAGGATAATTATGTTAATTTCCGTAAAATGGGAAAGGAGTTAATAACACACGGGCAATCGTCAGATCACCTTGCGCCCACCGCCGGGGTATCACAAATACTGCAGTGTGTTGTGTATGATTCACATGTTCCTTCAATTTGGTAGAACCAAATAGACCGGTGTGTTCAGGCCATTACTGTTACTGCATCGCTGCAGTAGTTGTTTTGGTTCAGTGCTTTTTATGGTTGGTTGATTTTGTTATATTTTATTTCTATGATTATCCTTGGCGAATTTACGTTTTGATTTGTATAGTCCTTTTTTGTGTACGCCAGCTGCGGGGAAGCAGCAATTTATTCACTAAATGGTAAACGTTCAAAGAAGTTACGGACGTGCAATTGTTAAGGTATTATTTTGTTATGGTTTTTCTTTTTTATAATGTCTCCTACTAATTTATGTTTTTTTTAGTTACCGCTAAAACAACCAATAAAGAAATTGGAAATAGCGCGTCAACTTCATTGCGTGGCGCCGTAACAATTACCATTAAGTACCTTGCCCAAGAACACAGCTGACTAGTTGGAGACCCGTTTCGCCTGCAACCCTTCAGCTAAAAGGCGACGCACTTACCCACCAGACTGATTTGAGGACAAGATAGCATGATGTTAATGATTTTCTGTGATCTATCATTCGGCTTTAATTCGTGGAACAGATATTTGAATTTTCCTTCGAATGCGAAAGGAACAAGTTTTGATTTTACTTGGTGTTACCCTTTTTTTCTGCGTATCATTTGTTACCGACATGTCATGTCGCAAGGTGATTGGGTAAAACGGTTTATCCAATCAAGGTAAAACTGTTAGTAATACTAACTGACATGCTGATAGTGTGCAATGACCATTAATTTATCAAAAACCACAATAGAAATTACCGTACTAGCTCATTACAGTTAAAATATGTTTTACGAATGGAGGTGGTTGTCACTGTGTGATTTACCTTAATTTAAATCTTGCTGATGTCACACTATAATAAAACTCCGAGTGAGGAAATGTAAGACTATTCCAACTCCTTCAATAAACAGGCAAGGCCTGGGCTAGTTGTAACGAGGACAGGTTATTTCACATCAAATATTTCTATGGTAAATCACTACTAACTCTTTTGGAAACGAAATTTAACATGAAAATGTTTACTCTGTGACTACCTGCCATTGTCCATTTTAAGGAGCATTTCAAAAGAAAAAAAACCTGCTCGATAAATTTAGCAAAATTGTTTCACAGCAATAATCTGGGAATTATAAATTAGGCTGATTTTGACTTTTTATTAGCATAACGTTTTTTGCCATTGTTAATTTTTGATGACCGACTACTGAGGTGATGCTATGAAGCCAGTCGTAATTTGGGTTGACGAATCATTTTTACTCAATTAAATATGGTAAACAAGTTTGTTTGTAACTTTTTAATTAAATATAAATGCACAAATCTGACGAGAATACTTGTTTACTCAATTATTTATGGTAAACAAGTTTACTTTGTTAACTTAGAGACCCAACATCCAGATTGTAGTTAGCGGCAGTGGTTGACGCTCTCTAGCAGAGTATTATATTTAATTATTTATATCATATATTTAATTTGCCAGGATAAACTGTAGTATGTTATAGAGTCCGATTGTTTTTACCTAGTTGATTTTATCATCTACAACTTTTATATTGGCTAACAAACTAACATACCGAAAACTTGC
>CH001963.1:75706-122465 GCA_000149265.1 Ciona savignyi
ATTAAGTGATCAATGACGTCATTATATTCCAATATAGAAGTATTTAATTTATAAAAGGATGGACCCCATTTTTTTGTCATTATCGATTTGTGGTGGATATTACTGGACAATTATTGTGGTCGGAAAAATGATTAGGTTTATGACTATAGTTTAATAATTTGTTGTTAAGATTTTTACTTATATAGATTCTATCGATTCGCGTCGCAGATTTTTCCGTTATTCGGCTATAAGTTATTTGTTGTTTTTTAAAATATCGAAACGCATCATTTATATTATAGTCTTTTTCTAGCTGCTTCCACGCCGCTCTATCCATATGATTTTTCGAATTAAAATACCCATTTCCATCAATTTCATCCATGACCATGTTAAAATCCCCTAGTATAATATTATGAGTTATTGTATTATCTATGTTATCTTTTAATTTTAATATCATATCTTTACGTACCGTTTTATTTTTACATTTAAAATATACGTTATATAAGTTTATTATTATACTATTACATTTTAGTGTAATTTTATCCATAAGATTATCTAATATAATATTATGATCAAACTTAAATTTATTTAATAAATGCGATTTAATTAACGTTATATTTCCATAGGCGTTACGTGATGGTACATCAGAAACAAGACAATTGATGAAGATTTTATAATGAAGATTATTTGTTAAGGTATGTATAATTTTGGGAGTAATTCTGTGTGTCTCTTGTATGCAAATGATATCAATTTCATTAATTTGTATGTAATTTTCCAAATGGTTCAACTTTGTTGAAATTCCATTTATGTTCAAAGTAGCTATGTTTAATGGATAAGAAAGTATTTCAATACTCTCTTCAATCGTATTATCCATTCTTCATTATGAAATTGATATCAATTTGTTTTGTGATTCGTGGTGTTTAAACACTAAATTATGTTCTTGGTTCGTTTTCCTCTCTTCTTCTTTTATTTGGAGACATGGTTGTCCCAAGCAAGTCCTTTTTTCGATCTAGTATTGAACGTCGAATAGTTGGTGGATTATTGTCCGTGTATTTTAAGATGGGGTTGGCCAAACCGTAAACGAGTTTTTTGTGGGCTTTTTTAATCACCTCGATAGGTGAAACATCTTTAGATGATTGATTTGAATCCGTTGTTGCAGGAGGTGAAGAGTCTATATCAGACTTAACGTTGTCGTCTAGATCTATTTTCGTTGATTGTTGTTTTGTTTTAGTTTCATCCGGGGTTTTATATTGGCTTGTTTCGCGGGGATCTGTGTTTGATTTATTCATGAAGCTATCCATTGTAGAATTTTGGTTTGGTGCTCCAATGTTATTTGCTTTTAGCTTCCTGGGGGTGGACTTGGGTCGAGGGGATTTTGTAACTTTTTTGAGGGGCAAAACTTCCTGGTTAATATTTTCCATAATTGTCATATCGGAATACTCCTCATGACTTGGTGTATCCAATACATAAAATTGGTTTAAGGTTGTCGGCAGGATATTGTTGTCTTGATAGAGGGTTGGTTGCAGAGGGTTTTTGAAGGTTCTTTTGGGAAGAATCCAGTCACCCAATGTTGGAATTGGTGGTGATGGGTTGCCCTGAGGAAATGGTGGTGGAATTGCCGATCTACATCTTCTCGTTATATGGCCATGCGTTTTGCAGAAAGCACAGTAACCTTTTTTGGGGCATTTGCTCTGCAAGTGGCCCCTTTCTTTGCAATAACGACAAAGCTCCAAGTGGGATTCTCCCGGTTTAGTAACCGTTATCCATTTGCCCCCTATTTTTATAACTTTCGGGATATTATTGATATTTATGTCCATAAGATTGACTGAAAGCCATCCGTTTTTAATTGTTGGAAAATTTCTGTGATTTCCAAAGCTGTAACTTTTGTATGTTCCCCACTTGTATTTATTCACTAGTAATTTTAAATGACGTTCTGTAATTGTGCATGGAATGGGATGAAGCGTTACCGTCTCCACAGGTGGCTGAGGCAACATAGCCATAAATGTCATAGCCGAGCCTTTTGGACCAATAAACATATCTGTTTTCTCGTTTACAGAATCTATTGTTTGCTGAGCCAACGAAATCGGATGATCTCGCCCATCGTCCTTGAGAGTGACAAGGAACTCACATTCCCTGAAGCTCTCCATTATTACTCCGTCAATAAGAGGTGCAAGATATGCAAGAGGTCCATCTTCAGCAAATATCTCCATAAACGAGGAGATACTCATATGCTCTACGTTACCGGTAAGTTTTATCACAATTGTTCGAGGTAACTCAACATCAATGTCCGGGATTTCTTTTGAGTTCATATTGTTTAAGTGTTATGTGAATTTTATGATTATGTTATTATGTCGTGTGATGAGAAATGTAGTGGTCGTAAGGTGGCGCTATTTAACAGAAAATTTGGCTAGCGCTTCGCCGTCTAAATTAACGGGGAAAAGTGCACAAAAACAATCAAACAATTAAACGCCACACAAAAGTAATTATTAGTGTTGCCAGAGGGGAAAAAAAAGAAATACAACAGTAAAAAAATGGCAACACTAGTAATTACAAAAAAGATTACCGAAAAAACGACAAAAACGGTGCAAGAAAAAATGTGCGCAAAGTGAGACAGAGTACTATACCAAACTCACCGAGTCTCCCGTTTGAAGCAAAGAAATAATCCACAAGGTAATAATCCACAATAAACGATGTAACAACGATGAAATAATCCAAGGTTCTATTCGAATCTGGTCGATTTAGATTTTGCCGAGCAAAATTCGTACCTTATTCAAATAGAACCCATTAAATTTATTAATATATTAAAAAGTCATATTTTACAAGAAAAGAAACGATTAGATATAGCAAATATATATATCTGGAATAATGATGAATTTCATAGAAAAACTCTATGGATCGTCAAAACGAAATTCAAAATATTTTTAAGAAGGATCATAATAAAAAATGGATTAACTTATACCCAGCAAAAATTTAAATTAAAAGATAATTATAATCCCTATATATAGCTTATATCATACGGTATAAATAATGTACAGATATTTGCATATATCTATATATAGGTTTGTATTTTTTTGTGTGTTTTTTTTTTTGTTTTTTTGCAAAGTGAGACACTGTAACATACTAAACTCCGCTATAACCAAAAAATAATAATATTAATACTAACCAATTTCCTTTAATAGCAGAGTCTCTCGTTTGAAAATTTTCACCGCAGATTGCTTCAGCCTTTCACCAGTCAACTTGAAATCTCATCGTCTCTAGGACAACCTCCTTCAACCTACACATCATAAATATCGTAATTAGTGAATTTGACGCAACAATTAAAATTAAAAAGTTCTACTTTGACATCTTGGTAAATAATGTAAATAGTCTTTAAAATTTCCGTTCTTTATTATTTATATATTGAGAATTTAAATATTATGTATTTCGTCCGGATTGCCGGGAAATGTGTTTATATTGCTAATAAACTGGAAAAGAAAAAAAAAAAAAGTTTTTTTGGTAAACCTTTTTCGTAATTATTAGTGTTGCCTTTTTTTTACTGTTGTATTCATTTTTTTCCCCCCTTTGGCAACACTAATAATTGCTTTTGCGTGCCGTTTAATTTTTTTTTATTGGTTTTTGTGTACTTTTCCCAAAAACTTAGACGGCGAAGCGCTATCGAAATTTTCCTTCAAATAGCGCCACCTTACGGCCACCTAAATTCATCTCTCACACAACATATTCACATACACAACACAAAAACAAATTAAACATCATGAATACTGGAAAGGAGATTCCGGACATCAATATAGACTTACCGAGAACAATTGTAATAAAACTTACCGGTAACGTTGAATATATGAGTATATCTTCTTTCATGGAGATATTCTCAGAAGACGGACCTCTTGAATATCTTGCCCCTTTGATCGAAGGGGTCATCATGGAGAGCTTCCGTGAATGTGAATTTCTGATAACCTTAAAGGATGATGGACAGGAACACCCGATCTCCTTGACTCAGCAGACCATCGACTCTGTAAATGAAAATACAGAAATGTTTATTGGACCAAAAGGATCGGCTATGAATGTGACGGCTATGCTCCCTCAGCCACCTGTGGAGACCGTCACGCTACATCCGATCCCATGCACCATAACAGAACGGCATATTAAACACATGGTCAATAAATATAAATGGGGCACATATAAAAGCTATAACTTTGGCAACCATAGAAACTTTCCAAACATAAAAAACGGTTGGCTTTCAATAAACCTCATGGAGATCAACATCAATAATATTCCGAAAGTAGTAAAAATAGGTGGCAAATGGATCACCGTCACTAAACCGGGAGAATCCCACTTGGAACTTTGCAGATATTGCAAAGAAAGGGGCCATCTTCAAAGCAAATGCCCCAGGAAAGGATACTGCTCATTCTGTAAAGTGTATGGCCACATTACAAGAAAATGTAGATCCGCAATCCCACCACCTTTATTCCAAGGCAACCCTTCTCCACCAAAACCAACATTGGGAGACTGGATCCGGCCAAAACGGACCTTTAAAAACCCTTATCAACCCTCCCCACCTCAAGTCAACGACATTTTTCCAACATCAACAAACCAATTTAATGCTCTGGAAACATTAAGTCATGATGAAAATCTAGATATGACTGTCCTAGAAACCATGGATCACGTAGTATTGCCTCAACGAAAGATCAAAAAAATACCAAGGCCAAAATCTACACCCAGAAAAATTTAAATCAAACGTCATTGGAGCACCAAATCAAAATTCGACAATGGACAGCCTCATAAATAAATCAAATACAGACCCAAGAGAAAACAGTGAATATAAAACACCAGAAGAAATTAAAAGAAATCAACAATTATCAAACATGGAAAAAGAGGAGGACAATATTAACTCAGATACAGATTCCTCACCACCGGCCACCACAGATTCAAACAAATCCTCAAAAGATGTTTCACCCATAGAGGTAATTAAAAAGGCACATAAAAAGCTAGTATATGGAATGTCAAACCCCATACCAAAATACACTGACAATAACCCACCAACCATTCAACGCTCGATACAAGAAATAAAGAAGGACTTACTGGGGACAACCATGTCACCCACCAAACGAAAAAGAGAAGATAAAGAACAATGTACATAATTTAGTGTTTAAAACACCACACGTAATATAACAAAATGATGTCAATTTTATTTTAAACAATGGATATCAATGGTAGTGAAACTATTCACATCCTTTCATATCCACTAAATATTGCAACATTGAACATAAATGGAATTTCAACAAAGTTAAACCAATTAGAACATTACATCCAAATTAATGAAATTGATATCATATGCATGCAAGAATGTCACCGAATCACAACCAAAAACCCCCATACATACCTTAACAAATATCTTTCACTATAAAATCTTTACCAATTGCCCTTGTGTCTGATGCACCATCTCGTAACCCCTATGGAAATATAACGTTAATTAAATCACATTTATTAAATAAATTTAAGTTTGAGCATAATATTATTTTAGATAATCTTATGGATAAAATTACACTTAAATGTAATAGTATTAATATAAATTTATATAACGTATATCTAAAATGTAAAAATAAAACGGTACGTAAAGATATGATACTAAAATTAAAAGATAACTTAGATAATTCAATAACTCATAACATTATACTAGGCGATTTTAACATGGTCATGGATGAAATTGATGTAAATGGTTATTTTAATTCGAAAAATCACATGGATAGAGCGGCATGGAAGCAGTTAGAAAAAGACTATAATATAAATGACGCGTTTCGATATTTTAAAAAACAACAAATTACATATAGCCGAATTTCCGAAAACTGTGCGACGCGAATCGATCGAATCTATACTAGTAAAAATCTAAATAATAAAATCATAAATTATAGTCATAAACCTAATCATTTTTCAGACCACAATAATTGTCCAGTAATATCCTTAAAAATAGATAATGACAAAAAATGGGGTCCATCCTTTTATAAATTAAATACCTCTATATTGGAATATAATGACGTCATTGATCATTTAATATTTTTCTGGAAAAACCTAAGAAAAGAAAAAAGAAAATTTTCAAATACGCTATCCTGGTGGGATACTGCAAAACTGGCAGTTAAAAATGAATTAATATTTATTTCATCGGATATAAAAAAGGGCGAGAAACAAAGATATGAATCCGTGAATAAAAAACTAAAAACTCTACGTAAGCAAATATTGACTCCCGAAATAAATAAAGAAATCGCATTAATAGAAAATAATATCGAAATATACGAACGAAAATTATTAAATGGTGCATTAATTAGAGCTAAACTACCTCTACTTGAAAACGAAGAAAATCCTACAAAAAACTTTTTTGCGTTTGAAAAAGAAAGACAGAAAAGAGATGCAATATTTCAAGTAAAAACTATTGACGGTAACTTCACTGAAACCCCAATTCAAACAATAAAAGAGATTCATAAATTTTATTTAAGTCTGTGGGGAGTATCTCCAGATATATGTAACCACCAAATCGACAATTATTTAAATTCGATAAATCGTATTACTGACGACGGGGAATTCGCTCAATTAAATAAACCTATTAACTCGGATGAAATTAAAATTGCCATCGATCAAATGAAAGAAACAAGTTCTCCCGAATTGGACGGCCTAAACATAGTAATATATAAAAAAATATTTAATACAATAAAATATGACTTAGAAGAACTATATAACAATATCTTTCTTAAAGGGCAACTTACAACCAGTATGAAAATGGCAATAGTTAAATTAATATTTAAAAAGGGCGATAAATCGGAAATTAAAAACTGGCGTCCCATTTCACTATTAAACTGCGACTACAAAATATTAAGTAAAGTAATAGCCAATAGATTTAATGTAATAATAAATAAAATAATAAGCAAAAATCAAAAATGCGGCCTAAAAGGGAGATCAATTAACGAAGCACTGTATAATATACAAGCAAGTATACAATCGGCCAAACAATTTAATAATAAATTAACGATTCTAGCGATAGATTTCGAAAAAGCCTTCGATCGAACGAACCCAAAATTTATAATTAAAATATGTCAAAAATTAAACTTACCTAAAACATTAATACGATGGGTCAATATTTTCTATACCAATATTCAAAGTAAAATTGAAGTTAATGGAACTTTTACTCCGGAAATTCAAATACAACGAGGAATCAGACAAGGATGCCCATTAAGTATGATATTATTTTTAATAGGTATGGAATCTCTTACTCGAAAAATTAACAATAACCCTCGCATAAACGGATATAAACTTAATCAAATTGAGCTAAAAACGGAACAATATGCCGACGACCTGACAATATTAACAAATGATAATAGTTCAATACAACCGATTTTTAAAGAACTAGAATTATATGGACGTATATCTGACCAAAAAATTAATATAGCCAAAACCCAAGTAATCAGCAACGATGCGGACGTAATTTATAATATACGACACTCATATCCGGAAATAATCATAGTTCAAAATATAAAAATCTTGGGAATAACTTTTAACCTAAATAATGAATGTAATAACCTAAATTGGGAGAAATATATAAAACATATAATAAATACGCTTAATATAAATAAACGACGTAAATTAACAATACGCGGTAAAAAACTTCTTCTTAATACCTTAATACTTCCCCAAATTAATTCAATAGGCGAAATAATTCAACTTCCAAAAGTATTTCTAAATAAAATAAATTCGGCCTTATTTAATTTTCTATGGTTCCCAACTAAATGGGAAATGATGAAACGTGAAAAATTTTATGCATCAATGAACGACGGAGGAATAGCGATTCCAAATATCAAAATAAGAATAGAGGCAATGAAAGCGACGCGACTATACAAACTCAAACGGATTAACCATATTTCGGAAATTTGGCATGAATGGTCCAGATACAACCTTGGGTCAACAATGAAAATTATTAATAAAAATCTATATAGTAATAGTAAACTTAATTCCGCTTACCCCAACGATTTTTTTCGAGAATTGCGCCACATCTTCTTCAAATTAACTAAACAGGACTACGAGTGGGAAAATGGAAAAACTAAAGATTTTTATGTTGTTTTAATAAACGAAATCGCGATTAAAACTAAAATAGAAATCAATCGCGAAATTATCCCATGGCAAAATATATGGCTAAACAATAAAAGTGTTAGTGCGTTCTTTAATCATATTGAACGAGATTATAGTTACAAAATAGCGCAAAATATAATACTTCACGGAGACTGGTTTACTTCTAAATCATTTTCAAACGTTTATAATGGGAAAATATTAATTAGACGCTGTAAATTCTGCAAAGGAAACGAAGATAATATAAAACATCTCTTTACTAGGTGTAATTTAATAAACAATATAATCGAAAATATCTATACCTATATAAGTAATATATCATATGTTAATTATACTAAATCAGATAATTTAATTTTATATAATTGTAACGTTCTTCCACAAAAGGAAGAACTCCTACCTACCTTAAATTAATTAATATAACAAAATATCATATCTTACAAGAAAAAAAACGATTGGATATAGCTAATACGTATATTTGGAATAATGACGAATTCCAGAGAAAATCCTTGTGGATCGTCAAAACAAAATTTAAAATATACTTACGAAAAATTATGATTAAAAATGGACTTACTTATATTCAACAAAAATTTAAATTAAAAGATGAATTTAATCCCCTTATATAGACATTTAATTATAATAGAATATCAATAATATATATATTTAAATATGAATATATACATATGATTTTTATGTTATTTTTAATTAATTAATTCGCAAAGTGAGAC
The DNA here is from genome assembly GCA_000149265.1 of Ciona savignyi. NCBI lineage: Eukaryota > Metazoa > Chordata > Ascidiacea > Phlebobranchia > Cionidae > Ciona > Ciona savignyi. The sequence goes on from CH001963.1 coordinate 84,514, forward strand.
ATTGTAATGTACTAAACTCCGCTATAAATTAGAAAATAAATTTTCACATCGCAGATTTTCCTCAGCATAATTCCAATATTTTCAGCATCTTTCCAACAACTCAAACGACATCGTCTTCAGGACAATCCAACCTAAAAATTATATACATTGTTATTATTTAATTTGGCGCTTCAAAAAAAAAAAAAAAAAAAAAAAAAATATCTATCCTGACAACGTTGTAAATAATGTAAAAAGTATTTTAAATCCCGTATTAATATTGATATTGTGTGTTGCAATTTATTATGTATTCCGACCGGCTTGCCGGGAAACGTGTATATTGCCAATAAACGAAAAAGACAAAAAAAAAAAACATTAAATTGTGGCGCAGATATTTATGAAAATTCCTAATTTTTCTTTTTTTATATAGATTAAACTTATTCCAGTTATGCAGATGGCAATATTTCGGACGGTTCTCCCAATACACCCGTTTCAAATTGTGCAAATGATACGGAAATATTAAAGAAGAAGAAAATCAGGTTAATGATTTTCCGGTAAAACAATGCTGTAACTGATCCTTTAAACGAAATAATGTAATGGATGATTTGAATATGGTTAAATTTTCTAGTTTAGTACTGCAATTGTTTCCGAACAAATGATACCTAATAAACGGCAGAACTTTAAAAGATTGCGTCATAACTTTTGGGTTAAAGTACTTTTATTCAAATCAAAAGTAAAGGGGAAATTTTGTTCCAGATATTAACAACAGTAAAGGGGAACAGCAGTGCGCACATTAATCGCCCATTACAACAATTGTTGTAATGGGCGATTAATGTAAAAATTATGTTAAAAAATAAGCCAACACTTCCTGTGCAGTAACCTTAGCAGTTCCGCTAACCAGTATGTTTAAGTAGAAAAAACTATTAGATTACAGGTAACAGTGTAGCTCATAGTTGCAGAGCGTATCTCATAAACGAACACGGTATCTTACGTAGCCACAGTTTATAACATATATTTAAAAGATGAACGTCAATATGCAGGGTTTTAAGGTATAATAGCAGAAGTTTGACCGAGGAAGCATAACTCTATATCCCCGTGATCATTTACAATTGTCACAGACGCATTGAAGAATGGATGTTTTTCAAAAATGTTATCCACGGTTCTTGTGTCGGACATTTGCCAAAAGTCTGTAATTGGATTTTATTAAATAAACTCTTAAAAGGTGGTTGTCTAATTAGATCTAGCTCTAGGCAAACTCATTGGTTTAAGTATCCACAACTATATGTGTGGATGGTTGAGCGGTTGGGAATAAGTTTAAGTTTAAATATTCGTCGGTCGTTTATAGCTCAGACGGTTAGGCCTTAAACGAATGGCAGAGGAACGATACCGGCCTTTATGTCCTTTAGGTAAGGCATTCACTTAAGGTCGCCCTGGTAGACTAATGGGTTGAATTGGAACTGTAGAAACATGTACGACATAAACCACTGGTTTAGACGAATGTATTCTTTGCAAAAAATTCGTTAACATCGCTGAACCCACTGAACTGAAACAGAACAGTTCTAACGTCTCGAGCAAATGCAATACACTGCAATAGTCCCCGACATCGTGCACACGGTACTCTGGCAATTGTTCATGTGTGTGCTAACGCCCATTGTGTTGATTTGACGATTGCCCATATTGCCTCATCTAGTAGATAATACACCTTCATGTAAATATTATCTTTGGATGTGTTAAGTTTCGAGTTTTAGGCTTTAGAAGTGACTATCACCCTTTAGGATTGACCACCACCCATGTTCGACGGGTTAGTCTGGTGTTTTGATGCGCTGCCTTTCAGTCGAAGGGTTGTAGGTATAAAACTGGTCGCAATTTAGTCGGTTGTGGCCTTGGGCAAGTCATTTAACGGACATTGCCTAAGCCCAGCGGATTGATGGGTTTTACCAAATTAAAAGAACGTGTAAGTCATACACAACACACTGCAAAAGCTGCAGTAACCCGACGGTGGGCGCTAGGTAATCTACTAAATGCCCGTGTGTTACCACTCTGGTTTTCCAATTGGCGGAGATAAACATGAATATCCTATTCTATCCTATGTTCGTTACCTCCAACAGTTCCCTTGCATTTGAATTCACTACTATAATCGCATATATTTCCACGGATGTTGAACAATCTGTGAGTTTTCCCAGGAGCAGTTCCAGCCCATATGTCGAGATGAAATACCAGTGAATTATAGTCAGTTGCTGCAAATGTGCTAGTATTATGCCCAAAGGGTGTATACCAACACACAAAAATACGGTCCAGAAAGGTTAAAAACATTCTGACTTTACCGTTATTGTAAGTCTTATTTAATGATTTGAACCAATGGATTAATAAGCTGATTTAATACTTAGCAACGTCCCAATCACACACAATACACTGGAATAGTTATTTGACTATAAAAGTAAAAAATCAATAAACAAGAGGGTCTACGCGCCATCAAAAGATAAGCAAGTATAAAAATCGTTAACTCGATAGTTTAAAAACGACACATTCATCAGTTTGCCTAAAACGAAACAGTGCCTCAACCGGGTCACCGAATATGATATTGTAGTGTTTGAATTTTATTTAAATCCTATAACCTGAATAATTTCAGGTAACGTCCGCTTAATTCCTTGCCGAAAGATAGAGCCGATTAGTTACTAGTTTACACTCGATTAGTTACTAGTTTACACTCGCCAATCAGTTCGATGCGCTTTCAAACGAACCAGTCAGATCACTTTAACTAATCTGTCACGCGGCTTTAAATGCTGCTCTGCTTATTTGTCGCTATCAATAAAATGTAGAAACCTCGCTTAAGCTTATGCCTGTATTAAGGTAGAGAGGGAGAAATCAAATTTCAATTTGGTATGCAGAAAGCTCACTTAAGACAAATCTCGGGTTAGCTAAAAGGGGATACTAAGCTCGGTTTCTGCATACCACGCTAAATGCGGCATATACCAAATACGGAAACTTTAAAATTAATAGAATAATTACTTGCAAAGCTTGAAACGTGATATAATACAGTCTTGCCCCAAATTGGAGGATTCGGAGATACTTTAACAAAGAGTTTGGAGCGGGGAGCTGAAATAACAAGAATTTAATGACTTTTTTTAAAATTTAAACATTATCTTACCGCAGTCGGTATAGGTAAATTTGTAGATTTTATTTGTTGATTTGCAATTAACCAACATGATACAGACGCACAGCAAAACAACACAATTCATCTCTGCAGCTTTAAACAAAGTACTACAGTGCTGAAACGACACATTTTTAACACTTTCCAACTAAATTTAAATAGTTATTGGCAACATATTTTAAAAACTTTGTTGCATTTTTGCACCAATGCAGGCTACAACGACTGGTTCTTTATTTTATTATCAATCAGTTGCAAACCTAACACTCTGCATAGTAGGGTCTGCTCACATTAATAATCCAACTAATACTACGTTGGTAAAATTCCAGATTTTATCAAAGTGCTTACCTAAATAACCATAAGCATATATTTACACCGTTGTTTAGATAGCAGTATGATCATAATTGTAATTTTATCAACCCACACAGTTTTAGTTGGGTTAGCTATATGGCCAGATCCTGTTATGCGGAGTGTTCGGTTTATATATAGAATGCTTGTGTATTTTACCTCACGCACGTCATTAGGTTATAAAAATAAGAAAAATACAGAAAACCGACGCCCGTGTATTTATATCCAATAAAACAATACAGACAGCTAAACCTATTTATACAAAAAAAAATTCTTGAATAGATTGTATTCTATAATAGATTAATTTTCTGATATACCCGTTTTAACTTCCAACCACCATGCTTCATAATATTTTAACCGATAATTGTTTTATTCACATGTAATATAAATAAATTTTCCATTTCAGTATTGCAATTATTTTCCAACAATTGCCTGTTCCCTAATATAGCGTCTTACATACATTTATGTTTTTTAATTACCTGTAACTGCCGAATTGCAAAAGCAGCTACAGTATATCTGTTTGGGGGGTTTTGGGCCGTATGAAATGTTAAAGACTCCAACTTCAATCAAACAAATCTTTAGGTATTGAATTTGTATTTGCGTTGTATGAAGTGAATTGAAGTGAGTTTTCTGCGAAAGGTTAAATACGCATTAGCATTCACAGATATATAAGAAATGACAATACAAATTAAAGAAGAACATAATCACTTACTAACTATTCGTGGCCGATTAAAGTTGCAATTCCTATAAGTTTCCGTTGATTCAATTTTAAGTTTAATTAACAAATATTCTGAAAATAACAATCAAAGGGTATTAATTAACACAAGATTACCAATTAAAAAGGATTAACTAACAGCTAAAATAGATTACTGCAAACCAATATACTGCGAACACGTTTGGGCTATTCTCACATTTGGGCTTATATTCACACTTGAACATAGCATAGAAATCAAAAAAAAAAAAAAAAAAAATAAACATTAAATTTTCGCAGTTACATTCCGGCCCCTTTAAGCGATGATATTTTCACAGAGAAATTGAAAAGCTTAACATAAAAGAAAATGCGAAAATCATTTTAACCACTTGTTGTGTAACAATAACGAAGGTTTGCACTTTGAACAACTAACTTGGCAAGTACCAAAGAAAAAATTGAAAGTTGTAACTCAAGTAAACCACACCACACTAGTCAGACAAAAGGCATAGCTTTGTAATTGGCCTGTCAAACACAGAATTTTTAGTTTGTAAACGGACACTTCGGACGGTTCCTGATTTATCAGGATAAGTTTCTATGACACGACCTAGAGACCATGTGTTTCTAGGCATATGTTCATCAACAATGAGCACCACATCATTGACAGCAAAATTCCGACAGTTTATTTTCCATTTTTGTCTTTGTTGTAGTAGTGGCAGGTATTCACGAAGCCACCTTGTCCAGAAAATGTTTGCAAGATACTGCACTTGCCTCCATCGTTTGCGAGAATAAACATCCTTTTTGTCAAAGATCCCAGGTGGCAAATTAGGTTGTTGTTTCAGGTGCAGCAAATGATTTGGTGTTAACGGTTCCAAGTCTAGTGGATCGTTTGACACAGTTGTCAAAGGCCGATTATTGATTATTCCTTCTACTTCACATAACAAGGTACTAAAACTTTCTTCATTCACTGTTTGTTCCTTGCACATTGAAGCGAGCACTTTACGAATTGTACGAATCTGTCGCTCCCAAACACCACCGTGGTGGGATGCACCTGGGGGGTTGAATATCCATTTAATTTGTTGTTGTAGTAGGTAGTTATGTATTGAACTTTGATTCCATTTTTGTATCTCATGTTGGAGTTCTCGTTCAGCACCAACAAAGTTTGTGCCATTGTCAGAGCGAATTTCTTGTACTTGTCCTCTTCTTGCTATGAATCTTCGAAGAGCTTGTATAAATGAGCTTGTGTCAAGGCTGTGTGCCACTTCTATGTGGATAGCTCTGGTTGTGAGACAGGTAAATATAACACCATATCTCTTTAAGTTGCTTCTTCCCTTACGTATAAGAAAGGGACCGAAGTAGTCAACACCGACATATGAAAATGGAGGCTTATTCGGGGTGAGTCGATCATGAGGAAGATCAGCCATACGTTGCACACCACGTGCTGCATTTGCTTTGCGACAATGCATGCAATTGGCCAGAACTTTTCTAACTGTGGAGTTTGCTTGAGTGATCCAGTATTTTTCACGAAGTACGGCCAATACATATTCTCTTCCCATATGACCGAAATTGGAGTGAATATCTTCTATAATCAAGGAAGCGATATGACTGTCTTTCGGAATTATCACTTGATGCTTTGCTTCATAGGATATTGGTGCAGCAGTAAGTCGTCCACCAACACGCAACAGTCCATCCTTCAGTATTGGACTAAGTTTAGAAATTGCACTGGACTTTAAATTCTTGCCACTAGAGACACAATTTAATTCAGAGTTGTAATACTTTTCTTGTAGATATCTTAGAATCTCAACTTCTGCTTCATTTACCTCATCAAGGGACAGAGGTGGGATTTTTCGATGCTTATAGTTTGTTGGTGGGTTCTTCGAAACTGAGCGTGCCGAGTTCAGCAATCTGCCTTTATATCTTAAAATCCAAGCAAGGATTTTCTTGGTACGATTCCAATTGGAATACTTGGTGGTAATGCAGTCCATAAATTGCAAACTTGGCATTGTAGTTAGACATGATTTAGCAATTCTTTTTACTTCTGGGTCTTCAGGTGATAAAGGTTCCAGAAATTCTGGTTGTTTAGGCCAAGCAACACAGGCCTTCCAAAGAAACTCAGGTCCATTTGTCCATCGTGTGCATTTTAAGAATGCATCAATTGAGAGTCCCCGCGATGCGTCATCCGCAGGATTTAGGCCCGTCGGTACGTATTTCCATTGTGTGGATGATGAGTTCTCTTTGATAGTTTCCACTCTGTTAGCAACAAAGGTGTGAAATACTTTATCTTCATTTGTGAGATACCGTAGGACAGTTGTGCTATCTGTCCAGAATAGAGATGAATTGATTGGCATCTGCAGCTCCTTGCGCAACATCTTGTCTGATCGGATTGAAATAGTGGCTGCACTTAATTCAAGCCTCGGAACTGACAAGCGCTTTAGTGGGACAAGACGTGTTTTACCATATAAAATTGAACAGTGAACATCTCCAAGGCTATTCACCAATCGTATGTACGAAACTGATCCATATGATTCTTCAGAAGCATCCGAGAAATGGTGTAACTGTATATCAGTGACCTTACCAAACGTGTATGGTTTGTAACATCTTGGTACTTGGAAGTTCGACAATTTAGGTAATTGATTTACCCATTTGAGCCATTTTTGTTGTTCTTTTGGTGGAATTCGTTCATCCCACCCTAACTTGGATTTGCACAGAGTTTGTAGCAATACCTTCATAGGCTGTATAACAGCAGCACCAAACCCCATTGGGTCATAGATTGAATTTACTACAGATAAAATTCCACGTCTGGTTACAGGTTTAGCTTTAACTTTGACTCTGAAACACAGAGAGTCATTTTCTACATTCCAGGATAGACCCAGTGCTCGCTCGACTGGTAAGCGGTCACAACTTAGATCCAAGTCCTGGACTAGTTTGGCTTGTTCAGATTTTGGGATAGAGGCCAACACCTCTCTGCTGTTACTGATCCATTTTGTTATTCGAAATCCACCTTTGGCTATAAGTTCAGAAAGATCATTAACCAGCACCTTAGCTTCCTGAATAGTTGCAGTCGAGGTAAGACAGTCGTCGACATAAAAACAGTTATGTACAGTGTCAATGACAGTAGAACTGAAGCTTCCTCTGTTGTCATCTGCAGTTTTTCTTAATGCAAAATTTGCACAGCTTGGTGAGCAGATAGTACCGAACAAAAAGACAGACATCCTAAACTCTTCCAGTTCCTCCTGTATGTCACCGTGCTTCCACCACATAAACCTGAAGTAGTCTCGATCAGATTCCGTAACTTTTACTTGGTGGAACATTGCTTGAATGTCACTCATTAAAGCAACATTTTCGCGTCTAAAACGAGACAAAACTCCAACTAAATTGTTGGTTAAATCCGGCCCCTGTAAGAGATTGTCATTCAGGCAAATCCCCTTGAATTTGGCAGAACAATCAAACACGACCCTGATTTTATCTGGTTTTTCAGGGTGATATACTCCATGGTGGGGGATATACCATGTTTTTCCCAGTGGACCGGTTGTAGTGACCCTTTCTGCGTAGCCTTTGGTTATCATGTCTTGTACGAATAGTTTGTAGTCTTGATAAAAGTGAGGTTCCCGGATGAACTTTTTCTTCAAGTATGCAGCTCTTTGTTCTGCTTGTATCTTGTTCACTGGCATCACTAGGTCTTGGTTTTTGATTGGTAAGTCAATTTCGTAGTGACCATCATCCCTATGCTTGACAGATTTGGATACCCTTTGCATAAAGGTATGTTGTTCCACTGACATTTCCTTTTTCTCGTTGTTAATAGAGTCCATCACATCTGTGCATAGCTGACACATTGGGTGAGGTTCTGTTTTTATGAAAAAGCTTGATGGACGGTTTCTTGAATATATTTTCTTGCTTGGGCAATTGATTATCCATCCTACAGAAGTTTTAATTGCATAATGTCCGTTTGCAGCTCTTATGACGTTTTGAGGTTGCAGTACCTTTACATTGTTGTTTCCGATTAGCAAGCCAACTTCTGCACTAACTTCGGGGATGTGAATGTCTTTAAATTCCTTGTATTGGTCAACGTCATTCGACATGGAATTTCAGCACTAGAGACGGGCAACTTGGAGTTTGAACACATAGGGTTTAAAGGAATGCAACTTGTCTCATCCAAGTCCAGTAATTCCAAATTTTTAATGACCTTCACACTTCTGTGTTGGTGGTCTCCATTAATTGTTGATGTCCAAATATCTTTTACCGGTCCATTTACACTTAACTTGTTTATTAGTAATTCTGTGATAAAAGAGGATGTACTACCATTGTCTAGAAAAGCTTGAGTGATGATTGTTTGTTTGCTTCCTTTAACACGAATCTTAACAGGCAGAATTGGTAAAAGGTTGGGTGTGCCACCTTCTATAAGCTTTGTACTTGTTGCAGCAGAAATACAATCACCTTGTATCTCGGACTTTGGTTTGGAAACAGGGTCAACAATTTTAGGTTTGGTTAGAGACCGTTCTTGTTGTACATCAAAATCAGGTGGATGTAATAATGTGGAATGCCGTCCAGTGCAGTTTGGCTTACTGCATGGCTGTTGTCTAAAACAATTACGTACAATGTGACCAGCATTTAGACAAGAAAAACACAAATTTCTTTCAGTAACAAATCTCTTACGGACTTCGAAGTCCCAACTTCGAAATTTTGAGCATTGATTGAGATAATGCATCCCGTCGCATAGTTTGCACCGTGGTACATTGTCCCATTCTGTTGTCATTCGAGTTGCGAAGCTCATGTCCTCTTGGTTTCTGGTAGTTCATCCGTGGTGCAGAAAGAGCTCTCATTTGGCTAGGCGCTTCGTATATATAGCAAGTCGATTCACGGGTTTTCTTATGAACATATTTGGATAAATCTTTGATGCTGATTTCGTTTTTCGTATTATGTAGGATTTCATCTGCTAGTTGCAACCAGCCTCCTTGCCATGTGGTTGGAAGTCTCTTCAGAATTTTTGTAATAGTTTCCATATTGTCTATATTGTATAGATAGTTTATGCTTTCTAAAGTGTTCATACACGCTTTCAGTTTTGCCGAAAATTGAAGTAATGTTTGTTTGTCCGTCACATGTATTGCAGGCCCATTCACAATAGTATCTAGACAGGCACGTGCAATCTGATGTCTTTGACCGAAATACTCTTGAAGCAATTGTCGTGCTGTTTCAAAACCTTCATTTGGTGGCATTAGGAAACATCCTTTAACCAGTTCTTGTGCAGATCCACCAGTATATTGTGACAGGTAAAACAGTTTGTCTCTTGGATCATCAACATATTTTGAAACAATTGTGTCAAAGGCGATAATAAAGTTAGGATAAGAAGCAGGATTTCCATAAAAAATAGGAGACTCTCGTTTGGGAATACCAGGTGGTTTTTGGTAACCAGGAGGAAAATTTGGGTTATTGGTGGGGGTAAAACTTATGTCATTACTATGTGTTGTAGGAGTACAAATTACATTGGGAATGCTTAGGTTTGTGTCACATTTGGGTGGAACATTTTCCTCACAAAATGATGGGAAAATTTTTTGGTTTTTCATAATTTTCAGGAATGGATTGGGAAATGTGAGATACATTAACAGGTACAATAGGACGAGAAATATTATTACAAACACAAGCAACATTTAAATAAGATTTGGTACCTGTAAGCAAGGGAACGTTACTTGTATTGGTTGTTGATACATGTGGATGATGTGGGGCATGGGAGTTTATCTCTGCACTGTCACAAATGACTTCTGTCGCCATATGGGTTTGGTTTGATACCGGTGTCCCAGTTAACTCTAGTTCAACTGATGCTTTATGTATTTCAGTTTGGAGCTCAATTTCCCTTCGTCGCTGTCGGTATTCAATCTCCTTCTCCTCTCTCGCTTGATGCCGCAGCAAGTCCTCGTGCTCCTTCTGTTTCACTCGCTGAATTTCAGCTTTCTCAAAGGTCATGCGTTCTTTAAATTGTTGAATTTCCAGCTCATTTAGCTGCCGTTGATTATTTAGTTCTATGAGCAAAGTTGCTTTCCTTGCCCTTGCACTACTCCTTGAACTTCTGCTTGACCCAGAGCGATGTGATTTGGTATTGCAGGAACTCTTCGTATTCCCACTATTGGATACACTATCCTCTGGTTCAACCACAGAGTTTGCTTGCATATGATAGGATTTGGATCTAGTTATCACTGGAGATCTACCCATGTCAGATCTAACCTTGGTTGCAACTGTGGCTGTAGCACCTGCTTGGTTTTCTTCAGAATTGGTTGGCACGACTTGGGTTTCATCAGGATTGGGTTGTGACTCTCTGATCACTTGGTTTCCTTCAGAAATGGATGACGTACCTTTGACTTCTTTAGAACTTGGTTGCAGTGCTACATTTGGATCAGCTGTTGGTTGGTTAGCTAACTCCTCTTGGGTGGGCTCACTAGATGTGGTATCCATTGAAATGCAGGAATAGTTAAAAACCGATGTAACTGCCGAATTGCAAAAGCAGCTACAGTATATCTGTTTGGGGGGTTTTGGGCCGTATGAAATGTTAAAGACTCCAACTTCAATCAAACAAATCTTTAGGTATTGAATTTGTATTTGCGTTGTATGAAGTGAATTGAAGTGAGTTTTCTGCGAAAGGTTAAATACGCATTAGCATTCACAGATATATAAGAAATGACAATACAAATTAAAGAAGAACATAATCACTTACTAACTATTCGTGGCCGATTAAAGTTGCAATTCCTATAAGTTTCCGTTGATTCAATTTTAAGTTTAATTAACAAATATTCTGAAAATAACAATCAAAGGGTATTAATTAACACAAGATTACCAATTAAAAAGGATTAACTAACAGCTAAAATAGATTACTGCAAACCAATATACTGCGAACACGTTTGGGCTATTCTCACATTTGGGCTTATATTCACACTTGAACATAGCATAGAAATCAAAAAAAAAAAAAAAAAAATAAACATTAAATTTTCGCAGTTACAATTACCCCTTTCACACCAAATAAAGAAATTGGAAAGAGCGCGTCAACCTTATTGCGTGTTGCCGTAAGAGTTAATGTAAGATATCTCCACCCATTATTCAATTATTTGCGTATATGTTTTATTGATGTCTATGGTAAATCATATATTGCTTGATAACCGAAATATGTAACAATGGGTTTGTGTTGCAATCACCTATACCCGCTCGCGTGTTAGAATTTTCTTTCTTTTCGAAAGAGTTACCGTACAGATTGCAGCGTACCATTTTTATCCGATACCGTATTTTCCGTCCCGTTTAGAGCCAAAGTTTGGTAAGTGTGTAATGTTTATTATTTTATATGTATACCCGTAAATTACTGTTTTGGTTTCTTTATTTTAATTATGCAGAAACCCGTATCATCTCTACCACCGTATCGTATCAACAACTGTACCGTTTCAATTACCGTTCCGTATTAACCTTCCGTTCCGTATTAATCTCAACCACCGTTCCGTATCTGTATTAATTACCGTTCCGTATTATAAACTGTCTGTTTATTCAACGATACGCGTAACATTCAAAGTATTACAACTAGTTACTCTGTCGCGTTTCAGGTCTTGATTCCTGATAGACGTGACTATTGTCGGTTTACTAAACTCTAAAGGTTTGTAGTTGATCTTAAGCGCGATCAGAATAACACACAACTTCAATTTGCAACACTACCGCTTTGTTTACTGCTCATTTTCCAACTGCCACGTCGCATAAAAACATCAAAATAAACGACAATAGCTTATGCACTATGACGTCACATAGCCACGGTAATTTGAAAAACATCACGCTTCAAAGTAGGTTGCGCAATATAAAAGCATAATTCCACTCTAGTTTGTGACATCACCCCCCATTTAAGCGAAATCACCTGATTTAGAAATCAACGCACAAAATTATTTCACAATAAATAAATAAACGAACTTATACAACTTAAACGAAGAACACAGCACAACACGCTTTAAATCAGTTAATTCGGCTCATAAAATCCGCACCAACATTAAGTGACCCCTTTATACATTCGTATCTTATGCGATAGTTCTGGAGGATCATAGCCCATCTCATAACTCTACTGTTTGTATATTTCGCGCTCTCCAGGTATACCAGCGGTTGATGATCAGTTTGTAGTACGAACTCGTTGCCATACAAATATAGGTCGAATTTCTTGACCGACCACACAATTCCGAGACACTCTTTTTCGATTGTTGAGTAATGTGTCTCCTCACGGCTCAGCTTCCTGCTAGCGTAGCTCACAGGGAACAACTTTCCATCGTGCTTCTGCAGCAAAACACCGGCCACGCCTTTATCCGACGCGTCGGTCCTCAGTACGAATTGTTTGTTCGTATCCGGCAGCCTTAATAATGGTTTGAGGGTCAAGTGTTTCTTTAATGACTGAAATGCAGTTTCTTCTTCTTCATCCCATCTTACTGTGTTAGGCCCACCCTTCTTCGTTAGGTCAGTCAACGGGACCGCAATCGTCGCATAGTTAGGGATGTAATCCCTGTAGTACCCGTGAGGCCGAGGAATGAGCGGACTTCTTGCTTCGTCGTAGGTCTTGCCGCATCTCGTATTTTCTTTACATTGTCCTTTTGCAGACCTATCACCCCTTCCGCAATATTATGCCCCAGAAAGTCGACACGTTCGGCCCCGATCAAACATTTTGATGGTTTGATCGTCACACCAGCCTCAAATAGGCGCTTTAGCAGCAAATTTAGTGTCTCCAAATGTTGCTCCCATGTGCTTGTATGTACTATTACGTCATCAATATAGTTCTCCACGTGATCGATCCCCTTTAGCAATTCGCGCATAGCACGCACGAACGTTGTACCAGAATTAACCATGCCAAACGGCATCTTTAAAAATTCGTAACTTCCTTCCATTTTAACGAATGCAGTCTTTTGAATATCCTCCTTCGCAACGGGAACTTGCCAATATCCCTTTGTCAGATCAATGGTGGTAAAATACTTATCCCCAGATAACTTCTCAAACACATCCGCAGCCGTAACCATAGGCTCGGGATCAAACACTGTAACCTTGTTCAGCTTACGGTAATCAATACAGATTCTATTCGTCCCATCCTTTTTCTTCACTACGACGACCGCCGACGCATACGGTGAATTGGAACGTCGAATTATTCCTAGACGTAGCATTTCTTTAATGTCTTTTGCCAGTTCTTCTCGGATTTTAAACGGCACCAGATAAGGCTTGCTCCTTATCGGCTTATCTTCCATTTTATCCTATGCTCCACGCAGTCTTATTTTGCCTGGCAAATCATCAAACACCCTTGCATACGCCTTTGCAAGTTTTGTCGCTCCATTTACTTGTTCCTGCGACAACTGCTCTCCGAATCTAATGTCCTGTACCGATTCGTTAGACGAAAGTGGACACAGTTCCAAGAGGTCCTCTCCTTCCGATTCTTGTATTCCGTCGTTGTCGTCGTACATTGCGCAGCAAGCCTTGGCTGAGCTGCTTCTATGCTCCTTATTGCCATCTTCTTCCCTGGCATAGTACTTTTTTAGCATATTAATATGAAAAGTCTTCCCTTTTCCAGCTATGTTTAACGCATAGTCGTTTAAGCCAGCTTTTCGCTCTACCGTAAATGGCCCCTTTCAGTGCATCAAAACTTTGTTGTTATCCGTTGGAAGCAGAACTAGTACACGGTCGTTTTCTTCCAAACACCGCGGTTTAGATTTCCTGTCGAAATGACGCTTGTTCTTGATCTGTGACTTGAGTAGCTCCTCCTGTGCTAATTTCATTGTTTCTTCCAATCTCTGCCTTAAGTCGAACACATAACGATAACTACACTGCACACTTGACTCGGTAGCGCCATTGGCCCACATTTCCCTCAAGATTGACATTGGCCCACGGACTGTTCTTCCGTAGAGCAATTCAAAGGGCGAAAATCCTGTTCCTTCCTGTGGCACTTCTCTGTAGGCAAATAACAAAGCATTTATATAACGATGCCACTGCATCGGTTCATCACAGCATAGACGTTTTAGCATGCGTTTAAGTGTTCCATTAAATTTCTCCACAAGGCCGTTGCACATCGGATGATACTGGGTCGTTGACAAGTGATTTATCTTCAGTAAGCGCTCCACCTTCCTCATGCAATCGGATATAAGCTGGGCTCCCATATCACTTAACACCTCATTGGGTATTCCAAGTCGGCTATACATGTCCACGAGGGCTTCAGCCACAGCCTCAGTCGTGATAGTCTTTAACGGAACGGCTTCTGGGTAACGCGTGGCATAATCCACTAGTGTTTAAACAAATCGGTGACCGCCTTCGCTTGGAGGATGTATCGGTCCAATCAGATCCACTGCCAGACTCTTAAATGGCACATCTATTAAAGGCATGTGTCTGTAGCGGCGCTCTCGTTACACTGCCCTTATTAACAGTGCGTTGGCATATATCACACGACCTACAGAACCGCTTTACGTCATCTCGTATTCCAGGCCAATAAAAATTTGACGTTACTTTATCAAGCGTCTTCTTAATACCCATGTGACCCCCCATTATAGACTCGTGAGCAATCTCTAACACCTTCGGTCGAAGGTTCTGGGGTACCACTAGCTGGCGAAGCCATTTCCCATTGTTAACCTTTGGGTGCTGAAACATGCGATACAGCAAACCTCCTTCCACCTTAAATGACGTTACTTGCTCACCTTTGACGCGAGTATCTTCAGCTGTCCACAGCGATTCCAATGTTGAGTCAGCCTTCTGCGCTTCCTCGAATCCATCTTTATCGGTCACTGCCCACGGGATACCCTTACGAATCCTTAGCGGTTTGGCTTCCTTCTTTAATTTCTCTGATCTTGTTTGCACGGCGCATGACGTTTCCCAAGTTGGATAGGGGTCATCCGGACTTCTAGCTCCAGGGACGTTACCTATGATCAAGTCATGCAACGTGTTTGGCAAACAAAAAGCTTCTACAGTTCCCTTGTAAAACGGCGTATCGACCGTAATATTCGCCACCTCAGCCTTGACTGTCGTTGAATCTAACAAAGTCACAAATCCTTTACTACCAGTTAATTGGGAGTCATCTACAAATTCGCGTTTGACAATAACGCCTGTACAACCAGTGTCTCAATTCAATTTCAATTCAATTTATTTTTCAAATGATAACATACATTCGGCGATAATTAATAAACAAACAAAGGAAACCAACAAATAATTAAATCCGACCATATGCAGTGATGAAAATAACTATACCATTCAATTGCACATAATGCAGTGAAAGATCCGAGGATCAACCAGTCAAACTACATTAAGTTTATGTATATGTATGCTGTGTGTAATATTGCTTGAGGTTATTTAATATGCTATAATATAATTGAGGTGCAAGGTTTGATGTAGAATGAATAAATATATATGAATATAGAGAGAGAAAAAATAGAAAATATAAATAAATAAAAAGATAACAACGAGCAAATGGCTTCAGAAAAGTACAGTAGTTACTGGCATTACAATGGTAATTAATATAAAACAATATTTACAATTTCGCTATATACAATATATATTAAAACACAAAATTCATCATTTATGTACAGATGTATATTTGTATACAGTATTGACAATTGACATATATACATAAAACATTTTTTAAGCAACTGTTTATGTTATTATTTTATAGGAATCGATTAGAAGATGTTTGTATCTAAGTTTTAGGAAATTAAATGAACCCGTTTTATAGTTGCTAGGTATTTCCCCCCAAATTTTCACACCTTGCATTTTCAATGAATTTTGACCTAGTTTGGTTTTAGCTCTGGGCAAAAAGTAATTCAAATTTTTTGCATGCCTTGTGTTGTGGTCATGACGAGAAGCAAGTGGTGCAAAATAGCTGGATTCACAATCCAGAAAAACAGATGGCACAGTTTTGTTCATATACCTATGCACGAACTTAGCAATCTCAAGCTTATATATATCGTCTAGCTTTAACAGACTAGAATTATAGTAATTTTCATTTATAGTTATGTGGCTAAGTGGTGACGAACTGTAAGCATAGTGTATTTGTTTTACAATTTTATTGTGCATTCTATTTAGTTTTTGTTTACAAGTGCTACTAGCAGTGCCCCATGCCATTATGCCATATTGCAAATGAGAATATACAAAGCTGTAGTAAACAGTGAGTAAAGTAATCTTATATGCTGCTTTAGACAATTTATAGATCATTCCTGCAGCCTGTCCCAAAGTTCTAGTGAGTTTAGAAATGTGTAGACCCCAGGTTAAGTTTTCATCAAACGTTACTCCTAAATATACAGTGCATTTTACCTGCTCTAACAGGTTGTTGTCGATTTGAATAGAAAATTGATTCATTTTATTAAATTCACGATTGCGGTTATGTTTGAATATAATATACTTGGTCTTAGCATAGTTTAGGGTTAGTTTATTAAGCCATTTTTGAACATTGTTTAACTCATTATTTACTTTTATTTGCAGGAGATGGGCATTTTTGTCAGACATCATTAGCACTGTGTCATCTGCAAACAAACGCACTGTGAAAGTGCTTGCAAGTGGCAAATCATTTATGTATATCAAAAATAATAATGGACCAAGTATAGAACCTTGTGGCACACCAGTCTCAATTGTGTTAGGGTTTGATAAGCAATTTGAAATGGAAGTAACTTGTACTCTATTGGATAAGTAGTTTTTTAGCATATTTAGGACATTACCCCGTATACCATATTTGTACAGTTTTGAAATTAATATGCTATGGTTAACTGTGTCAAATGCTTTCTTTAAATCTAGAAAGATAGCACAGGTAACTTTGCCATTGTCTACACTTGACAATATGTTATTGTAAATATCTGTAATGGCTAAAGATGTAGAGTATCCCCGGCGAAAACCGAACTGATTATTACATATAATATTTTCAGTCTCCAGATATTTGTATAGTCTTTCATATATTAATTTTTCAAAAATATTAGAGAAGGGTGATAATATGCTAATTGGTCTATAATTAGTAGCCAGATTTCTAGACTTTGATTTGTAAATAGGAATAATCTTTGCTACTTTGAGATCATTTGGAAATATTCCATCTTCCCTACAGGAATTAAATATTTCACTCAGGTAAGGAGCTATAATGTCCTGAACTATTTTAATTGCTTTAATTGGAATGTTATCTATTCCAGGTGATTTTTCTCATCCAGTTGGTGAATGATGCCTATAATTTCATTGGGAGTGATTGAAGCGAAGTAAAAAGACTTTAAGTGCGATTTTATTTTAGATTCCACCACATCACATGGAGCAGTCCTTATATCTGCCGCAATATTCTTACCAATATTAGCAAAGAATGTGTTAAATTCATTGCTTATTAATTGTTTATCAGTATTCTTATCATTGTGAGCATTAAAAAGGAAGCTTGGATAATTTTTTTGAACCCTCCTTTTACCCAATAATTTATTGATTAAGCTCCATTTTTTAGTCATGTTATATTTATGTTTACTTAACTCGCCTTTATAGTAATTTTGCTTTGAAAGTTGCTTTATTTTGGTTAGTTTATTGCTAAATTGCTTCTACCTTTTAATCAAATGGAGATTGTTAAATTTATAGCAGGAGTTAAATAAAGAATTCCGAGTTTTAATAGATTTTAGTATTCCAGGGGTAATCCAAGGCTTCCTTTTTAACTGTTGTTCCCTGCGAGTTAACTTTCTCATCGGTGCATATTTATTTACCAAGTCAGAGAGTATATCAACGA
Organism: Ciona savignyi; assembly: GCA_000149265.1. NCBI lineage: Eukaryota > Metazoa > Chordata > Ascidiacea > Phlebobranchia > Cionidae > Ciona > Ciona savignyi. The sequence goes on from CH001963.1 coordinate 102,376, forward strand.
ACGTAGTGTAGTCAAAAGTTTCATTCACAGACAAATACCCAGCTTTCAAGCAATCATTTAGTTCCCAGCGAAAATCATCACCACCCAGACCCCTTAAATCCCTTCTTTCAATACTTTCACCCTTTTTGGTAATCTTATCTGAACAAGTTATGTATACAGGTAGATGATCTGATATTTCAAAGATTAAAATTCCTGCCTGTATGTTTCTATTCCATTTATTGGTGTATATGTGATCCAGCAGTGTTGATGCTGAATAGGATATACGAGTCGGTTTGGTTATAAGTATATTTAATTCTGCAGAATACAATTCATCTGTATAGTCATTCACCTGCTTGTTATTCTCTGGATTAAGTAAATTAATATTAATATCCCCACATATATGTCCTTTTTTGTTTGATTAAGTTTTTGGAGTACCGTGGAGAAGTTATCCTTAAACTGCTCAATATTTGAACTCGGATGCCTATATACTACTCCCACAATAAAGGATGACTTTTGGCCATGATTGTGAATCTCTACCCATAAATTCTCACATTCTGGAAACTCAAGTGCAAATTGAGTATTAACAGTAAATGTTATACCTTTAATGATGTACAGTCCTACCCCGCCAGCTTTAGTTAAGGAGTCTATATGCACAAAATTATAGTTTTCCATCTCTATGCCATTACAGTTATAATAATTAAGTTTGGTTTCAGATATTGCAATAATATCTGGTAGCTTGGGGCACTGCACAAGCAGATCTTGTATTTTTGTAATATTTTTTGGAAGTGATCGAGTATTAAAATGAATTAAACTTATATCACTGTGGTTTGCACTTTTTATTTCCTTACAAAAGGAGTCAACACTAGTGTAGCAGCATGATGTTGAATTTATCATTGGACAGTTTCCCTCACAAAATGATTCACAGTCTGTTTTATAGTCTACCTCATTTAGTCTATCAATTAAAAACATACTATTATTCATATAAAGAATATCATTAAAGTCATTATCAGATATATGTTGAAATGGAAAATTTTCTAAATTACAGTTATTACAGAAATATGGTTTTTTATTATTAGGTAGACAGAATAAGTTAAATTTTTCAATAGTCAGAGTAGTACACTTAAGGTGATACCAACTATAGCATATATCACACAATATACAATTTTGATTGTTTTTACATTGCTTATTGCACACACCACAAGGATAAACTTTAACAGGAGTCATATAAAATACTTATAAACAATGAAAGGATGGGGGTCAATTTTATAAACTTGATTATTTTACTGTTTGATTGTAATTCTAAGTTAGACAGTACCTTTATATGAATTGGTCCATTTTGGTTTAAAGTGTAGAATCTGGTTAGTCAATTGATCAGTTCATCTATGTCGTCCAAATGCCTTATTTGGTAGGAGCTTGAATCCTCGTCCTTTTTTGCAAAAATTCTTCCGTTCGATGTCCAGATGTATTTCCAGCCGCATTCTTTCTTCCGTGCATTTACAAAATGAAGCAATTTCTTAGTTGCTGGGTTAAGATTTTCATTGATGTATATGTTTCTTTTTTGTTTGAATCCAAAGTCCTGCGTCGAATAGTCTCGTAGTGATTTCCTTTGTTTGTGAATATTGTTGCGTTTTCTTCTTGTTGTAAATCTAATTATTATTGGTCTGGTTTCAGCAGCGGTTCCATCTTGATTTTTAGTTCGACCTATTCGATGCACCAGATCAAGATCATTGTGCGTTATTGATTGGTCAATTTTTAAAAATATTTTTAATGCAACTCCTTCGGTGTCTTCATTGCCATCGATTATTGGAACACCATGTATTTCCAGATTTTGTCTTCTACCATATAGATCTAATTCATTCACTTGGTGGTCTAAAAAATCCAATTTCTCGTTAAGTTGTTTATTTCTCTTTTTTAAGTTGTGGTTTTCAGATTGAAGCTTTATTATTTCTTGCCTCATTTGTTCAAAGTTGTTGTTCATTTCCTGAACCGATTTCCTCATCTGAACAATTTCATCTGGGACTATTCCCAGCTTGTCCAACGCCGTTCTTATTTTTTCAAGCGCTTTTGCATCGTTTTTCGACATTTTTCTATTCTCAGTTCAGTTTTATTTTTCACAACCTATATTAAACAAACTTAACAACCTTATTCTCTTAGTGTATCAACCAAGCGGTCTCCTACTAGACCCTTACAAACCATGACGTCATCGGGCACTTCATCAGGCTCGCACACGACTTTCTTCCGCCCCTTGTCCTCCTTCGCGTCATTTTCGCGTCTGGAATTTAAGGTCTCCCCCGCACTGCCAACCTGTTTAGCAGGGCTTCTAATTGAGGAACGGCATTTGCAGTCCTTCGCCAAATGTCCCGTCCGGTCACATATAAAACATTTCCTAATCATTCGACTAGCGTCACCTTTTAGCTGTGGGCACTCTGTCGCCGTGTGTCCGCGCTGTTTACAACTAAAACATTGCACATCTGCCGGAGTATTCCACTGGTCCGACATCGTCCTTGAGGCACCTCTATTACCAGTTTACGACAGATTTCTCCTGTGTGCATTCAAAAACTGATCCGCTATCGTCGACAAACTGTCCAAAGATTTCCGCGCTTGTTCCCTCAAGTAGATCGAAAGTTCTTTCGGGCAGGTTTGAATAAATTGCTCCTTCACCAAAAGTGCACTAACCTCTTCCCATGACGTAGTAGAGCCTGACATCTCCACCCATTTTGTCAAGCAATTGGTCAGACGAATGATAAACTGCTCGGAGCTCTCATTTTTATCGGGCTTTGCTTCTCTGAATTTAGAACGGTACCCCTCTTCCGTGAGGTCATATTCAGCAATGCCTGCTTCAGCAGGTCGTACTCGACTGCAGCAGTATCTGACAATCTAGAATAAACGTCTAGCGCTCTACCAGTTAAAAGGGCGCTTAAAGACGTAGCCCATTCAGATTTCTCCCATCTACTGCTCGTAGCGAACCTTTCAAATCGTAGCAAGTAGCTGTCAAGCTCGTCTTTGCCATCCACAAACGCTGGCAACCTCGGCGCTTTAGCCTTTCCGGCAACACCTACAGCAGGTGGGCTCCTCGTAGCGTTTACCTCAGCTATGTGCAACTCGATTTTCCTTAGGTTTAACTAATATTCCCGTTCGGCTTGCATTTTACGTTCCTCTGCCTCCCGTTCAGCTTGAACCTTACGTTCCTCTGCCTCGCGTTCGGCTTGAACTTTACGTTCCTCTGCCTCACGCACTTCACGTCTCTCCCTACTCCTTTCCTCGCGCTCTATTGCTTGTTGTTCGCTAATAAATCTCAGCAGCGCTTCATCTGCCAACCCCAGTTGCTTACCAGCTTCAATTAACTTTTCCATGTTAAACTGTTCTTTTTCTACTACAAACATTTAAATAGCACGATAATACTTTTAAGGAATAATAATAATATCCCGGACAGGCCCACAGATGTCGCGTTTCAGGTCTTGATTCCTGCTAGACGTGACTATTGTCGGTTTACTAAACTCTAAAGGTTTGTAGTTGATCTTAAGCGCGATCAGAATAACACACAACTTCAATTTGCAACACTACCGCTTTATTTACTGCTCATTTTCCAACTGCCACGTCGCATAAAAACATCAAAATGAACGACAGTAACTTATACACTATGACGTCACATAGCCACGGTAATTTGAAAAACATCAAGCTTCATAGTAGGTTGCGCAATATAAAAACATAATTCCACTCTAGTTTGTGACATACTCCACCCGTGGAAGTAAAAGTTAAAGTACTTTTTAATAAAATCACCGACACAACATACAACGCTTAAAAGTATGTTAAAAAATAAGCCAACATTTACTATTAGGCTACGTATAGCCACGGTTTATAACATATATATTCAAAAAAAGAACGTCAATATGCAGGGTTTTAAGGTACAATAGCAGACGTTTAACAGTGGATGCATAACTCTATATCCCCGTGTTCATTTACAATTGTCATAGACGCATTGAAGAATGCTGGATGTTTTTCAAAAACATTGTCCACGGTTCTTGTGTCAGACGTTTGCCAAAAGTCTGTAATTGGATATTTATAAATAAACACGTATAATATATTCGTCTAACACGCATTAGATGTTCGCCGATGGAGAATAAGGTTAAACTTAGATATTCGTCGGTCGTTTATAGCCCAGACAGTTAGGCCTTAAACGAATGACAGAGGATCGATACCGGCGAGAGCCTTATGTCCTTTAGGTACGACATAAACCGCTGGTTTAGACGAATGTGTTCTTGGCAAAAATAACGTTGAACCCTCTGAACTGAAACAGAGCAGTTGTTACGGCTCGAGCATATGCAATACACTGCAATAGTTCCCGACAGCGTGCACAAGGTAATCTGGCAATTGTTTGTGTGTGTGATAACACCCATTTGGCTCTTCTTTAATGGGGTAATTTAACGATTGTCCATATTGCCTCCTCCAGTAGATAATACACCTTCATCTAAATATTATCTTTGGGTGTGTTAAGTTCCAAGTTTTATGCTTTAAAAACCACCACCCATACCCGACGGGTTAGTGTGGTGTTTTAGTGCGCTGCCTTTCAGCCGTATGGTTGCAGGCACAAAACTAGTCGCAAGCTAAGGCACCTAACGGATAATGTCTGAACCTGCCAGATTAATAGGTTCTACTAAATTGAAGGAACGTGTGAATCATACACAACTCACTGCAATAGCTCCGGTAACCCGACGGTGGGCGCGAGGTAATTTGGCGAATGCCCCTGTGTTAACCCCCTTGATTTTCCTATTCACCGGAATAAACATGAATATCCTATAATGTTAGCTACCTCCAACAGTTCCCCTGCATATGAAGTGAACATAATCGCATATATTTTCACGGACATTGATTAATCTGTGCGTTTTCCCAGGAGCAGTTCCAGCCCATATGTCGAGATAAAATACCAGTGAATTGTAGTCAGTTGCTGCAAATGTGCTAGTATTATGCCCAAAGGGTGTAAATGTCAGACAAAAATGTGGTCCACAAATGTTAAAAACATCCTGACTTTCCGTTATTGTGTTCGTTCGTTTTATTTCTAAATTAAGTCTTATTTGTTGATTTGAACCCAATGGATTAATAAGCTGAATTAAAACTTAGCAACGTCCTAATCACTAGTTGTTTTTCAATCGACTTTTGCCAACCAGTTTGATGCGCTTTCAAACAAACCAGTCAGATCATTGTAACTAATCAGTCACGCGGCTTTAAAATGCTGCTCTGCTTATTTGTACCTAGGCATGCAATGTAGAAACCTCGTTTAAACTTAAGCCTGTATTATAGAAGGGAGGGAGAAAGCAATTTGATATGCAGAAAGCTCACTTGAGACAAATCTCGGTTAGCTTAACGGACATTTTGAGCGCGGTTTCTGCATACCACCGTGGCATATACCAAGTATGGAATTAAAAAAATAATGAAATAATTACTTGCAAAGCTTGAAATATGATAGAACAGGTGTTTCCCTCAAATTGGGGGATTTGGAAATACTTTAAAGTAGAGTTTGGAGCGGGGAGCTGAAATAACAAGAATTTAATGACTTTTTTTAAATTTAAACATTATATTACCACAATCAATATAGGTAAATTTGTAGATTTTATTTGTTGATTTGCAATTAACCAACACGATACAGGCGCACAGAAAAACAAGCAAATTTATCGCTGCAGCTTTAAATAAAGTACGACAGTGCTGAAATGATAAATTTTATACACTTTCCAACTAAATTCAAATGGTTTTGGTGACACTTATTTTATGTTTTGTCAAAATGATATCTATAAACGACTGGGGCTAAATTCCATTATCAACCAGCTGCAAATCTAACACTCTACATACCAGGATCTGATTACATTAATAATCCTAATAAAACTGTGTGGGTTGACAATATTTCGGATGTTATCATACTGCCTACCTCAACATAGGCAAGCGTACATATATATAACGTTGTTTAGGTAACCAGTGTGATCATATCCGGAATTTTCACATCATCAGGTTTTACAAATGGAAAAAATACCTCAAACTGATTTTTACTCGAAAGCCAAAACATCTTTCAGCGTGTGCAGGGTTGTGCGTCTTCTCGCTTGAAAAAGTGTGTTGGACGGGTTTAGATGGGCTGTCATGTCTACCATAAACTGTAATGTTTCCAGCAGTTCTTTCTGTTTCATTTGTGGAGAGTTAAGCTCTTTGCTGTCCAAAACGATTTTATTTCTTTCTACCATACAACAAACTGTTCCAACACTTCTTCTCTGGATATTCAACGCACTTTATTGTACAACAAGAAATTGGAGTACATGCCATCCACTTCATTCGTTGAAAATTGCGTGCAATTGGATAGCATGTATACTCTGATCTGCTGCACATTAAAAGTACAGTTACTATCTAGAAGGGTTGAAACGCTTGGTTGTATGTTTAAAAAAAGTGAAAGCTTTTTTGTTCAGCAAAGTGCTTAACTTTTCTCAATTAAATCAGACGAAATGGCTAAAAAACTACAGTTTATGTAGACGTGACAGCCCACCTTAACACGTTTAACACACCCCCCTCAAGGGAGAAGACTGCCCATGCTAGAAGGTGTTTTGGCGTTCAAACGTGTAATTTGTAAAACCTTATGACGTGTAATCTTCACTTGTGATCACAGTGCTTACCTAAACAGCGTTATATATTTGTACGCTTACCAATGTTTAGGTAAGCACTGTGATTACATCCGGAATTTTGTCAACCTACATAGTTTCAGTCGGATTATTAATGTGAGCAGAGATTGCAGCTGGTTGTTCAAGGAATAAAGCACCAGTCTTTGTAGCCTATAATGGTGGAGAAATGCAACAAAGATTTAAATATATGTTATTATTTAACCACAAACTATTTACTTTTAGTTGAACAGTTTTTACAATATGTCGTTTTAGAACTCTAGTAGTTTATTTAAAGCTAACGATGAATTTGGTTGTATTGCTGTGCGTCTGTATTATGTTGGTTAATTGCAAATCAACAAATAAAATCTACAAATTTACCTATGCCGACTGCGGTAAGTTAATGTTTGAATTTAAAAAACGTCATTAAATTCTTGTTATTCCAGCTCCCCGCTCCAAACTCTACTTTAAAGTATCTCCAAATCCTCCAATTTGGGGGAAACACTTGTTCTATCATATTTCAAGCTTTGCAAGTAATTATTTCATTATTTTTTTAATTCCATACTTGGTATATGCCACGGTGGTATGCAGAAACCGCGCTCAAAATGTCCGTTAAGCTAACCGAGATTTGTCTAAAGTGAGCTTTCTGCATATAAAATTGCTTTCTCCCACTCTCTCATAATACAGACATAAGCTTTCGCGAGGTTTCTACATTCCATCCCTAGCGACAAATAAGCAGAACATCACTTTAAAACCGCGTGACTGATTAGTTACAGTGTTCTGACTGGTTTGTTTGAAGTGTGAAAGACTACTTGGCAAAAGTTAGGCCAGGAATTACAAGGTCATTGCTTGAAATCATTCAGGTTATAGGATTTAAGTAAAATTTAGAGCAAATCACAATATCACCTTTGGTAACCCGGTTGTGGCACTGGTTCGTCGTACGATAAACTGATGATATGTCGTTTTTATACTAGCGAGTTAACGAATTATACGTGGTTATCTTCTGATTAAACTTTCGCGAAGACCTATTGTTTATTGTTTTTTCACTTTTATAGTCGAATAACTGTTCCAGTGTATTGTATGGGATTGGGACGTTGCTTAGTTTTAATTCAGCTTATTTATTTATTGGGTTCAAATCAACAAATGAGACTTAATTTATGAATAAAACTAACGAGCACAATAATGGAAAGTTAGAATATTTTAAACCTTTGCGGACCACGTTTTTGTGTATAAAGCATCTGGGCATATAATTGGTTTACACATTTGCAGCAACTGATTACAATTCACTGGTATTTCATCTTGACATGTGGGCTGGAACTGCTCCTGGGAAAACTCACAGATTGTTCAATATCCGTGGAAATATATGCGATTATGTTCAATTCAAATGCAAGGGAACTGTTGGAGGTAACGAACATGGGTGGTCACTACTAAAGCCTAAACTCCGAACTTAACACATCCAAGGATAATATGTTCATGAAGTTGTATTACCTACTAGATCAGAGAACCTTGTGCACGCTGTCGGGGACTATTGCAGTGTATTGCATATGCTCGAGACGTTAGAACTGTTCTGTTTCGCTTCAGTGGGGTTAACGATGTTTTTGCCAAGAACACATTCGTCTAAACCAGCGGTTTATGTCGTACATGTTTCTACAGTTCCAATTCAACCCATTAGTACACCAAGGCGACCTTAAGTGAATGCCTTATCTAAAGGGCATAAGTCACTCTCAGTTTCGATCCTCTGCCGTTTGTCTAAGGCCTAACCGTATGAGCTTTAAAGCACGGGTGAAGAATCTAAAAAAAATTCCCCACCGCTCAACCATCCACACATATAGTTGTGGATACTTAAACCAATGCACGATTGCATGGAGCTACATTATATCTTATAAAAGTTTATTTAATAAAAATCTTATACAAGTTTATTTAATAAAATCCAATTACAGACTTTTGGCAAAGATCTGACACAAGAACCGTTGACAATATTTTTGAAAAACATCCATTCTTGAATGTTTCTCTGACAATTGTAAATGAACACGGGGATATAGAGCTATGTTTCCTCGGTCAAACTTCTATTATTATACCTTAATACCCTGCGTACTGACGTTCAGTTTTTGAATATATATGTTGTAAATTGTGGCTACGTAAGAGTCTATGTCACTTAAGATACACTCTTTTTTTCCATCCAACATTTGTAAGTAGAAACATACCAGTTAGCGGAATTTCGGGATGTTACTGCACAGGAAGTGTTGGCTTATTTTTTAACATAATTTGTAAGCGTTGGATATTGCGTCGTTGATTTGAAAAAAATTCCATACCAAACTTTATGACGCAATCTTTTGAAGCTTCCGTTTATTAGGTAACAGTCATTTGTTTAAAAATAACAAGTTCCCTGTTTATTTTACTTAAATGTTTATTTAACTTTTACATTACACTTTCTTATACAAATAGAGGTATTTCAAACTGGGATTTAAATCATTCAGAAGACAAATGCTTTATGTATTATATCTTTTACTAACATAAATATAATTTTGTTCTTTATGTTGCATATTTATATATAGTGGTAGCAAACATCTTACAGAATGTAATATGTTTCACTAATTGGTAATTTTTATACTTATTGTAAAAACTGATTTTAATCCGAACCTACGCGCACTTTTGCGTTTGTTAAAAACTTCATCAGTGTTATACAACAATATCTAACCCTTATCTGATTGAAAAAAATATTTTTACTACATTATTGTTTATAAAATACCATGTTTTCTCTTTTCAAATTCGGAAATACCACAGAAAACGGTGTTGTAGTTAAATATCTATGGTTTAGGGCCTTTTAATTCCCTGCTAATAGGCAACCGCAAGGGTACATCCGGTTACCGATGTAAAAATCTTACATAAAATCTAACTTTTATTGCGATAGTTTTTGTTGATTTAAATTAGTATTTCCTGTTTTCTGTGATGTCATTATTTTCTCTTATTTGCCTTTTTATCCTCTGTTCTATTTATTTTTGTACACGTGTAAGAAGTGGCTTTAGTTTATTACTTAAATATATTTGGTGACCTTTTCAGTTGCACCTGAGAGCCTGTGGTAAAGAGATCAAAGCGTTGCATAGATAAAACTATTGTATTAAAAAAACAGAACAATCTGAAGTGAACAGATTGATATAACTAATCCCCAAAACTCAGGTATTTAATTAATATTCGCCTGTGTTTATTATTTATTGTTTCGTATTATTTATATTGTGTTAGTTTGTTTCAGTTACCGCATTATAATAAACTTTATTAGAGAAGATCGCGTAAATGCAAAGGGGCATTTCGGAAAATTTACAACACTAACATTTTAATACAATTCAAGAGCGAAGCAAAATAGAATAAATGGGATATTCATGTTAAATTCCGTGAAATGGGAAAGGAGTTAATAACACACAGGCAACAATGCCTTGCCAAAGGACACAGCTGACTAGTTAGAGACCAGTTTCGCCTGCAACCCTTCAGCTGAAAGGCGACGCACTAACCCACCAGATTAATCTGTGGGACCAGATAGCATGATGGTATTGATTTTCTTTGGTCTGTCATTCGGCTTTAATCCCTGGATCAGAAATTTTGCTTTTCGTCGAATCCGAAGGGAACAAGTTTTGATTTCACTTGGTGTTAATCTTTTTTTTCTGCGTATCATTTGTTACCGACATGTCATGTCGCAAGGTGATTGGGTAAAACGGTTTATCCAATCTGGTTAAAACGTTTAGTAATCCTAACTGACATGTTAATAGTGTGCAATGACCATTAAGTTTTTCAAAAACCACAATGAATTACCGTTATCGGCCAATTACATTTAAAATATGTTTTACTAATTGTGGTGGTTGTCACTGATCTAGTTTATCTCAATTTAAATCTTGCTGATGTTACACTATAGAAACGCCGAGTGAGGAAATATAAGACTATTCCAACTCCCTTAATTAACAGACGAGGCATAGGCTAGGATAGGTTAGGATAGGATATTCATCTTTATCCCCGTGAATGAGAAAACCAAGGGGATTAACACACGGGCAATCGTCAGATCACCTCCCGCCCACCGTCGGGTTACCAGAGCTATTTCAGTGTGTTGTATATGATAGACACGTTCCTTCAATTTGGTAGAACCCATTAATCTGCTGGGTTCAGGCAATGTCCGTAAAGTGCCTTGCACAAGGACACAACCGACTAGCTAGCGACCAGTTTTGCACCTGCAACCTTTCGATTGACAGGCGACGCACTTAACCGTTAGACCAACGGGCCGGGCTAGTTGTAACGAGGACAGGTTATTACAGATTAAATATGTGTATGGTAAATCACTACTAACTCATTTGGGAACGAAAATTTGTGACTAACTGCCATTGTCTATTTAGAGGAGCATTTCAAAAGAAAAAAATCTGCTCGATAAATTTATCAAAATTGTTTCACAGCAACAATCTGGAAATTATAAATAAGGCTGATTTTGACTTTTTATTAGCATAACGTTTTTTGCCATTGATAATTTTTAGATGACCGACCTCTGAGCTGATGCTATGAAGCTAGCCGTCATTTGGGTTGACGAATCATGTTTACTCAATTAAATATGGTAAACAAGTTTGTTTGTATCTTTGTAATTAAATATAAACGCACGAATCTAACGAGAATACTTGTTTACTCAATTATATATGGTAAACAAGTTTGGTTTGTTAACTTAGAGACCCAGCATCGAGATTGTAGTTAGCGGCAGTGGTTGACGCTCTCTAGCAGAGTATTATATTTAATTATTTATATCATATATTTAATTTGCCAGGATAAACTGTAGTATGTTATAGAGTCCGATTGTTTTTACCTATAGTTGATTTTATCATCTACATCTTTTTCCCGAAATATTGGCTGACAAACTAACATACCGAAAACTTGCAAAACGACAGTGGTGGTTATATTCTTTGGTTTGACGGGTATTTCCCTAAAGTGCGATTTATTTAGAATTTGCCGACGCTTATTCAAAACATATTAGTTAACAAAATATTCAAATCAATTAAACATTTTCTTTTCTTTTGGTATCAGCCTAAATAGGAATTATCACTAGTTTCACTGGGATGGAATTTCTGGGGATTTCCCGGATAGGGTATAATTTGGCTATGAGGCGCTTGCATGTTTTTTATTCGTGTGTAAATTCGGTATAGAATTATATTGGTTTCAATGATCCAGCTATTTAATACACGTAAAAAAAGTGTATTTATAATGTTCTAATAATTTCAGTCTTTGGTGGATATACCGGTTTATTTTAATTTCCAATTATTTCAACGGCAGGGCAGGGATGCCATTTTTACCCCCGAAGAAAATGCAATCGACTGCGTCAGTGCGTGCAACTAACCCGAAGTTCTAAAAATGTTTTTTTGTGCATAAATTGAGTCGAACCTGACCGTGACCGATGTATTTTATATTTATATGAACTTGTTTCAATTCCAGTTTCTGAAACTGTACAATTTATACAGATGTAATATTGTGAGCATAGCATGTGAACTGATCTTTAGAATATTTTCTATTACATTCTCTATATATATTAGTTTGTTTGCAAGGGATATTAAGTAATGCAAAAATTCTGTAGTCAAATTAATGTGAAATGCCATATAAAACACCATGTTTTGTTTTTTATTTAACAGACTTAAAATCTTAATATTTAAAAAAAATTTAAATCGTTGTGTCTCAACATTGAGAGAAATATCTACATGGTAAACAATAGAAATGTAAAAATTTTGTATTTTACTGGTTTCACCAATGTAAAATTAAAACGACCATTCCGTTTAATATGACACGTAGTTTGGTTTTGTAACAAACCCACAAATGAAATATATATATTATAAAAGAGTTTCCAACTTTACCATGTCGAGTTCCAGTGGATTAATGGTTTTTTTTTAATGCAACACATTAAATTGTGGCGCAGATATTTATGAGAATTCCAAATTTTTCTTTTTTTATTTCGTTTAAACTTATTCCAGTTATGCAGATGGCAATATTTCGGACGGTTCTCCCAATACACCCGTTTTAAATTGTGCAAATGATAGGGAAATATTAAAGAAGAAGAAAATCTTTCCGGTAAAACAATGCTGTAACTGATCCTTTAAACGAAATAATGTAATGGATGATTTGAATATGGTTAAATTTTCTAGTTTAGTACTGCACTTATTTCCGAACAATTGCCTGTTACCTAATAAACGGCAGAACTTTAAAAGATTGCGTCATAACGTTTGGGTTAAAGTACTTTTATTCAAATCAAAAGTAAAGGGGAAATTTTGTTCCAGATATTAACAACAGTAAAGGGGAACAGCCGTGCGCACATTAATCGCCCATTTCAACAATTTTAACATAACTTAATATAATGTGCAAAAAATATGACATAAGCCGCGAATGTCACTATATACTTTTAATCAAATCAACGACGCAACATACAACGCTTAAAAATTATGTTAAAAAATAGGCTAACACTTCCTGTACAGTAACCTTAGCAGTTTCGCTAACCGTATGTTTAAGTAGAAAAAACTATCAGATTACAGGTAACAGTGTAGCTCATAGTTGCACAGCGTATCTCATAAACGAACACGGTATCTTACGTAGCCACAGTTTATAACATATATTCCACAGATGAAGGTAGATACGCAGGGAATTAAGGTATAATAACAGAAGTTTCACCGAGGAAACATAACTCTATATCCCCGTGTTCATTTACAATTGTCGCAGACATATTGACGAAGGGACTTTTTGGAGTATTTTCCACGGTTCTTGTGTCAGATATTTGCCAAAAGTCTGTAATTGGATTTGATTAAATAAACTCTTAAAATATGTTCGTCTAATTAGATCTAGCTCCATGCAAACGTGCATTGGTTTTACTGTACATCAAGTAGCCTATATGTGTGGATGGTTGAGCAGTGGGGAACAAGTTTTAGTTTAGATATTCGTCGGTCGTTTATAGCTCAGACGGTTAGGCCTTAAACAAATGGCAGAGAACCGATACCGTCGGGTGCCTTATGTCCTTGCGGTAAGGCATTCACTTAAGGTCGCCTTGATGTACTAATGGGTTGAATTGGAACTGTAGAAACATAAACCGCAGGTTTAAACGAGCGTGCACAAGGTGATCTGGTAATTGTTCAATTGTTCGTGTGTGTGATAACGCCCATTGGGTTAATTTGTCCATTGCTCATATTGCCTCATCTAGTAGATAATACACCTTCATGTAAATATTATCTTTCGATGTGTTAAGTTCCAAGTTTTAGGCTTTAGGATTGACCACCACCCATGTCCGACGGGTAAGTCTGGTGTTTTGGTGCGCTGCCTTTCAGTCGAAGGGTTGTAGGGATAAAACTGGTCGCAATTTAGTCGGTTGTGGCCTTGGGCAAGTCACTTAATAGACATTGCCTAAGCCCAGAGGATTGATGGGTTCTACTAAATTGAAAGAACGTGTAATTCATACACAACACACTACAATAGCTCCTGTAATCTGTTAAATGCCCGTGTGTTACCACTCTGGTTTTCTCATTTGCGGGGATAAACATGAATATCCTATCCTATCCTATGTTCGTTACCTCCAACAGTTCCCTTGCATTTGAATTTACTACTATAATCGCATATATTTCCACGGACATTGAACAATCTGTGAGTTTTTCCAGGAGCAGTTCCAGCCCATATGTCAAGATGAAATACCAGTGAATTGTAGTCAGTTGCTGCAAATGTGTAAACCTAATAGTATTATGCCCAGATGCTGTATACACCACACAAAAATATGGTCCACAAATGTTAAAAACATCCTAATTTTCCGTTATTGTGTTCGTTCGTTTTATTCCTAAATTAAGTCTTATTTGTTTTATTATGCAGAAAGCTCACTTAGGACAAATTTAGGATTAGCTTAACGGAGATCCTAAGCTAGGTTTCTGCATACCACCCTACATGCGGCATATAACAAATTTATAACAAAGAAAACTTCAAAAATAATGGAATAATTACTTGCAAAGCTTGAAATGTGATAGAATACAATTTTGCCCAAAATTGGAGGATTTGGAGATACTTTAAAGTAGAGTTTGGAGCGGGGAGCTGAAATAACAAGAATTTAATGACGTTTTTTAAATTTAAACATTATCTTACCGCAGTCGGTATAGGTAAATTTGTAGATTTTATTTGTTGATTTGCAATTAACCAACATGATACAGACGCACAGCAAAACAACCAAATTCATCGTTGCAGCTTTAAATAAAGTACTAGGCCTACAGTGCTGAAACAACAAATTGTATACACTTTCCAAGTAAATTTAACTAGTTTTTGTTGACATTTTAATTTATTTTTTTGTCAAAATGACAATCTACGACTGGGGCTTTATTCCATTATCTACCAGCTGCAAACTTAACACTCTACATACCAGGATTTGATTACATTAATAATCCTAATAAAACTGTGTGGGTTGACAAAATTCCGGATGTTATCATACTGCCTACCTCAACATAGGCAAGCGTACATATATATAACGCTGTTTAGGTAACCAGTGTGATCATATGCGGAATTTTGTTAACCCACCACAGTTTTATTTTGCGTCATCAGATTTTACAATTTAAAAAATTACCTAAAACTGATGCACGTTCGAATACCAAAATATCTTCCAGCATGTGCAGGGCTGTGAGTCTTGTTTCTTGAAGAGGTGTGTTAGGCCTAAACATGTTTAGGTGAGCTGTCATGTCTATATAATAAACCAGGTTTTCTAGCAGTTCTGTCTGTTACAAACCGTATCTCCGCTAACCCGACAGTGTGCGCTAGGTGATCCGACGATTGTTCGTGTGTTAAAACTAACCCCCTTGGTTTTTCCATTCGCGGGGAAATGGATTTCCATTAATAGTCAAACCATAAATAAACTTAAGTCCAACTGGCTATCGCGTTAAATAATGAGATAAAAAATCATCAGCCGCTATAGTTTATTGTGTAAGCAAAAGGGTTGCGAGTTCAAAACTGTCTATAGTTAGTCGTCCTTAAGGGAGAGATCGTACAGGGACTGTACCAACTAGATTTTACCTAAATTATGGAATTGTCTCAATCCAACACAACACACTGCAATAGTTCCGGTAACTACTTGTGTGCTAACAGTCCCAAGTATTTTTCAATTGCTGGGGATTAAATAAAGTAATATTCTTTATATCAACAAATAAATACAGTGTAGCGACTTTATGTCATCCATTTTAAGTCACCGCTTCAAAAAAAAACTCGTCTTCCTACCAGAGATTATTTATTAAACGCACCGACCTTGGGTCGACGTTGGAGAACGGAAAGGAATCGGAACGTATGGTTCTGCAGCTCCGGTACGGAAACCGTAGCGTCAAAAAGACACGGAAATTGAAAGCGATTGCATGCGTAAGAAGGGTACAGTGATTAGTATGCACTGCGATTTAATTAGAAAGTAAAGTCGTCGCTGATTTGTGGAGCAATTAAGGAGCGAAAATAGAAAATTGCGTAAAATTAAAAACAAAAGAGTTTATATATGTTCTTGGTTATAATATGCAACCATTCTACAAATTGTCCGTTTAGGAATGCTATTTGTTAGTATCTAAGAAATAAGACTGGTATTTTATTAAAAAATAAATACGTCTGAATTAGTAACTAACACTGAAACGCCACCAGCACGACGAGAAGTTTAGGGGATGATCAAAATTCGTCTTTTTTATGATAAATTACTCTTTTTTACGATAAATTACTTGTATAGGTAGATATACCAAACAAATAAATTCAACATTTTGCAATTTTTGACCGAAATTTTGTTGAAAACGTTCAAATTGATGCGGCATAATGAGGAATGTGCTTTGGACGTTGTATCAAAAATCACTGGGATAAGTAACTTGATTCAAGGGAAATATAACAAAGAAAAGGAACGGACACCGTTTAAACATTTCCAGTGGTGTTTTGGCAAAATTTACACCCAATGGGACCCAAACCAAGCGTTTTGAAAATTTGGAAATCACGGTAGAGATCTAATGTCTTTTTTTCAAAAAATTCGAAATTAAAAAAACAAACTTAATATTTTTCACAAATTTCTACTTTTTCTGGTAAGCCTAAAACAAGGTCCGGGTAATAGTGCTTTCGTCCATAAATGCAAAAAAATTGTACTATGGCGATAATATTGAATGACAAGGGCCGTCCGTGGATAAAAGACAAAATTAAAAAGAACCCTCATGCACAGAGTCAGGATTCCAACGACCATATTTGCGATGTGTCCCACATAAGAACAAACACGGTCAAAATACTTAAAAAACAGGAAAATTCCTAATAGGTCATCCAAACATTTTCGTAGTGCAAAATGGGCTGACAACTTTTCTAATTAATCCGAAATCGGGTTTGGCATAATGATTACATACGCATGCTGAAATACTGGATATGCTTGGGGATTTGCAATTTGTCGTAAAACTGGAGTTTGGGAACTTGCATCAAATGGGGCAAATTGCGTAATTTAAAGGTGGCAGAGAGAAGTGTGACATTCGGCACTGAGTAAATTCTATTTTGATATTTTTGCACAAGTTTGGTGATTTAACCCATTAGCTGTGAACAGCTAAACAGCATTATAACTATTTGTGATCATATGATACGCACATCATGGGTGTCACACAATCATATGATAAGCAAATCATGGAAATTACGCGATTACATGATAAGCATATCATGGGAATCACGCAATACGCAATCACATGATACGCATGTCATGGAAATCACGGAATCACATGATACGCACATCATGTAGAATTACATGATCACATGATAAGCACATCACGGGAATCACGCAATCACATGATAAGAACATCATGTAGAATCACATGATCTCACATACACACATCACGATCACATCATTCTCTTAGCGACTTCCTTAGCAGCAAGAATAAGAGGGTTGAGTGATGCCAAAGGAGCGGATTTTTGCAGGAAAGGATGCTGGAAGAGAAAAAATACTTTAATTAACGGCAAATAACTGGCTTGTTATGATATTAAGGATTTATTTCAAAGGATGGAAAAACACAAGGTTGTTATCGCATAGCAATTGTTGATTGTTCTTGCGAGAAAAATCTTCCCTGTTTTTGCTGAGAAAAATCTTCCCTTTTGCAAAGGGGTATATATATATATCTAGAGAGAGAGAGAGAGAGAGAGATATTCTCAAATTGTAACAATATATTCCCCACTACAAATGCAGAAAATGAGGGCGTGGGGCAGTGAGCGGGGTGTGATGGGTCTTAAAGCTGTGCATGACCGCTACGCCCCATGATCACTGACCCACGACAGACAGGGCCAAGAAAAAAGGGAGAAACGGAAAACTCACGGTTAAAAGTTCCATGGCGCTGGCACGCTGGTCAACGTCCATCTCAAGACAGCAGTTGAGGAAGTCATGGAAAGTGTCCGAAAGTCGTTCCGGCTGTTGTATCTCTGGTGTTCCATTGGTGGCGATCAGATATAAGGCCTGAGGGGATAATTTCAGACATTATGTTATGTTCAGTGTAAGGTCTATTGTGCTCATACATAAAAACCCAGGCGAACATAAATTACAGTGCATGAATTGGTTGTGCATTGCGTGAATGTGGGTTTCATTAATAATTTTAATTTGAGAGTGGGGATAATTTGGGACGTTTTATGTAACCGACACCATACAGGAATAATTGATTCAAACTTTGCTTTTGAAGTGAATGTCTGTGTACATAACGCAGAAAATTAATTTCATTAAGATAACTGTGAATTTTCGATGTTTAAATAATGTTAAAAATACCACAATTATCCATTTTTGTCCAGGTGTAATTATAGCTCCAAAACAACATATTTATATTCCGTATTCTTTGGTGGACATACATAGTCACACCCGGTGAAACTACAGTTCATGGATCGTTGCCCGTTAGCATTGTGTGAAAGGGGTTTCATCGGTGAAAAAAGAGACATTTCTTGATTTCGTCAAAAAAGAGACATTTCTTGATTTCGGCAAAAAATACGTTTCTTGATTTCGTCAAAAAAAGAGACATTTCTTGATTTTGTAAATTGCTGAGTTCAGACGGTATTGCTTACCCGAAGAGGATTTTCATTCAAATAAGGTGGTTCCCCTTCTACCATCTCAATCGCCATAATCCCAAGGCTCCAGATATCAACCTGACGCGAAAATATAACACATAAGGTGAATAAAAAATGCAAACAATTTTATGTCATAAAAAAGCGGGGTAAAATAAAAACTCTTGGGGGTAAAAACACAGGGTTTCATGCAAACCCACCTTGGGGCCGTAAGCTTTCCGGGTGACCACCTCGGGGGCCATCCAGTAAGGGGTTCCGACCATGGTGGAACGTTTGCTTTGTTCCGGGGTGATTTGGGCACAGAAACCAAAATCGGCTGTAAATTGTTTGAAATTAGTTTTTTAAATGTTTAAACAGTTTGCATAATATAGAAAATTACTGCATTGCATAAAAGAACGCACACTCGCAAAAATAATAATCAATCGAAAGACCAATACGGTTGAGATATTTTAGGTATATTAGGTGCAAAGACCAAAATCGGCTGTAAAAATGCTTTCGTTTGAGACGTTTTTTTTTCTTAAATAATAATAAATTAATATATTCCAGAAAATTAATGCGCTAAATGAAAGAATCCATGCTTCAAAAAATTATATATAATCAAAATTCCAATATGCTTAAGATTAAAAAAAAATTGTAAGTTGTAAAAGAGTCTTAGCAAAAAACATGAAGTCAAATATAATTTTCATCTAAATAAAAGACGTTTCATGAAGTGCTTATTCCATTTTCAATTAAAAAATGAGTCAGCCATTTTGGTACTTTAGTTTTAATTCAGGCAAAAAATAGCAAAATCGGCAACCTAGCTAAGACTAGCTTTGTTTTTAGTAACTACAGATTTGTACTGCTTTTTAAATTGTCAATGCGTAAAAAAGATGACAGAAAAATTTTTGTATGATGTCACCCCTTGTTTCTACACAGGGGTGACATGCCACCCCCGTCACCCTGGGAATCGGTGCCTATGTTGGTAAAGCTGGCAAACACTCACTTAGTTTGACACTGCCTTGCATCCCGAGCAAAATGTTGTCACTCTTTATGTCTCGATGGATCACGTTGCGACTGTGCAGGAACTCAAGTGCTTGGAGACACTGTGAGGGGAATTTATGCTTAAAACGTGATTTACAAATGTTGCTAATACAGTAAATTTGACAGAATCTTAAGTGTCTATCACTATTATTGTATTCTTAAAGTGGGCTAAATAAAAGGTTCCTAATACTAATACAGGCAATGTTACAGAAGTTGCAGTGTCTATTACTGTAACTGTGGGTTCATACTTAAACCAGGATTAAAAGGAGGATTCTAATTCTCATAAAGTAAATTTCACATAATCATTGACTATGTCTATTGTAAAAGAGCATCTAAGAAAAAGTGATGAAACCCAGCAGTATACATATGATGGTATGGATATTGATACAAATTATTTTGAACAGATTTTAG
>CH001963.1:127394-153597 GCA_000149265.1 Ciona savignyi
TTGAATATGTTAGTTTAAAATATACAAATAAAGCTAATAATATTGTACCAGTGACTCAGGTATTAATTTGTGTGGAAGAAAGTACCCTTAATGTTTATCATTATATGCTACATTTATTATACTGATTTACTCAGCTTTTTGGTGGGTTAAGAAATATGAATCATAACATTTACATTTCATGACTATAAACAAAGTTTGCTAAATTTTGCAGGTTACTGAAAATCAATTCAATACATCAATAAATTGTTATTTATTTATAAAAGAATTTCACAAAATTTTAATAAATGGAAAACAAAAAACAAAAAATAAACTATTTTCTAAATATTTCCAATCTGAATATTTAAATGTTAAAATGTAACATATTAACAGCCAAAGAGTCGGTTAAGTCAAGTAATCATTAGTCTACAAATGTTATGCCATATACACCAATAATCTACACTTCTTGTATACAGTGAGTATTAACTACAAAGACTACCATTGACCGGTACTCATCTTAAATCACTTGTGTTTATTTTCTTTCAAAATGTTCAAAAGTTTAATGATTCAGTGTCTGACTGTGAAGACCTTTATAGTTTAGTATCAATTCGATATTGAAACCATTAGTTTAAAATTTCAAGGTGTTAACGAAATACATAGATGCTGTTTATAGTCAACCGGTATTTTATCACATTTTGGTGACATAAAATTAAATTATCTTGTTTAAATAAACATTAATAATTTCAAATTTCAAAATTGTCACTGGTGGTTTTTGCTTTGCAAACACCAGTTCTGGTGTTTTTCGGCGAATTTTGTTCAAAATTAGTGACATAAAATTAACTAAGAAAATGATTTATGAATAATATATTCATGTTTATCCCCATGAAAACAAAAATGTAAGGAATGTTATCACATAGGCAATCATTTTTATAACATTTCTTAGTTATTTATTACATTTTAATATGGGTATATTATACACCCAACAGATTAACGCTTATTTAAACTTAATATATGTTATTACAATTACAACCATACCAAAATGCATATTTTAACAGGACCATGAGTTTCCTAATAGTTAAGAATATGAAGAAATGTAAAAATACTCTAGATCAGTTGGGTTTAACCATCTGAAACAAAGTTATTGATAGATCTTTTAAAAAAAACTTTTAATATCGAAAAGCGTGTGAACTCTTAGACCAGAGAAAAATATAAACAATGTTTACTTTCTAGCCTGACTGATAGCCAGCATCATAATACACACTGTGTGTTATAATAAAGAAATACATGATTATTCTCTCTGTTGTTATTATCATGCACCAGGCAAGATAGCATGACTCATTAAAAAAAGGTAAATAATCCTGTTACTTTAAAGCAGCTGTTCTACAACAAACATTACTTACACAATTATCACGGAAATAGCATTTTTACATGTACCAGAAGGCTTAGAGCACTTCTTGCAATCATATAAGTCTATATAGCTATAGCAGCAATTGTGGATTTCTAGTCTAAATTCTAATTTAAGTAAAGTAAATTTAACTTTACATCATCATGTGTCTTAGTGGCTTTATCTGCTTATGCTTGAATTAATGCATTTCACTTTTCGGATTTGGAGACGTTGAGAGTGCAAGGGATATTTTCATCCTGTCTAATCGCCCGCAGATTTAAAGCGCAATTGAATGCGCAGATTGAAGCGCAAGCGAAGAAAATGCGAGAGAGATCGAAGTAGATCATGTCTCGTTATCAGTAAATCAAACTCACAGATTTTGTGCAATCCGGTCTTGGAGCGATCTCAGGAGGTGGGCCGTCCTCTTCTCCTGAATCGCTGTCTTTGTCGTCAGCGGAATCAAACAGCCGAGTAGGGTGGGATGGTAGCGCGGGCTCGGCTTGTCGGGAGTTTGTTACCGATGAAGGCTGTATTGGGGGTAGGGGGTGATCAATAGGGGTATTCGGAGAAGCACATTTGAGAAGCACTGAATTAGAGTGTGGCACTCTATTTTTTTTCGAAAACATCAAACAAAACATACTTACTGGTAAATAATAAAAACTTTACTGGTAAAAAGAAAGGGTCATATCTATTAGATTAGTGGTCGTCTATTAGAGGTTCAAATAAACGTGAGGTTTTTATGTCATATTTTTTAAAAATTTGCTAAATTAATACTTAAGCTATTCTGGTAATTATCGATTTTTCAGTGTTAATTTCAGTCTAAAACATGGGATAGAAATAACATGACATAAGCATACAGATGCAATTTTCCATCATTAGCGAAAATTTAAGATTGCATTACACTCAGAATGCATTGCCTTCATTGTTATTGATCAACGGATCTTATATGGCACGCATAAGTTAATTCTTAGGTTGACAAATATATAAAAAAACACCAAATCATTTATAACTACAATACCACATTATATTAAAACATTCAGACATTCAGACTATTCTTTACAATATTTTGTTTTTGTTGCATTGGGTGTAACAATTTGACGAATACAACAGGTTAAAGATTAAAGAGCAGTTATAAACACTATATCGTAGCGAACTGCACTGTGTAGTTTGTGCTGGCGATTTTGTAATGACGAATCTGCGATTAACCAACACACGCAAAGAAGGAAAGAGAAAAAAGGCATTATTAACGCTTCGCTGAACACGTCGCCACAATTTAGGTTACATTGGGAAAACGCTATATATGTTTAAAGTAAGCAATGTATGTACCTTTAAAACAGCCTGAGATTGACTATAATTTGTGCTGCTTTTCATCATATTCATATATTTCTGGTCGGGTCCTTTCTTTTCCGATTGGTCATAAAACTCTAAAACCTGAGAGAAAATGTGAATTTAATCAGTGAAAAAATGTAGACGATCATAACTGGTAGAAAAAATGTGTAGAAATCACAAGTGGGGAAAAAAAATTCGAAATTTACACCTAGTGGAAACAAATCTCGACAATGATATTTAATAAAAACTGTAAACGTTGACATCTAGTGGAAAACATGTAGACAAAAAATCTAAAATAAACCAAAATGTAGACTTTAATAACTAGTGAAAATGCGATCATATTTAAGAAATACAATAGCTTCACCTGTAATACTGCTTTGGGGTTCTTAGCTTGTTCAGATTTACTGATGTTTGAAGTTTGCAGAAGTCGGTACCATTGCTGTGGCATGCCCTGTTATGTAAAGCACATATTTAGCGAAAAAACAGTCCAGAATTGAATTAAATCAAAGTGTTTTTGAATTGAAAGTGCACAGTCAACTATCAAGAAAAAATATTTTTTTTAAGTTGACAATAAAGTTAACATCACCTACACTACAGTATTTGGTACTTTAATTCATAAACTTTAAAAAAAATCATACGCTTTTCACAAACCTCTTTACCCTCTTTTATATGTAAAGTACCCTATGTTTATTTAGTAGGCCGTATTTCTTTAAGTTTTCACCTTAAAATATAATCTCTGACTACAGTATCTATTATATGCAAATCCATTAATATCCATTACAGAATCAACATACAAAGTCAAATTTAATTCGAATAGCGATTATTAGGAAATAGTTTTTAATTTTACAAATTCGAATCAAAGTGCTCATAGTGAAACAAATATTTTCATCATTTGGATACAAACATGGAATTTCAAGAACTTTTTTTCTTAATCGTGCTGTTATATTCAGGATTAAAAATCCAAATCCTTTTTATCACACACATATGGTAACAGTATTACAATATAATTTCATAGTTATAAAATGGTTTGTTTATGAGGTTCAAATATATTTCAGTCTCATTTAAAAAAATCCTGAATGAAATTAATGATTATGGAACTAGTTTTAATATTAAACTTATTTTGATATGGACATACGCAATTATAGTATAGGTGAGCTTTATAATATGATTGAACTAAATCACTGTTACCGTGAATTCCCCAGTAACTGCATCGAAACCAACATGGACAGTATGTTCGAAGTCAGACGGATACGATATTTCCGGCCTTTCCCTGACCTTTTCTTTTTTGGCTAAAAAACAAAACAGAATGTAACAAATAATTGATTTTACCGCCACAACACTCTATTTTTTAACCCTTTCCTTAGAGGTGGCATTTTGTTAGAGGGTGACACCCTATTTATCGACTAGATAGTCAGAATTCTTGAAAGATAAATTTAAAAAAGAAAAAAAAAACATCTAACACATTTAATAGCTAACATAAGAACTAGAAAAACCATCAAACAAAACACACTTTATGGTAAATAATAAAATATTTACTGGTGAAAATCAGGGGTCATGTCTATTAGATTAGTGGTCGTCTATAAGAGGTTCAATTAAACGCAAGGTTTTATGTAATTTAACAATAAAATGTTCATTACGTAATAATGAATTTTTTGTGTGTAATTATTAAAATTATTTTTAACGTAATTTCTCAGAAAATATAATGAAAAACGCTAAAGAATACACTATAGGTACTTTATTATGACATATTAAACTAGTTTTAAATATTAGTTTAGTTTATTCATATTTTGTCCCAATTCTAAAAAGTGAAAATGAAGCAAATAACGACACAGGAACAGGAAAACAAGGCAAAACAGTCAGTCGTTAAACCAAATTAAATATAACACAGAAACCAACATAACCTAGGCAAAATTATTTAAATTAATTAAAAAATTATATTTAAAAATTATAAAAAAAAGTATGTTATTAGAGTAAAAAATCCTGTGTGCAACACAGATTAACAGCTTAAGGAACACGTGTTAATTATTGCCCTTACACCTCTTTTGTTTAACCATTAAAATCATACATTTTTTACCAATCTTATGTAAGCACTTACATTTATCATCGCCAATAAAAATGTTTTTCAGGTTTTTTTTCTTCTTTTTTTCGGTTTCTGGAACGGAAGGGAGAGGCTTCAAGGTCTGCATGTCGCCCTTGTGCGAGGCGGATGTCAAGCGGACCGGTGGTGCCGGTGGTTTGTCATCGGAGTCGCTATCCATTTTATTCACCTTCACACTGCACCAGATTCCCTATGTGTGATAGACAACACCACAGAAGCAAGTAGAACTTAAACCTACGGTAAAACTCTGTGGAAAGTATTAAATAATCAGCCGGTTGAATTAACTGAACATTCAGTAAAGATATATGATTTAATGAGTGCCAAAAAAAGTTTTTTTTAATTTGAATCGTGCAATAGTAAATGATGGTTTTTGCAATATGTTTGAATCCATTTGAGGTGTTTTTCTACAAACCCGCAACACAATTCACAGTGCATCAATTTGCACTTTTTAACAATGCATAATTTAGAAAAAATTTAATCAAAAAAGAATACAAATTAAAGCTGTAATGTATTAAACTAGTATTTGTATAAATACAAAACCAACAGGTGGATTTAGTAAAACCAGTTGACAAAAAAAGATTGACCCAACCCCACCAAATGCACATGGGTCAGTGGGGCTTCGGTTTATGGCCGTCAACATAAAAGTTCCGTGTTGCTGATGGAAGTCTCACTGTTATCCCATCTAGCTCTTTGCTAAGAATGATCTGACACGAAAGTCGTGAATTTTCTTGAAGAAACGGAGCAAGGTCCAACATATCTTCTTCCTCTTCGTCAATTTCGCTTAACTTGTCGAAATGATTTTCAACGTAAACATGGCAAGTGCAGCAAGCCAACGAAGCCTCACATGCCCCTTCCACATCTAAGTCGTGTTTTTGCGCTAAATACATTACATTGTCACCAACTTTACCATCGATTTCATACTTTTCACCATCACGGCCAATATAAGTTATTTTTACACTCTCTGGATTTGGTTCCGTTTCTACAGACTGATTTGTGCTGTACAAATTGGATAATATCTTTGTGTGAAGCGGCCCTTGTCTCAGCGCATGCAAGTAGGGTTGTAAAGTTTTATGAATCGTACTTTTGTTTAAACACTGTTGACTCCGTTTAAATGCGCTCATACGATGTATGCAAGCAGTACTGTTACTTAAATTCCATCTTAAGTTCATTAGAAAACCACAAAATCTTTGCTGCAGCATTGTCTGTGTTAGATTTTACATCCAGATTTGCATATTCTGTTACAGTTTTCTTTAGCTGTTGCTGTACTCCGCCTTTAAAACACGTAAATAAAAAATAAAGTAATTGATTTTAATTCTTCTATTATTCTTTAAATAAATATTCACATGTATATATATATATTAACGCTTAAGCTGTTTAAACTGTTAATAATGTTTAATACCAGGCGAAGGGCGTAAGCCAGCACCTCGGTGAATGCCCAGCCTATGTTTTAAAATCGCCAGTCTGATTTGGTAAACTCGACAAGAAATAGGTTAATTCGTCTAAACCAGAGGTTTTCAACCTTTATTTGCTCATGGCCCACTAAATTAGTAAAAATGGCGTTGGCTCATTAACGTTTAATGAAAAACACAAAATGAACAACATCAAGTTTCAACAACACAATAAATTAATCAGCTAAACGTTCACACAATTTAATGAGAAGGTTGTTGCTGTAGTTTGTCCACAAGACTTTTTATTCTCAGGCCCGTTGGTCTAGCGGTTAAGTGCGTCGCCTTTCAATCGAAAGGTTGCAGGTGCGAAACTGGTTGCTAGCTTTTTGGTTGCTAGGTTGTGTCCTTGGGCAAGGCACTTTACGGACATTGCCTGATCCCAGCGGATTAATGGGTTCTACCAAATTGAAGGAACGTGTCTATCATATACAACACACTGCAATAGCTCCGGTAACCCGACGATGGGCGCGAGGTGATCTGACGATTTCCCGTGTGTTAACCCCCTTGGTTTTCCCATTCACGGGGATAAAGATGAATATCCTATCCTCCTATCCTATTCTATAACAATCGCTAGCGGAAAACCCTCTCGATAAAGCACAATGCTTGATCGTTATAATAGCAAGTTGTGACAGACTCTTATATGTTCAATGTTCATAATGACATGATTTCTGATATCGCTGTATGCCAATCTCTGTGGCCTACTGAAAAATGGCGCACTACTGGGCTATGGCCCATAGGTTGATAACCTCTGGTCTAAACGGTACCAGGGGTCGGTATTAGACGTTTCGTGACCGAATGGTAATTGCAGATGACGCATACAGCAATTGAATACGGCTCATATATATATCTATTTAGCCATACGACCGTACTTTGCTAGAGATTTTGTTCAGCCTTTTCCGAATGACACTACCGACTAATCTGGTTTAGATTCTATCCCCTTACAGATTGTGGCCCAAAGAAGTATTAAGGAAAGCGGTCGTATAAAGGCATTTTGTGCAGTCGAAAAGACAATTTTGAAACTGTTTAAACAAAAAATGCTTGTGAATATTGGAAGAAATGCGTTTTAAAAAAATGCAATTACCTAACAGTCCATTTATCCCGCGGATGTTATACAATATATGCGAGATTACTTATTTACTAAAAAATATTCGTCCATTAAGTTTGTTTTTATCTTCAAATTACCATCCTATTTCTTATTATTCTTGCTTACCTTTTCACCAGCCCAAGTCTATTCAGCATGTCCTTTAGATGGCGTAAAACCAATTTAAAGATATGCGCGGCAGGATATGACGAGTAGGTACGGTCGTGTGGCCTAATGGTTAACGCGACCGATGCATATACCTACTCTTATACAGAAAAACGGTCCTGGTGCGAGCCCATCATTGGTTCGAAACTTGGCTAGGAAAAAAAAAATTAAAAAAAAAAAGATATGACGAGCAGTACGGTAGTGTGGCTAAATGGTTAACGCGACCGATACATATACCGATATAAAATAACGGTCCCAGTGACGAGCGCATAATGGGTTCAAAACTTAGCTCGGTAAAAAAAGGATGTGACGAGTAACGGTCGTGTGGCCGAATGGTTAACGCGGCCAATTCATATACCAACTAGAGAGTGTCAACCACGTGTTTAACCACCACTATTTGTAAAACACATTTTATGTGCCATATAATTATGCTACAGGGTCCCTAACCACAATTTGTACTTTATACACCGAGTATGTAGTTTTGTTTCTTCAAGCATAAACGCATGGGTCCCATAGATTTTAAACCAACCTTTTTACGATGTGAGTTACAAAAAGAATAATCGTCTTAGATTTACGAACATTTCACCAAAAATGTTTTTAAAATAGAGCTTATTTCCAAGCGCTGTAGTAAAATAAAGCTAAATTCCTAAAACAGCTCGATTTAGTTTTTTATGGTTTCCGGGAATTCCCCTGGGTTAAGTACACAAGTTTCTGTTTTTACTTATATGGGTCAAGTTATCTAACAATTCTTACAGTTATATCTGATTTGACGACTCCTTGTTGGAGATGTCAATGCGATACGGCATGCCTGTCACAATGATTTAGAAACATATCTTCGTTTTTAAGGAAATTACCCCAAGTAAATGTTTTCTTTTTTTAATTGGAACAGGGTGGCTAACGGTCCTATATTTTACCAAATGTGATTAGAATTAGAGCAGCCGTTCAAGCGCTGTGACCCAAATGCTATTTTTTTAGAAAAAAACGTTTTGGTTTTTAACGTCTCAGAGAAATTCCCCTAAATTGACCACCCAAAATTTTGGTTTCTGCATGTCTAGACCTTGTTGTCTAACAAATCACAAAGTTTTATTGCGATTCCATTATTATTTTTGGATGATTTCTGGGGGTCATGCCATGCCTGTTAAGCGTTTGACGAAAAACAACGAACAAAATCGGGCAAAAACAATATGTGTCCAATTATTTCAAATGACACCTATAATAATACCAAAATCTGTTAACATGTTAGTAAATTAAGTTTAAATGTATGTTTTGTTTTATGGGTACTTTAAAAACTTTGTTCTAATAAAAAATGATTTGAAACAGTATTTTGATTAAATTCGCTAGGAGTGTTTCCATCAGTATAAAAAATTGTTGCAAAGTTGGTTTTCATTTATTTTTCACTGCGACAACCAGTTTTCACTATAGCGATTTTGTATTTTTCTGGGTATCTATGTTATAGTTTTGTAAAAGAGCGTGGGACATTTTTTCTGTACTGTACTCCCTCAACAAATACGTGCTGGTAATCTTTGAACATGGTTGGGAAGTCATATCTCAACACTCCATTTTATTAAAATATCCTTTGTGGAACATGCTCAATGTTTGTGCCAATGGAAGTTATATGCGATACACGAATATTCGTGAGATACCTATGCATTGTCTTACCCACAAGAATAAACCTTATAATTGAATTCTTACTTAAGATTAAGATTTTCCTCATAGAGCTGGTGTCTACCATCTGTCGCTGGGATGTAATTACTTATTCTATTATCTCCTGTGTAATACGTGGGTTGGAGGTTTGCTTTGAAACGCCAATTCGGGAAATGATTTGTCTCGTCTGTGTTTCATTCAATCATCTGTTCATTTAAGTCTAACAAAAACATAAAGGCAAAGACGAGCACGTCAAATAGAATAGTATATTTATGTTGATCCCCGTGAATGGAAAACGTAATGGGGGTTACAGGGACATAGTCGTTAGTTTACCTCTTGCCCACCTTCGGGTTACCGGAGCTATTGTAGTGTATTGTATTGTGCACCATTCAAACGTTTTTTCAATTTGGTAGAACCTAACAACCGCTAGGTTTAGACAATGTCCGTTCAGTGCCTTGCTAAAGGACACGATCGACTAGCTAGCGACCAGTTTCGAACCCGAAACCCTTCGGCTGAAAAGGCGACGCATTTACCCACCAAGCTAATCATGATAAAATACCAAACATAAAAGTATAGACGAGCGAACAAAGAAACGGATACGATTTCAATATAAAACGCATAAGTACGGAACGTATATAGAAACAGTCCAAATCCGCTTGAACCTAATCTTCCAAACCCCCATTCAGAGATTATCGATTACCCTTGTAAAACGTAAACTTTGATATTTTACCTAAAGATTGTTATAAAATTATTAAGTGGAATAGCCATCTAGTATAAGTTTGTTAGAGAATCGGCTTTCACCTGAAATAGCTGGCGTCGAAGCTACTATACTCGGTTTTGTTTTGGATAGGATAGGATATTTATTCATGTTTATCCCCGTGAATGGGAAAACCAGGGGGTTAACACACGGGCAATCGTCAAATTACCTCGCGCCCACCGTCGGGTTACCGGAGCTATTGCAGTGTGTTGCGTATGATAGATAGGTTCCTTTAATTTGGTAGAACCCAATAATTCGCTGGGTTCAGGCAATGTCCATAAAGTGCCTTGCCCAAGGACACAACCGACTAGCTAGCGACCAGTTTCTCACCTGCAACCTTTCGTTCGAAAGGCGTTGTACTTAGATTAAAAGGCGTTGTACTTAAGCTAGTAAGGGATATTAATTATTTTATCTTTTTACATGAGTAGTCATTGGATAACCACACATCTGCCAACAAATTGCAATTGATCTGGTAAATCAATGGTGGAGACAACGTAATCTGACCAATGTTCGTGTAATAACGATTGTCCGTGTGATAACGCTCGCTTGTGTATTCACACAGTAATCTGACGAATTGCTCATGTAAGAACGCCCCCCTACGTGATTGAGAAATAGTATAACAATCGTACGATAACTCTTCCGCGTTTTGGCACAGGGATAAAACATGAATATCCCATCCTATCCAAGAATGGTATTGAAAATAATAAAACATTTCTTGTTAAGAAAAATCAAACCGCTTGCTTACCCGTTTTATATTTTTGCAAGTTAGTTCGAAACTTGACGATAGCTAGTCCAGTTTTGTACTTAGTCAATGCACTTATAGTTGACATTAACAATAATACACAACACAATGTAATAGCTTCTGTAACACGTCAGTGAGAGCAGCGAACCCCTTGGGTTTCTCATTCACGAAGATAAACATGAATCGACTACCCTATCATATCTTGTCTCAGTCTACCAGACGATTTAATGATACACGGACGACCTTATAAAACGACAAAAACATTTCCTTAATTGGCGTTTTAAAGCGAACCTTCAATTTACAAATTACATGTTAGACAAGAGACAATAATAGAATAAGTGATTACATCCCAGCGACAGATGGTAGACAACACCAGTTATGTTAGGAAATTCTTAATCTTAAGTAAGAATGCAATACTAAGGTTTATCATTGTGGATA
Source organism: Ciona savignyi (assembly GCA_000149265.1). Lineage (NCBI taxonomy): Eukaryota > Metazoa > Chordata > Ascidiacea > Phlebobranchia > Cionidae > Ciona > Ciona savignyi. Next base: position 138,457 of record CH001963.1, read on the forward strand.
GGACAATGCATATAACACGAATATTTGTCGAAATACCTCTTGCTCATCATGGGGCAATTTTAACGTAAACGGGGCTTGTTTGTTGCGTTATGTTTTATACACATTTAGGCCTTACATCTTTTATACACTTTTACACTATTTATGCAGTTTTGATACACCTATATATACTTGTTTGTTCACTTTTATTCCTTGGCACCTTTAACTCGTTTTATCTTCATCGTGTTTTTACACTCACGCTCTGATTATCTGTCGGATAATCAAACAATTACCTCTCGGTGTTGTAAGGATTACCTGCTTCTGAGGTTTACAATTTTGGGTAACTAAAATTTAGTTCTCTCTTGGCCTCGTACCTGTTAAGAACTATTGTTAATAACGAATCTTTTTATTAGTTTTATATGTTTTTTGCTAATATCCGTGTTTTTATAAAGCAAAAATGTTGCAAGCCCCTGTAATTGGTTCAACGGTAGTCCGTTAAGACAGCGTCCTGAAGAACCTTATAGGAATATTCTAATACTAATATTTGTGCGTTTTAACATTGGAAGTTCCAATAAACGAGTGAAATCAATGGATCACTTAGCGGACGTCTTTCAAACCCATGATTTCACCAAACTATTCTATTGTTTCTTGTGTAATACGCCAGTTGGAAGTTTGCGTGGAAACGCCAATTCAGGAAATGTTTTTGTCGTTTGTCACGTCGTCCGTCTATCGTTTAATCGTCTGGCATTTAAACAAGATACGATAAAATATTCAGGTTTGTCAATGAGAAAACGCAAAAGGCCAATAAAAAAATGTAAATGTAACTGTCTCGCGTCCACCGTCGGGTTACATTTTTTATTACGTTCCCTCAATTTTCGTACCTACAACCTTTCGACTGAAAGGTTAAGCAAAAACCCACCAAGCTAATCAGCCATGGTGTGTGATGAGATTTCTTTTGGTGTTTCCAATCACGCGGATTAACATGAACATCTTATTCTCTCACCCCCTACGTAATCACATTTCCTTTTTAAATTATGGCAAATAAACTCTTGATTTTAACCGACTCTATATTTTATATGTTCTACGTTACACAACCCTATGTATTCATGTGAACACTACATCTTTTGGACAATAGATCTCATGAATCATCACGCAGCAGTCAAAATGAAAGAAGTCGAATTTCAATTTATTTGCGATATGATTTTATTATTGTATCACGGCATAATTAAAACATTGTACAATTCCATCATGGTGATACTTGCTGCCGGGATGATATCTGCAAAAAAAAACATAGTCTGGCAAAAAACACACATTTTAGTTTTAAAAAATCACTTTTGTATAGAAAAATCACCAGTATTAATAGTAGAAATCTGGCTTTTGAGCTTGGTAGCCGTGGTCGTAGTAGAAATCTGGCTTTTGAGCTTGGTAGCCGTGGTCGTAGTAGAAATCTGGCTTTTGAGCTTGGTAGCCGTGGTCGTACTAGAAATCTGGCTTTTGAGCGTAGTAGCCGTAGTCGTAGTAGAAATCTGGCTTTTGAGCTTGGTAGCCGTGGTCGTAGTAGAAATCTGGCTTTTCAGCTTGGTAGCCGTGGTCGTAGTAGAAATCTGGCTTTTCAGCTTGGTAGCCGTGGTCGTAGTAGAAATCTGGCTTTTGAGCTTGGTAGCCATGGTCGTAGTAGAAATCTGGCTTTTGAGCTTGGTAGCCGTGCTGTGTTCTGTTATTTAGTTCGGTTAGCGTGTGGATGTGTGGTCGAATGGCAACGAATACATATACCAATTTCCATTAAAAAACTTTTAGTAATCAGCTCAACAAAACTGACGCCGGTAAAAATAATCCAAGTCGTTTTTAGCTCTTATGGGTGGTCGAAAATACCATAGGAAAAGGTTTATAATTGAAGCCATACGCTAGCTAGTAGGTTGTGTCCGTGGGCAAGGCACTTAGTCATTGCCTGAACCAGTGGAATAATGGGTTTCTACCTTATTGAGGTAACATTTCATTAATACACAACAAAGTACAATAGCTTTGGTAACCCGACTGTGGGCGCGAGGTAATCTAACAATTGTACAGGTAAAAGCGACATTCGTTTTCCAACTAACAGGGATTAAAATATTTTTTCAATATTAAACTCAACACAATACTAGAGAGTGTCAACCACATGTTTAACCATCACTATTTGTAAAATACATTCTGTATGCAATATAATATCTATGTGAGCAAGTTCCGTAACCACAATTTTATACATCAAGTTTGTTTGTACAAGCATAAACGCATAGGTGCCAGGGGTAACAATTTGAGCTTGGTATAAATGTTTATTACCTGATATATGTTAATGTCAGATATGTGCACGCCAGCTCCATGTTAACCAATATTTTAGAAAGTTTTAAACCGACTGCCATATTTTTGTTTCTGCAATCATAAACGCATGGGTCCCACAGTTATCAAAACCAAACTTCTTCTCAATGTGTAGTTAAAATAAGAATAATTGTGTTGGATTTACGAACATTGTACCCCAAGTATTTTAAAGTAAAGCCCCTTGTCAAGCGCTAGTAAAATGAAGCTAAATTCCAAAACAGCCCTATTTAGTTTTTTTATGGCTTCGTAGAATACCCCTGGGTTAGATTCAAGATTGTATTCCGTCGGCATGTTACTTTTATAATAGCAACAATTACCATTTACAATAAATAAAGAAAAGAAAACACAGTGTCACAATAATATAATTGGGAAAAACGTAATTGAGGGTGACAGCGAAAACACTGCTAAGTCATCAAGTCTTTAATTTTGATTTGAATATTTACAATAAAAATTAAGAACAGTGCAATTAACAAGCTTAGCGGTGGTTTCGATACTACAACTTTCCGGCTTTAATATTATCGAGCAGCCTTACGAGCAACTTGGACTAATCAACCGAACATTCCAGGCAAACACGCCACCTGATGCAAAAATAGCCGACGATACGTCACTACCTCCGCGACGATTTCCACAACCGGAATCGGACCCCATTACTGACCAGGAAACTGATGACGTAAATGATGGTGACGTAAATGGCGATAAAGTCAATGGTAATGACGTAAATAGTGATGACGCCAATGATGATGACGTAAATAGTCATGACGTCAATGATGATGACGTCAATGGCGATGACGTAAAAGTGATGACTTAAAAAGTGACGACGTCAATGATTATGACATTAATAGTGATGACGGCTCCGATCCCATCGAAACGCAAAATGAGAAAGTCGGAAATGACCTAATATCCGAAAACCCTGATTTGGACAACAACAAAATAAACGAACAAAGCGACAACGGACCTGGATAGCGAAGACATAGCTGCAGATGGAGACGATAAAGAGACGAATGCTGGTGAATCTGAATCGAAAACTTCTTTGAACGTGGATGGGACACCTGATGGTAAAATTAAGTTAAATGATCCCGAAAATTCGGAAGATTCAAAGAAAAATTAGGGAATTCCGGAAGCTGATCGTCAATATTCAACAAGCGATTTGGATTCTGTAACTGACGAAAACGTCTGACTTACCTGTCGAAACGACTGTTCCAAAAAATTCTGAAATTTTAAACGAAAACGAAGTGGTTCCTGAAAATGAAGACCCGACTGTTATAAACTCCAACAATATTACAACTAAAAACAGCACAGCGATTATTCCAAGTGTAATTGTACCTACAAATATCATAAATCAGAACGCTACTGTTAATAGTACCAGTGAAAACGACGTTAACTCTAAGAATTTTAAAACCGAAGATTGGTGGACAGAAAATTCTAGAACCGGAGCTTGTATAATCATTCTGGGGCTAATATTAATGGGCGTGTTTACTGGTTGTGCCAAACGCAAAGGATACTGTAAATGCTGTACTGAGTATGAGGACGTAGAAAGGCGTGGCCTAGCTTCAACTACAGGCTTTCCACTAACTAACGGAAATAAACCGTATTACAAGAACGACGCTTACGAACCTCTTTAGACCTTGTGTTCGAGTAGCTCACGCTTAACAGCACAGTTTTGGACCTTAATACGACATTTAACACTCATTTTTTTAATAAATAGTTCTGTTCTAACTTTTTAAATTAAAACTTTTAAAATTAAAACTTAGAATAATTAGCACCAGTACAGTGTACTATGTACCCGATAACTTCTTTATGGACAACACTATAGATATTATGACGTAACCAATAGCTCTTTAAGTTTAGCTTCGATTTTTTAAGGTTGCCTGAAAAAATTACAGTGGAACCCCGCTTGACGACCACCTCGATAACACGACCACCTCTTTATCAGGACCACTTCAGTGTGGTCCCTAATAATTTACTAGGGTAATGCATTGCATTCTGTTTCAAAAACGCGACCACCCCGGTTTCCAGACCAGGACCGCCATATTTTGGTCCAAAACTACAAATTTATTTCCACTAAAGCGACTACACGAGCACAATAATGTGCTTTTGTCACCAAAATAATAACTTTAAATTTATTTTGTGATCAAAACAATAAGATTAGCCTACATGAGCGCGTACGCACACACAAAGAAAATTGTGGCAAACAGAACTGAATTTTATAAGATAAACTTCAGATCTAACAGTTGTTTAAAATCATTTTGTAAAAAATAATAGCATTTAGTAAAACTTTAGTAAAAAGGCAGACGTTTTGGCTGCATATGACGACAACTTGCTTTAAAGCAAAATTCGCCAACAAGACCACCCCGCTAACGCGACCGCTTGATGACGGTCCCATGGGTGGTCAGGTAAGCGGGGTTCCACTGTATTACAAATTAGTCAACTAAAAAACATAAATAAAGTACAAGTTAATAGAATACGCTACTAAAAAATCACATGGTATAAAATAGTCATAACACACACGTTATATACAGCGGAAAAAATACAGCGGTAATACAGAGGCAAAAATAAATACTTCTTTAACTAAACATGAATAACAAGTTTGATTTCAGGCACTCAACAGTTTCTGATTAAAAAAACAAAATTGTATTAGATTAAAACATTCAGCAAGGTTGGACAACATGGTTAAGCCTGGCAATAATCTACCAAGAGTATATGCTTTTAAACTAAAAATGAATAACAAGTTTGGTTTAGTAACTCAGGGTGCAATTCGTTTCGGCCGACACAATCAAACTATATACACCGTGTCTGGAGTATATTAAGTAAGTGGCCTTGGTGGCATAAACTTTTAGGTTACGCGGAAAATGTGTTTTAAAATTGTGGTGTTTGAAACACGTTTGACGCTTTTAATACCATTTTTTTTATTTCAAAACTATTATTAGTTTCGCGGCACATTTTATTTTTTAAAGTATTGGTTAAAATGGCTCTTTAGGTGCAAAAGGTTGCCGAACCCTACCAAAACGTATTAACAAAGCAATAAAGATTAACTAAACTGTACGGTTACCTAATTTCGTTATTTCTACAACAAATTATTTTATTTTACAACGCATTGTGCCCTGGTTCCTATTCCTACACTTCATTCACAACGCAATACGATTTGTATGGATTTCTTTTATTTGATTGTAACATATTAAAACAAGATTTCGTGCATCATGTCGACCTGAAGGAAATAGAACAGAATTAGATAGGATGTTCAAGTTTTCCCGTGAATACGAAAACGAAAAAGGCGTTATCACACGGACAATCGTCAGATTACCTCGCGCCCACCGTCGGGTTACCCGAGCAATTAAAATACTGAGTTTTAAAACTGAAAATATTTAAAAAAAATTTGTACTGAAATATATTTTTTAAGTTTTGGTAGAACACATTGACCCAGTTGTTTCAAGCCGTATCCGCTAAGTACCTTGCCCAAGGATCTAATCTTAAACCCTTCGGTATTTAACACACTTGTTTGCATTTCAGTCATACATAATTTAACGTTAAGATAACGTATAATTGAGATCTAATTTTACCTTGTTGGTTACCGTTGAGTGCTTACTCTTCGTTATCGTTGTCATTTGCCTCATCGGCTTCCATTTCTGAAATTAAATTCGAGTTAGACCTCCTCGTACAAACAAAGATTAGGCCAGATTTTAAGGGAATATGCCAAATCAATTTCGTGATAATATTACCTGGCATTTCTTGTTGTTGTTCCTTTTGGTTCCATACCCAGCGTCTGCGTCTGCGAACAACTCTGCGACGACGACGCCAAGCGTCAGATTCTTCAGCGGCCAGAAGCACAAGTGCGAGAAGGAGTACGAAGATAGCTTTATTCATCTGCAAAATTTATCGTTCAAAACAGTTTCTATTAGGTAAAAGCAAAAACCTACCTTTGTAGTAGTCTTTCAGAAAGATAACTTTGTTCGATTGAGGGTTGGAATTTATAGCATAAACTTTTTTCGGGTTATTTCCGAAGTACCCTCTTTTTCGTTTGACTACTCATCACGTTCTCTAGCATTGCGTAAAGCGTATGTCGCGGATTGAGCAGATGTTGTTTTTGTTAGTGCTAAAATAATTAAGAAAAATATAGAAAGTAATATTCTACTTTACACAGCAGTTTTATGTTTGTTGCAAGCTTTAAATTACCTCGCCCTCACTGCCGGGTTACCGCTGCTATTGCAGTGTGTTGTATATGAATAAATCTTTCTTTAATTTTATTAGAGCCCATTTATTTGCTAAGTTCAGGCAATGTCCGAGAAAAACGCCCTGTCCAAGGACACAGCTAAATATTTAAAAACAAGTTTTGAATCTGCAACCATTCGACAGAAAGTCGACACTCTAATCAACTTATATATTCAGTTGAAATGAATAGTTCTCGTAAAACTGCGAAACAAACCAATAACAACACCGATCCGAAGCTTAAAATAGGCCGCTTCTAGATGTAAATAATTTTAGGTGATTACCCCGTTGTGATCCGACAAACAGTCAATTAAAAGTGCTGTTAGAGGGGTGTACAATATTTAACATTCTGTAAGCACATCCATATTTAAAGAGTGTAATCGTATTTATAAATTGTGTTTGTAAATATCATCATCAGGGAAATAAGACTTTCTGTATAAACATCGCACCAAGAATGTTTAACCATTTAAGATGACGATAAGCAAATCAAGGCAAGCTGGTGTTTGTTTAACAAAATGAGTTGCGTCGTGCGAAATATTTCCTTCGTGCTTTTTCACTCGTCGTATCACGATAATGTTATTACTTCCTCCAACTTTCCTTGGGCTCAGCACGTTCTCTATAAGCATTGCAGGAAGGGATATCATGGATTGAGCGGATGTTTTGTTGGTGCTAAAATTCTAACGCCAAATATAGAAAGTAATTTTCCACCCCAGATAAATGTTTTATGTTTGGTGCAAGCTTTGAGCTATACTTGCGTATATGTCGTTATGAAAATTATATTTTAATAACACCGTTCTGCGTTGGTGGCACCTATATATTAACGAACATACATGTCCTATCTTGCAGTAAAATTATCGCGTAGCAGAACCAAATGACCTTGCTTTGGCAGAAGATATTCAAGTGATGGGAAAACGCAAGAGTCGTTATCACACGGGCAATCCATATATTACTTTGCGACCACTATTAGTTTACCGCAGCTATTGCAGTGTGTTGTATATGGTTAGGATATTTTTTGGTAGAAACTGGTAATCAACCAATAATTTAGAAACAAGTTTCGAATCTGCAACCGTTCAACAGAAAGCTGAAACACTAATCAACTAAATAATGTTGGGTGGAAAATTACTTGCAATAGATCGCTTTACGATATTAGCTCCAACAAAACATCCGCTCAATCCATGATATTTCTTCCCGCAATGCTAGAGAACGTGCTGAGCCTAATAAAAGTTGGAGGAAGTAATAACGCTATCGTGATGCGACGAGTGAGAAAGCACGGGGGAAATATTTTGCACGTCGCAACGCATTCGGTTAAACAAACACCAGCTTGCCTTGATTTGCTTATCGTCATCTTAAATGGTTAAACATCCTTGGTGCAATGTTTATACAGAAAGTCTTATTTCCCTGATGATGATATTTACTAACAAACTTTATAGACGATTACACTATTTAGACTAGAGAGTGCTGTCAACAACGTGTTTAACCAACACTTTTCTTTACTCGTCGCATCACGATAACGTTATTACTTCCTCCATATATTCCTTGGGGCTCAGCACGTTCTCTAGCATTGCGGGAAGCGATATCATGGATTGAGCGGATGGTGTTGTTGGTGCTAAAATCTTAAGGAAAAAATAGCGAATGTAAATTTCCACCCTAAATGAATGTTTTATATTTGATGCAAGCATTGTGCTATATGCGTTGCTTCCACCTAAAATAACGAACATACGTGTCTAAACGTGCAATAAAATTATCACGTAGCAGGAACAATTTACCCCGCTAAGCATGAGCAGAAGATATTCAAGAGATAGGAAAACGCAAGGGTCGTTATCACACGGGTAATCGATATATTACTTTGCGACCACTATTAGTTTATCGCAGATATTGCAGTGTGTTGTATATGATTGCGACGTTTCTTCAATTCTGGTATAAACTGTTAATCCACTGGGTTTAGACAATGCCCGCTAAGTACCTTCCCCAAGATTGCAACCAATTATTTTTAAAACAAGTTTCGAATCTACAACCCTTTAACAGAAAGCTGACAAACTAATCAACTAAATAATGTGGAGTGGAAAATTATTTTCAAGATTTGGGGTTAAGATATTAGCACCAACAAAACATCCGCTCAATCCATGGTATCGCTTCCTGAAATGCTAGAGAACGTGCTGAGCCTAAGGATAGTTGGAGGAAGTAATAACATTATCGTGAGAGTGAAAAAGCAAAAGGGAAATATTTCGCACGTCGCTACACATTCATTCTTGTGCCAGGCATGACATATCGGCCCGATATCTACTAGAAGGAATAATGAAATCTTAATAAAACTTTGTTATTTGTTAGACAACATGGTCTAGATATGCAGAAACCAAAATGTTATGTGAGAATGCCCCTAGGACGATAAAAACCAGAACAGTAATTTTTTTCTAAAAAATGGCTTTTTTGGCATTGCGCTTAAACGGCTGCGCCATTTTTATTTAGATATGGTGGAATGTAAGTGCATTAGACACTGATTTAAAAATTAAAAGAAAAAAAATACCTACGAAAATACCCTAAAAATTATATTTATTCCTACGTCATGAATTTTACTGGCATTCCATTGCGCATCGACATGTGCCAACAAAGTAATGGAATCGCAATGAAACTTTGATCTTTTGTTAAAGAACATGGTCCAGATATGCAAAAACTAAAATTATAAGTGATATACCCAGGGGAATATCCCTGTGACTTTAAAAAAACAAATTGGATTTTTTTCTAAAATTTTGATTTTTTGGAGAATAGCGCTTGAAAGGCTTCTTAAATTTTGATCAGATTTGGTGAATGTTAGTGCTGTAGCAGCCGCTGTACCAATGAGAAAAAAAAAGAAATAAAATACTTAGGAAAATATCCTAAAAATTATGATTTGTTTCTCAATCATAATTGTGACAGTCATATCATATTGCCCGACATTTTCAACGAGGAGTCGTCAAATCGGATCAAAACTTTGAGAATGTGGCTGTTTTGGAAATTTAGCCTCATTTCACTACATCGCTTGTTAAAAGTCTTTAATTTAACATATTTGTTAATATAAAAATATACTTTTTTACACAAAAGGAAAAGAAGATTGGTTTTATAATTACGGGACCCATGCGTTTATGCTTGCAGATAACAAACTACATACTCGGTGTATAATATACAAATTGCGGTTAGGGACCCTGCAGCATAAAATATAAAGCGTACAAAATGTGTTTTCAAATAGTGTTGGTTAAACACGTTGTTGACAGCACTCTCTAGTGAAATAGTGTAATCGTCTATAAAGTTTGTTTGTAAATATCATCATCAGGGAAATAAGACTTTTTGTATAAATTTTAAGATGACGATAAGCAAATCAAGGCAAGCTGGTGTTTGTTTAACCGAATGCGTTGCGACGTGCAAAATATTTCCCCGTGCTTTCTCACTCGTCGCATCACGATAATGTTATTACTTCCCCCGACTTTCCTTAAGCTCAGCACGTTCTCTAGCATTGCGGGAAGCGATATCATGGATTGAGCGGATGTTTTTTTGGTGTTAAAATCTTAATGCGATCTATTGTAAGTAATTTTCCACCCAACATTATTTAGTTGATTAGTGTTTTAGCTTTCTGTTGAACGGTTGCAGATTCGAAACTGGTTTCTAAATTATTGGTTACAATCTTGGTCAAGGCACTTAGCAGACATTGCCTTAACCCAGTGGATTGCCAGTTTCTACCAGAATTAAAAAAATATCCTAATCATATACAACACACTTCAATAGCTGCGATAAACTAATAGTGGTCGCAAAGTAATATATCGATTACCCGTGTGATAACTACCCTTGCGTTTTCCCATCTCTTGAATATCTTCTGCCAAAGCTAGGTGTTTCTGCTACGAGATAATTTTACTGCAAGATAGGACATGCATGTTCGTTAATATAGGTGCCAACAACGCAGAATGGTATTATTAAAACATATATTTCATAACGACATATACGCAAGTAAGCTTAAAGCTTGCACCAAACATAAAACATTCATCTGGGGTGAAAAATTACTTTCTATATTTGGCGTTAGAATTTTAGCACCAACAAAACATCCGCTCAATCCATGATATCGCTTCCTACAATGCTAGAGAACGTGCCGAGCTTAAGGAAAATTAGTGAAAGTAATACCATTATCGTGATGCTACGAGTGAGAAAGCAAGGGGGAAATGTGTTGCACGTCGCAACGCATTCGGTTAAACAAACACCAGCTTGCCTTGATTTGCTTATCGTCATCTTAAATGGTTAAACATCCTTGGTGCAATGTTTATACAGAAAGTCATATTTCCCTATGATGATATTTACTAACAAACTTTATAGACGATTACACTCTTTAAGTATGGATGTGCTTACAGGATGTTAAATATTGTAAAACCTTCTAACAGCACTTTTAATTGACTGTTTGTCAGATCACATCGGGGTAATCACCTTAAATTATTTACTGCTGAAAGCGGCGTATTTTAAGCTTCGGATCGGTGTTGTTATTGGTTTGTTTCGCAGTTATACGAAAACTATTTATTCCAACCAAATATATAAGTTGATTAGTGTGTCGCCTTTCTGTCGAATGGTTGCAGATTAAAAACTTGTTTTTAAATAATTAACTGTGTCTTTGGACAGGGCACTTTGCGCGGACATTGCCTGAACTTAGCGGATAAATGGGTTCTAATAAAATTAAATAAAGGTTTATTCATATACAACACACTGCAATAGCAGCGGTAACCCGACAGGGAGGGCGAGGTAATTTAAAGCTTGCACCAAACATAAAACTGTTGTGTAAAGTGGAAAATTACTTTCGATATTTTTCTTAAAGATTTTAGCACCAACAAAAACATCTGCTCAAACCGGAATATACGCTTCCCGCAATGCTAGAGAACGTGAGGAGTAGTCAAACGAAAAAGAGAGGGTATTTCGGAAATAACCCGAAAAAAGTTTCTGCTATAAATTCCAGCCCTCACTCGAAGAAAGTTATCTTTCTGAAAGACTACTACAAAGGTAGGTTTATTAATTTTGCATAATAAAAGCTGTTTTAGTGACAACGATGAATTTTGCAGATGAATAAAGCTCTCTTCGTACTCCTTCTCGCACTTGTGCTTCTGGCCGCTGAAGAATCTGACGCTTGGCGTCGTCGCCGCAGAGTTGTTCGCAGACGCAGACGCTGGGTATGGAACCAAAAGGAACAACAACAAGAAATGCCAGGTAATATTATCACGAAATTGATGTGGCATATTCCCTTAAAATCTAGCTCAATCTTTGTTTGTACGAGGAGGTCTAACTCGAATTTAATTTCAGAAATGGAAGCCGATGAGGCAAATGACAACGATAACGAAGAGTAAGCACTCAACGGTAACCAACAAGGTAAAATTAGATCTCAACTATGCGTTATCTAAACGTTAAATTCTGTACGACTGAAATGCGAACAAGTGTGTTAAATACCGAAGGGTTTAAGATTAGATCCTTGGGCAAGGTACTTAGCGGATATGGCTTGAAACAACTGGGTCAATGTGTTGTACTAAAACTTTTAATATTTTCAGTATTAAAACTCATTTTAATTGCTCGGGGAACCCGACGGTGGACGCGAGGTAATCTGACGATTGTCCGTGTGATAACTCGTCTTTCGTTTTCGTATTCACGGGAATAACTTGAACATCCTATCCAAATTCTGTTTTATTTCCTTCAGGTCGACATGAAGCACGAAATCTTGTTTTAATCTATTACAATCAAATAAAAGAAATCTATACAAATCGTATTGCGTTGTGTATGAAATGTAGGAATAGGAGCCAGGGCATAATACGTTGTAAAATAAAATAATTAGTTGTAGACATAACGAAATTAGGTAACCGTGCAGTTTAGTTGATCTTTTTTGATTCGTTATTACACTTTGGTAGGAGTCGGCAACCTTTTGCACCTAAAGAGCCATTTCAACCAATAATTCTAAAAATAATATCACTGGGTGCCACAAAACAGATAATGGTTTTGCAATTAAGGAAAAACAACATTGTGTAAGATAAAGAAGCGAGTGTTCTTTCGTTTATTTAAATTATGCTTGGGTATTAAACTAATTAAGCGCTCACTACAGCAGCAATAAAATTAATAATAGCCGCATCACAAGAATGAAAGGGCCCATATGCAGGTATGCCTTCGCTATCCAAATCATCATTCTAAGGTCTGTCGTCGCTTTGTTCGTTTATTTCGTTGTTGTCCAAATCAGGGCTTTCGGGATTTTTGCGTTTTGGTGGGATCGTAGCCGTCATCACTATTGACGTCATAATCATTGACGTCATCACTATTTACGTCATCGCCATTGACGTTATCATCATTGTTGCGGTCATTTTACAGCTAAGTCCCCAGTCTGAGCCCAAACCTTAAGATCTATAATTTCCCGATTTCTGTGTGCTCATTGAACCGTCACGGCGTCGCCGCCAATTTACAAGGTCGTGGTAATTTCTCCTTTTCTGTTCTTTACTACGTGAAGCAGGTGGTCCTCGTTAAAGTTTTGCCACCATTTGTATATTTCTTGAGCTGTTCAACATTGTACGAAAGCTAACCTAGAAATTGTGTGTCTGTGTGTTTCTATATACTGTATGTCGAATAGCTACCGTTAATTTGCAGCTCGAATTCGTCAACACAGGGTTGGCAACGTAGGATAGGGCTTTGCCCCTGTTGAATCCTACAATCATTGGCGTCATCACTATTGACATCATTACCATCGACTTTATCGCCATTTACGTCATCAGTTTCCTGGTCAGTAATGGGGTCCGATTCAAGTGGTGGAAATCGTCACGAAGGAAATGACGTATCGTCGGCTATGTTTGCAGCATGTGGCGGTTTGCCTGGAATGTTCGGTTGATTAGTCCAAGTTGCTCGTATGGCTGCTCGGAAATATTAAAGCCGGAAGGTTGTAGTGCCAAAACCACTATCTTAGCTTGTTCATTGTGTTCTGTTATTTAGTTCAAGTCGGTTATCGTGTGGATGTGTGGTCGACTGGAAACGGATACATACCTATTTGCATAAAAAACTGTCATAGTATTCAGCTTAACATAGGTCCGAAACTGACTCCGGTAAAAAATCCAAGTCGTTTTTAAGCTCATTAGTGTGCTCAATAATACCAAAGGAAAAAGATTTTAGAATTGAAGCCATACGCTAGCTAGTAGGTTGTGTCTTTGAGCAAGGCAATTAGGCATTGTCTGAATTAGTAGAATAATGGGTTTCTACCTTATCGAGGGAACATTTCAACAATACACAACAAACTACAATAGCTTTGGTAACCCGTCAGTGGGCGCAAGGTAATCTGACAATTGTACGGGTAACAGCGGCATTCGTTTTCCAACTAACAGAGATTTTTATTGTCAGATATGTGCACGTCAGGTCCATGTTATCCAACATTTTTTTATCTGCACTGCCACAGTTTTGTTTCTGCAAGCATAAACGCATGGGTCCCATAGTTATCAAACCAAACTTTTTTTCCATGTGCAGATTAAAAAAAGAATATTCGTGTCAGATTTAAATATTTTAAGTTAAGGCATCTTGTCAAGCGCGGTAGTGAAATGAAGTTAAATTCCAAAACAGCCCGATTGAGTTTTTTATGATTTATGGGAAATTCTCTGGGCTTAGTACATAAATTTATGTTTTTACATATCTGCGTCATGTTATCTAACAAATCTTAAAGTTTTAATCTTTACGACTCCTTGTTGGAGATTGTAATAGTACAGCAGATCTTTCTGAAATAAAGGTGTGGATTGTGCATCTCCTAGCTTTTTTGTTGGAAAAAGTTCCCGATGTACCGAGGGGTATCAGGTTAAAGTTTTCAAGTAAGGCTGTTTAAGTTGAAGATTCAAGTTTCATTTTTAAATTGTGAAAAAATGTAAGACATTCTGTTGCAGGATTTTGAGTGACAGCCCTTTTGTGAGGTATGTTTGCATTGGAGAGATGGGAAGAACAATTGTGGTTGAACCCTTCTTTATTAAAAGGTAAGCTGTATTTGCCGTCGGCGGTGGGAATCATTCGCCCACAAAAAAAACGGTTGTTTCTTGTCTTATTACGTGGTAACTTCGTATGGCCGAATGCTTACCACGATCGATTCATGTTTTATATTTGTTTTAACAGTATTGTTTTCGGTTCCATGACAACTAAACCCCTTACAACTGAACCCCTTACAACTGAACCCTTACAACTGAACCCTTTACAACTGAACCCCTACAATTAAGCCCCTTACAACTGAACTCCTTTTAACTGAACCCCTTTAAACTTAACCCCTTTACAACTGAACCCATTTCAATTGAACCTCTTTACAACTGAACTCTTCAAAATCCACAAAATACTCTATTGTCTTGTTCTGGCAGCACTTGATAATTGTATAAACTGATTTCTTGTTTTTAATATTTTGGACCAATATTATTCATGTTGTATTTAAATGTGTAAGTTTCATTTTATATTGCTGTTCGCTTGTTGTAATATAATATTAACTTGTTATTTAGATTCCTGGTTATGGAAGCCCTTTGCACTAATGTTTTGTTGGGTTTATTCTGTAGCAAAGTTTGAAATCTCGTTTAATTGGGCCTGGCAATAACTTAAAAAATGCATTTCTTCTAATATTTA
>CH001963.1:160862-193628 GCA_000149265.1 Ciona savignyi
CCAATGCATTGAACGTTTAAACGTTTCAGTCATTTGTTGAATTTACAAGGTTATAGAAAGTAAGATGTGGACTTAGATTTATTTCTTGTGTCCTGTTTGTTAAATTTAATGGCCCTGGTAAACTTCAGTGTCGTTTAATATATTCTAACTAATCAAAGAGTATTTAACTCTAACTTACATAGCCAACATTACAAGTTTAAATTCAGTCTTACAGCAGTCACCCTTTAATCTTTATTTAAAAGTTAAACTTTTCTTTGTTTTTAAACTTCAAAAATTTTACCAATTTTTTTTTTTTACCAATAAGCTATAAGCAATCTCACAACACAAATTTATAGTTTTTGTCAATAAGCTATAGGTAGTCTCATAACCTCTGACAACCTACACTACAGGCAAAGAGAACAAGCTTTCACCATACTGGCAATGATTTATTAACAAGTGAACATGAACCGTGAGCATAAGTGCGCAATAATATACACGCAACGACATTGAAAAAGTATTGCTCGACACAAAATCAACGTACAGTTGTGATAAAATCTTACTTTGGGAAGTCAATTTCAACGGAAAAAGTCAATTTAAACGCGTTTTGGTTCGAATTTTTTGAAATCTGCAATAAATAAGGTGCAATATTATACATTTGAGTGTTTTTGTACTTGTATGTCGGGTTTTAACAGGCACATAACTGTTAAATAATACCACAGCCGTCTCTCCTCTCGACTTGCAGCCTATCCGCCGAAGCGGTACTTCGTTGATTTTGAAATGTGGAATTATTACGGCGATTTTAGCCGGTCATGTAATTGTCACACGGTGGACCAATATTAGTTGGATGTAACTCAGGGTCTTCATTGAGCCCCACGTGTTCGTCTTCTTCAATAGAATGCTCTCCGCGATGCAACATTCTCTTCTTTTTCATCCGCCTGTTTTGGAACCAGATTTTGACCTGTCTGTCGTTAAGTCCGACCCTGGTAGCGATTTCTTCTCTCATTTCGCGGCTGATAAACTCGTTGGCGGTGAATTCCCGTTCAAGTTCGGCAAGTTGGAATTTGGTGTACGGTCTCCGTCTTCTACGTTGGTTCAACACCCCATGTCGGGCGACGTCGGTGGAAAATGGTGGGCCGGTTAATCCCCCATGGTGGTAATGGTACGGAGACGTGTGGTGGTGGTGGTGTGAGACGAGGGCTACATGGTCGTGCGGTACAGCTGGAAAAAAGGTCATTTATTACAAAGTGTTCAAAATTAAAATTTGTAAAAATAAACTGATTATCCATCATTAACCGTATAATATGCAAAAATCAAATCGTTGTTTGGTAATGCACAAGTTGAAAAGTTATGATAGTCATCGGTATCATATGTAAAAACTAATACCTCGGTTGACAATCAATAAGTACCATCCGCAATTTGAATAAATCGTGTTTCTATGGCTGCTTACCGTGATTTGGGGGAAATGAACTGGAGAAATCTGCTGACGGGTGTAAGGCAGGGGCAGGATAACTTGGGTAGTAGGGTTGAACAAGTGGGGGGTACTGTCTTGCACCTAGTTGTGTACCGTAAGGATCCACTGCAAGTAAAAATCGTTAATAATGTTTTGTTTAAATGCTATTATAATGCTTAAAAACGTTACACTAAAATTCTTTAAAATTTAGAAAGAAAACAACATTTTAGAAAGAAAAAAACATCCAGTCTTCTAGACTGTAATTTTTGAACTAACTTTTTAAGCATGCATAAATCTACACAGGACTCTACTTACTGCCAAAGTATAAGCTTTCGTTTGCGTGGGCAGGAGCAATGCTAGAATGACTAACGTGCTCAAATGGTGTTTCAAGTGCATGTGTTGAGTGGGGAAAGCTGTAACGTTGGTTATGATGGGCAGCAGCAAGTTGGCTCATTGTACCAACGCTTGTTGAAATAGTCTTTGGGAACGTCTCACTATTGTTCGGCAAACACCGGTATCCATAAAGTTCGTTCGAATGGACGGCTTGATCATGAGATGGGATCCCTGCACTCGTTCTGCCCGGGACTGGATGCACGAGGTTCCCGAGGACGCCCGAGTCCGAGCCCGATGTGGAGAGCGAGCGGCCATTTTCTCTTTCGGTGGCGATTGGCGAACGTGCCGGCGGAGAGGTGCGCAAAGCGATTCCATCATCCGGTTTACTTACATGTTGCCTCCTTATGACCGAATCCCCCATGGTATTGAATTGAGGACCTTTCGAATCCAGATGGAACTCTTGAAATCTCTGAAACATCTCGACTGTGGGTAATACCCTGTTTAGTAGGCTTGTGCATTAAATTAAACGGGGATTGCTCTTCAGTTTTAACCCCCGATTTTGGATGACTGAGAGATGGTTTAGTTTCGTCGTAACCCCACTTTCTCCCAACGTGTTGCGAGGCTGCCCTGCTGTAATCGGAATACTCTGGCATGTGGTAGGATTCGTGCACCGTCATTGGTATAAAACACGTCAAGTTTTCCGAAACGTGTGCTTCCGAACAAGATGTAGCTTTGGCCGGATCCCTGAGTGTTTCTTCCGCCCGAACGATGCCTTCCTGAGCCGATCCTTCTGATGTAAAGATGGCGTCAGCTTCTTGGGGAACTCTGTAGGGTGGTGTCGACATGTCTCCGAACATAAAACTCATATTGCAGTAATATTCGTTGCTGCTTACTTTCGCTGTCATGTATAGTGATGATGGGTACAAATGACTTAATAAATATACCAAAAGCAGTTAGTAGCTGAAACACACAACATTATGTGTAAAATTAAATATTTAAGGGACCCACAATTTTTAAAAGTTATAGTCCTGATGGGCTATATGTATATATACTGTATTTTTTGTTTTAAAAATAATCTATTCTTATAAATAAAACATATAGAGAGTGTGTGAATATACAACATATTACAAAAAATCTATCCTTAACACCCCTTCTAATAAAATTGCCATTACATTGAGCCTTTAGAAATAACTGCTTTTACTGCTCTAAAATCTAGTAGGAAAAGCAATAATTCCTAATATACGAGCGTTTTCATTTCGAATTGTATCCTCGTCGAGTTTTATTGCCACTTGCTGTTAATATAAAAATCGGCGGAAACTCGTAATAATCTTAAAATTTTGTCTTTAAGTTTAACCCATAAAAAAGCTGTCTAAATCAATAACATAAACCACAAATTCATCATAATAACACCCTTCATATAAAAATGGCCGAATATTTAGAAATTACAACTTTTACAATATCGTTATAATTTTACACCAGGCTCGCAAAGATATAAATTGGCTTAGCGATGACCATTTTAAACTCGCAATCAAACTATTTACTGCCTATATAGAAAAGTTTTAAAATTTCCTTTCGTCCAGTAAACGACCTGTCCGTCTTGGCGGCTTTGCTGAAATGAGTGATTTCCAGGCTGCCAGCTAGTCACTACTATGCCATACCCGTCAATGATTACCAATTGTCTTTGGCGGGAGCCGAACTCTGATTTACGAGGCCTTTTGCCAATAAAGAAGAAAGACGACAATTAATGCTTTCAAAACACGCAGGGCGGCTTTGTTATAGAAACACTGCAACACCGCCACCAGTCTGAAAAACTTTTTGAAATACCGACAACATTATTCTACCGTTTTGATCGTTGTTCTAACTGTATCTTAATTAAAATGGTCTTGACATTGGCACTTGAGTGTAATAAACAAAATAAAAACACAACTTGGCCATAAAAAGGTACACGCGGTTGCGGGAAAAACTGTATTTTTGCCGTTGTTTCGTCGAATTAAATTTACCGATATGTAAATTGGATTAAATTTAATTAAATCATTTAAGGTGTTACGACATTCATATTCCAATTGAATTAAACTAGGAGGCACTTACTTATAATAAATAATGCATTTTCCCACAAAAGTCATGGCAAGACCCGACTTTGATAGAGAGAGTACCGCTGTGATTATCCAAGTCCTGTCTCATCTCCGAATGCGGCCATAAAAACGCTCAAGCCGGGACCGTCAAGGGCGAAGCAATCTTACCACGTTAACCGCCGCTTGTGTACGACGTGTTTAAAGCTTCGCTAGGTTTACGACTGTCTCCATTGTCATAAATGGATTTTCACAGCCCAAAAATTTAACGAGTCCCAGAAGTTTAGCTGGGTTACACAATTAGGTTAGAAATTTGAAGTCCTGTGCGCGGCAACAATCAAAATGTCTGAAAGGCAGTATTTCATTGAGCGATTAGCCATACATGGATACCGGCGTTCTCACACTATTGACAGCGATTAAGTTTTTCACTTGACGTTAGAGCGGTCCAACAGATGAAATCTTGTAGTTTGTTAAGTCACAAAATCAAAAAACACAGTTATTCGAAGATATCCGCAAATAAATCTTGGAAAATGGATGGGCCAACCGTCCGAAGACGAAGGAAGTTTTCCATTAAACCAGACAACCCGTCAATTAACTATGCATATACCCAGGCATAACATAGCTGTACTTATACTTTGTGAGTTCCAGGCAAACCAAGTAGCCCACGTGACACGTCGACGTGTTGTGAATTATGACATCACAAACATACCGTTTCAGCCTAGACCCCTAAATCAAGTACGCACAATAAATGTCATGGAAGTTTACTGTGATTTTTGCAATCATTGCCTTTTCCAAGCGGGAATCTCCCTACCATACATTTTTCATAAAATATTTAAAAGAAGTTACAGAAACTTTAGCAACATAAATATTTGTAGAACAACTTTTTATCTGGGCCAAGTTTCAAGCAAAGGTAATAAGGTTAATAGATTTATTTAAAATGACAAACTGTACCCCTATTTAAAACTGTCGAGTTGCAATCAAAGACATGTTTACGACCCAAGTTTCGACCCCACGGTAGGTTTGTCACTAAGACAGAATTCTATATATATGAAACGCTCGCCTAGCCATTCGACTACATAACATTCTATCAAAACATGCGATTAAAAAAACGAGCCAAGTTTTAAACCCATGATGGGCTCGTCGTTTCGATCGTTTTTTTGTATAGATTTGTTATTGTTTGTAGACGGTGTTTTAATTAAACAAACTCATTGCGCCCATAAGAGTATATTTAACTGTGATAATGGCTCGTACAGTTTTTAGATTTACTAAAATAATAAATCAAGATTTAATATTCCAAAAGATTGTTATAGAATTATCACCTGCAAGTAAAATAATTCAAATTATATTGTTAAAAATATATGTGATAATACTTGCAAATTACAGTAAATAGTCATGCTATATTTCTTAAAGTGCCATGTATTTGAGAAACATTACCATTTTATTCCAATAAAAGTTTCTATTAAAAATTCTATTTGAATAAGACACCGATTAGCTTTAAGGCAAAATGTACAATACAGCTTTAAATTTACGGCGATATAAAGTTAGTTCTGCCGTGCAAATAGTAGATTTGGTATTTCTTTTTGCGTTTGGTTACATTTTGATAAAAAAAATAACAAAAAGAATTAATTTTATGCTTTTATAAATCATTTTAACAGTCAAACCCACGAATAGCAAAACAGCAGGTAATGAAGTAGTCAGTTGGCGTTCTTCTACCAGCAATACTCTCCCATTATGTCGTAACAATCTAATGACACGTCATAATCACGTGCTCCTAACACAGAGCTTCAGCTACTGTGGTGCGAATTTTATGTTCATAAATAAGCGTGCTGGTATAAAAGTACATCATTGTATAAAATATAGCCATCAGGAATGGGCGCTGTAAAGAATGTTACTTACCTTATATTGTCCACATAAACGCCGAAAAACCATGGCGGAATAGAGAGCGTTTAAATTTACGGGGATCGTTACACATTTTAGTATCTTAAGGACCAACACTCATTTCTCGATGTTACAGGATCTTGGCCCACAGTCGTAACTCCTTTTCAGACGGCTGGAATAACAAAACAGTCAATTTCCATTTGGCAAGCAGTTTTTATGAAGTTTCGGTGGAAGTATCAGCGTTAAACGGTGGCAAATTGGAAACCACGAATTCGAGGGCAGTATAGACGAGGTGTGTCGACAGTTTTAGTCTAAAATTTAGACTCTAAATATATAAAACATGGAATAAATTGTTTTGTTGAAAAAGAATTTAGTTTAATAAAATTAAGACATGTTTAATGGTGGTTAGAGCTGTTAGCATAATAATGGTGGCTGACACGTTAAGAACCAGTCGTGGTAGGTTAAGAGCGAGCCTTCGTACAGTCAGTCATCGTCGTAGATCATTTTCTTCGATGTGGCTCACTTTGAAGCCTCGCTGTGTTCGACACTCGGCTGGCAAGTCTGTTGCCTTGTCCTCATCTGACTCCCGCTAGCGTGTTATTTCAGAGGGAAGCTGCCGCCTGGCGCACACCGAGAAAAATCCGGATTTAATTTGAAATTTTCCTTGGCGATTCTCAATTAGGGAGTGAAAGAAACATAAAAGCGACCAATGTCGGCGACAGACAGTCTTGCCGTCGAAACCACAGAAATAAGTTGAAAAGAGTAACAAGCTTAAATTAGTTTAGTTCATGTTAAAGGTTGTGTTTGTTTTTAGCCCTCTCTGCAAAATCAATCCATAATGTGTAAAATTAACAACGTATTTGTACTGGTTTACATATATGATGGTGTGGCCTTGAAGACGTTTACGAAAATGAACTATTTTTTAATTGATATTATCATTTATTAGGTCCATTTGTGTAGCCAAAAAATTCTAAACGAATCTGAATTGAGAAACCGAATTTACCCCATAAACTCCAAAGGGACCGCTTCGCGCTTGTAAGTGCTTTATGTTAATGTTTGTCGAGCCTTTTTTATTATCGGACTACCGTGGGCCTTCTAATAAGAGGTTTCATTTGCACGATCCGACCATACCCGAAGTCTATCAGGGCGTCCGGCAATTATAGAGCTGCGGGCTAAGGTGATAGGTTCCCTAGACAGAAAAATAATAGAGTTTTGAACATTTATGGAGGAGTTTCCTTGCCGGCGCCAGTAATTTGGTGGGTGTCCGTTTCAAATTGAAACTCTAGGCCGTCATTTGATGTATATTTCGGCGTTTTACGGCAAAGAGCTGAGTTGGCTGTGGATATTAAAATCGGAAATTTGAATACAAAATGTGTGATGCGGTATTGTCTGTCGCTGGGCGTGCGACTACGAAGGGTGTAACAGCACCCATATTTTCAGATTCCCTTATGCTCACTATCGGATTACCAGAGCAGTTGTGTTAAATACGTTTTTGGAGCCAAAAAAAGACAATGGAATTTTTAATCATACTTTTAATGGATTATATACGATTTAATGAGACTTTTAATAGAATATATATGATTTTTAAATACGCAGTAAAGCAGGTATAGTGAATTTGTTTTATTTAAATATTATTGCTGTTAAAATGGCTCGAATCGTAATATTTAGTTATTTTATTAATCTGATGGTATAGCTAGCGACATTTTATTCGGATGTACTATTTATTTTTTTTGCATTCTAGAACTTTTCTAACCCTTAAAATTCAAAATTTTGATTTTCTAATTTTACGTCAATTTTATTCTGGGTCAAGACGTAAACCAGTGTTGAGACTGTAGCCTTTTTTCGTTAAAATTCAAGGCGTCGCTTCCTGTGAACAAAAAACACACAGCGCAGACTTAATGGAAATCTAACGCGATAATAGCATTGACTAAAGCTCGGTAGAACCATATGAACCGCGCAGGAATTAGAAAGGGAAAGTTTAACTTTTGACTTTTAGCAGAAAATTAGAGCGATTAGAATTTTAAAACATTGTACTGAAAATTTTACGTCAGCTGCTAATATTTTGTCACCAATAAGTATTTTCGGTATATACACGATATTGAGGGTATATCGCTGAGTGGCTTCAGAAGAAATTGGATCTCAGAAACATGGAGATATCTACGAATCGACACTACCCTACAGGATGGTACCAGGCCCCCCACCACCACCAAATGCCACACGCTCAAGGAACTTACCTGCACTTTTCCAGCGGTGGAGCTCCTAGCGCCCAGGTTTGAAAATTCGATTTCAAATTTTCTTCTATTTCTAATTTTCTCCTATTTGAAATTTGCCCAACTCTTAAATTTTTCCTCATTTTTAAAAATTACACTATTTATTTGCTCATATTTTAATTTTTTTCTCCTATATTTCAAATTTGCTCATATTTCAAATTTTTCTGGTTTGTGTTCGTATCATGTCTTAAAATCTTTGAGTCTATACTGTTTC
This sequence comes from Ciona savignyi, assembly GCA_000149265.1. Lineage (NCBI taxonomy): Eukaryota > Metazoa > Chordata > Ascidiacea > Phlebobranchia > Cionidae > Ciona > Ciona savignyi. Next base: position 169,056 of record CH001963.1, read on the forward strand.
TTATATTATATATATCTTAATTTAGACTAACTCATTCTGTTTCGGAAATCTCACCACAAAGCATAATTGTTATGAGCGTAACTTAGAAGACTATAAAGCAAAAAAATAACAGCAAAATCACTATGCGTTTCTATCTATGAACTAGCCCACAGTAATTACCGACGGAAGTTATATTTTCCAATTTATGGACAATTCAATCGTAGGTGGTGGCGAACCAAGCCAACCAGATGTACAACATCCACGGTCAATACCAATACCACACTGTTGGCATGCCAGCCCCGGGAACCCCCCCTATGCCCCATGGGTTAATCAGTGGACCCCATCACCCGCAATTTGGACACACAGTTTCGGACCCAGTTGCTCAATTTGGAGCCCCTATCAACTTCCCACAACTCCGTTTGGATAGAAGTAACGAGGGTAAGCGTTTAATTAATCTATTCTACTTTGTTATTTAGACCTGTGATTAACGTACCTAACGAGTTAGAAACCCTGGAACATTAGTTACATACCTCAACCGACCGTGTTGCCTTGAAACCTTTGGATGCCATTTGCATTACACAGGTTTAGTGCAGGATAATAAAACACTTTCTACTCCTTTATTCGCCCGTTGTGTGAAAGTGGAAAGTTAGCATAAATATTGTACATTTCCACATTTTCCGTTTACGCATAAAACGTTAAATGAAACCTCCCTAAAAATGCTTTGGGTTTTCCAGGGTGATGCAATATAATCTTTTGGTGGGAAGCTTTGAGTTTAAAAAGGATAAGACCGTTGGCCTCCAGGTGTATAGGTTTACACATGACTGTTAAGGAAATATCAAGAACTTGTAATATGCCGAGGTCGATTCTGTGTTATTTCGATTGAACACGGAATTGGAAAAGATCTCTGTAGGGAATGTGTGATTTTGGCTTTATTTTTTTTTCTCAGAAGGACTAAGCTACATTGCGCCGTCTCCGTATTATGATTCTTGTTGTTTATATTTTTACCAATAAGCACAATTGTTTCAACGCCCATGCATTTTTCCACTGCGGAAGTGATAATATCGAATCTAATACCGCTAATTACTCTATAGTTTTACGCTAATCAGTAAGAATTCATTTCGGCCCATTCTGACAGTTATGCTTATTTAAACAATCTTTAAGAGTCGCGCTATCAAAATTATATACTTGTTAACCCAAACGCGATTTAACAGTTATTTCTACTAAAACAACGCACTAAAAATTTATAACTCTCCCAGTGTACCACAGGCAACATTTCACTTGCTGGATAGTATAATTTTAACGGTAAAACACGTAAACTGTCACCTAAAACGTATAAAAATGCTCCCAGCGAGAGAAATGTGGCATAAAATACATTGCCTGCTCTGCAGTACAGCAACAGTTTGTCAGAGTGTTGATTTGCGAAAATTTGGTGTAAATTTGCAAATCGGTTTTAATAATGGTTATTCAGTATTATTCCATGACCAGCCTATACAGTTTGATACCAAAACCTTGAACCGCGTTAGAGATGATTTCACGGTAAGCAGGTTGTCTATATACAGTTTAACATTTTGTTATAAAAGTTCGACTTATTTTTTTTTGTTTTATTAATACAACAACTTCAGTGTTGTTGTACAACTTTAGTATTGTTGTACAACTTTAGTGTTGTTGTACAACTTTAGTGTTGTTGTATTGGATTTGTAATATAACTTACACGGCTTTGATGAACGCGTATGGCTCTTGCGCAACCCGTATATGATAGATTGCTTGTTGGATTGGTCTCGCCCGTCTCTGACATAGAATCTCGCACTTTCAAATACAGTCTGTGATGTACCGGCTATAATTTGCTTACCGTATCTTTCTTAACTGGCAGCAGAGGCCAATTACGGCTAGCAATGCCCACACACCATGCCACTGCGGTTTGACATTAGATCCGTTTGCGGCAGAAGATATTGCGTATTTGAGCCGATTTTTGGCCGCATTGAATAAATGCACTGTAAGGAAAACAAGCAATATTGAAACCCTGCGCCCATCTGGTTTAACGCATATAAAAACAACTTATTGATGGAAAGCTTGTATTAAGTACCAACGGATAACAGGAAGGTCGTTCCTTGGCGCGTAAAATTACTTGTTTGCTTGTCAACACTTTCACCATTAAGTTGCTTGAACAAAACATTTTTTCGCTACATTAAGCGACAATTTGACTCCAATTGGAAACAATGCCGTAACTTTATCATTTGTTTGCTGTTCTTCACACAATATTGCTATTGTGGATAATCATAGCACATTATATGAATTCACTAGAAACAGTGTATGTCAAAAAAGAACTTTTTCGTGTAACTTCACCGCCTTCATCGCTACATTTTCCAACCACGTGATGCCTCAGCTAAATTTGTGTGAACTCGTCTGTCATGAAGCAACGGTTGTTCTTGGTGATCGGCCTCTTATACAAAAAATATACAAAACATACGGAAATACGTTTTAATGCCAAAAGTTTAGTGGGTAAAGGTTAGTTTTCCAAATTGATAACAAAAGTTTTTTTTCACACAGCCATGACAAAACCGCGGTTATAATTGTATTTTTTAGTAGTTTGGTGTTTACTAGTTATTTTTTACAAGAGTCCCCGCCATTGATAAGTAAAAATTGTTCAATACAACCTCTCATTGTGGAAGTGCGGCCTGTGAGCAATGTCTCCAAGGTGGCCATATTGAGTTACCAGTAAATGTCCGGGGTAATTTTACGGCTGTCGGCAGCCTCGCGTCTGTTGAACTGATGGAGCGCTATATCTGCTTCCAGTTTCATTTCATTTCATCTCGCTTAGTTTGGATATTATAACCGTTTTATTGGAAAATTAATAACCAACAGATGCATTATACGTACAAATGACAATAAATTTTTAAAACTCATTTAACATTTGACCATTTAAAATTATATTCTATGAAATTTTTACAGTTGATTTTCTGCGGTATAAATTTGCAACAATAAGCGTCATTGAAAATACGTATAAATTTTGTTTATGGATGGCCAAATGTACATTTTACATTCGGCTCCATTTCACATTTGGTTAGGTCGGGACACCATTTTGTTACGCAGTGGTATGTTTAATGTCTTTTAATTGATTTCTCTTTTGGACGTAATTTGGTGATCGAGGATGTCTTTTTGTATGAATGTGACAGGTAAGACTTTAAAAAACAGTCCATTTTTAGTTTCGTAGTGCATATTCTTAGTACATTGAGCACAGCACTGTCTTTCTGCTTAAGTTACAGTTTACCTTTATGTCTCATTAAGATTACATGTTCAGCTAATTAGGTATCTTGTAATGTCAACAATTTCACTTGACTGTAAGAGCAGACACAGACCTCGGCTGTGGTGAGGATCGAATCTGCAATCTTCCGTCCTGCAATCATCAAACCGCCATACCATGCTGCGGATAAATTATATAATCTTGGTTAAGTAGTCCCAGTGCATCAAACCTCAAGCTTAATGGTTTGTCAAGCTGTAAAAAGCTTCAACTTTTATTGTCTCGTGACTTAACACAAAGTTCAAGCTCAAGGTCACCATAAAGCTATTTGATGGACCGCCATTTTATTTTATGCTTCCCCATGGCAAGCTTACGTTTCCTGTAGAACAAATTATAATAAAATTTAAATGTAAAATGCTAGTGTATTTGTAGTATTGAGTGCCATTTTTTTCCTGATTTGCGTCGATATTGTGAACTATTTTTTCAAGCTTTTTCGAAACACTTTATTTAGTACTGAGTGCCAGGTTTTTCTTTGATTTTTTAACAAATTTTCTATTTTACATTCCTGAATGTGCCCCACCCCTCTCGACAATTGATTTGTTACAGCGATTTTGCCACCAACAAAAGACCATTTTGTGGCCATTGGAATTACATAAAATCTTGTGGATACAGCGCGGGAATATAGCTGTTTTATCGCATCGTTACCGCTTAACGATCAAAACCCGCTGCGGCACAGGTGTATTATTCCTCTGATCTGGGCTTTTATAGCTGACTATATATTTTAAAACACACAGTGCCGGAGAATTTGCAATGTGTGCCCAGTTGTACCTTGTTCGACCTTTCGTTTGATTGCATTTTTCGGGGGCTTTGAAATTTGCGGCGAAATTCATTCCGCAGTAATGGCCTTCATTGCTCGTATTTCTTATGTATTATGTTGCTTAACAAATTGCGTGAGTTCACGTCTTATATACTGGACCATTTTTTAAACAAGAGCAAATTAACCCAGACGCCATTTGCTTTCTTTTGTTGGAAAATTTACCTCATAAAATGTATAAAATAATCGCTAACAAGTAAAGATATAACGAGTTTTATATCGACACCCATGAAAGAGTATTCCATTTTGTTAACTAGAAATCAACTCTGCTTATCCAATATGTCATTCCATAGTTTTCAAGTTAAATATTAAATCTTTATCACTGTTGTAAAGGCAGCAGTGATGTGTTTGCTTGGCCAACTTCATTGTCTGGTAAATTTGTCGGCCTGGTGTGTGCGAACCTCTTATGAAATTATTTTGCTCAGTAGGACCTTTTCCTTAGGCAAATTCGGCTATGAAATGGACTGCTGCGCTGTAAAATTGAGCTGTAAAAATTTAACGGCCAGTTTTAATTCGGCCTGACGTGAAACGCAAATAAATATTTAATAAAATTCAATTGACGACGCCTGTCCCCGGATATTTTATAACCCAGGTCTCATCCGCTTTTACGTCCAACGAAAACCGCAGGACAAATATGGCGGGAATAACAAGTGCAAAAATCCCGTTCTGTTTAGTTTCTTCGAATTTAAAATACCCATACTGATTCTTGATTGGCGTCGAAAATGTACAATTGTAGCAGTTGCATACAGTTGGCGGGAGAAACTGGTCGCTAGCATGACGGTTGTCTCCCTGGGCAAGTCATTTAACGGACATTGCCTGAACCCAGTGGAATGATGAGGTATGCTAAATTAAAGGGAAGTCTTAACTCTAAAATCACGAAGCCTCTAAATACTACAGGACCGCTTGGAGCGCTTAAATCGCATGGTGCGCTTGGATCGCTTACTATACTTCGTAATTACAAAAGCCATGATAATAATGTTAGGGTTGGGGTTAAAGTTAGTTCTGGGGTTGAGATTAGTGTTTGGGACAGGGTTAGAATTAATTTCCATAGCAATCTAAGTGATCCCAAGCGGTCCTGTAGTATTTAGAGGCACCCCTAAATCATACACAACACTACAATAGTCCCGTTAACCCTACGACGGGTACGACGTACCCTGAAGTTTGTCCGTGTAACAACGCCTCTTGCATTTTCCCATTCGTAGGTATAAACATAAATATCATATCTTTTTTGTGTGTGAGACCGACGCTTTGGTCATATTATCAGAATGTTCACAACTCGCAGTAATATGAACTTGTGTGTGACACTTTAAATATTGTATTTTAGGGAGCAAAACATCTTAAAGAATTAAAAACTGAGAGCCGTGGTTGACTCTTCGGAAATGCCCCCTTATATTCATACTTATTATCTAAGGCTTTTACTCAGCAAAACTGGGGTTTATGCAATTCAAAACGATAGCACTGTTATATGTACAATTCAAACGATGACACAATAAGTGCTTTGACAAGAAAATGGACGATGTATTATTCCATTCGTTGTGAATGAGTGAATCCATTGATGATTTACTTTGGGCGATGTGTAGGAATATATACCTTTTTTAAATTACAGTTATTTACCGTAAAAGCGTATGCCGAATATAGGAAACGTATTTTGTGATGGTTAATGACAGTCAAGTTTCATCCCCATGAATGAAAAAGCGCGTGGTGGCATTATAACACAAACAATTGTCATATTACCTCGCACCGACCATTGGGTTACTGGTACTAATGTAGCGTTCTATATAAATCATAAATCATAAAAGACGTTTTAACCAGGTTCGTGTGACCGAGCGGTTAACGTCCGGCGGGTTGGTCTAACGGTTAAGTGTGTCGCCTTTCAATCGAAATGTTGCAGGTGCGAAACTGGTCGCTAGCAAGTTGGTTGTGTCCTTGGGCAAGGCACTTTACAGACATTGCCAGAACCCTGCGGATCAATGGGTTCTACCAAATTGAAAGAAAGTGTATATCGTATACAACACACTGCAATAGCTCCGGTAACCCGACAGTGGGTGCGAGGTGATCTGACGATTGCCTGTGTGTTTGTGAGATCTGACGATTGCCTGTGTGTTAAACCTTGGTTTTCCCATCCACAGGGATAAACATGAATATCCTATCCTATCATAACGTGACCCAAACATGTACCGTTTTTTAATATAAAAAATGTTCTTGGTGTCGAGCCCATCAGATGTTCGAAACTTAGCCTCAATAAACTGTTTTAGTTCAACCATGAAATGATCATATAGCTTTCTTGCATTCGAATAACGGCAGTCTTTTCGATTTAAAGGTTTGAATATTCTATATAACCCTGTTAGTGGAATACCCAAGGTTTTATCCTAACATAAGAAATTCGTCAGAAAATCACGAGTTTACCTTCGGGTTAATGCAGTTGTTGCAGAGTGTTTAACGATGGGTATACCTTGTTAAACGATGGATTCAAGCAACTTGTGTTAAGTCCCAAAGAACCATTAACAATCGGTTGGTTTCGATCCTAAAACCTTCAAATCAAAGCTCGAGGCGCTGTGAGTAATATACAACTAAACTTAACCTGAACCCTATTTTTTAGCTCTCGCCCTGCAACACCACACTGGTCCGCAGCACTCGAGGAAAAAGCGGCAGCCCTACAGTAAGTCACAAATCAACAACCTGGAACGAGAGTACAAGGCGAATAACTTCATCACGAGACAGAAGCGTGAAAACATCGCACGGGAACTCAAACTCACCGACCGACAGGTTAAAATCTGGTTTCAGAACCGGCGAGTGAAGGACAAGAAAATAAAGCAGCGGGAAGCAAAGGACAACCAGCAGGTTGGTTCAGTCGTTCCGCGCGGACGTAATTTTCGCATACAAGTTAGCTGGTCGCTAGCTAGTCGGTTGTGTCTTTGGGCAAAGCACTTTACGGACATTGTCTTAACCCAGCGGATTAGTTGGTTCTACCAAATATAAGTAACGTGTCTCTCATATACAACACACTGCAATAGCTCTGGTAATCCGACGGTGGGCGCGCGGTAATCTGACGCATATATGCCCGTGTGTTAACCCCCTTGGTTTTCCTATTCACGGGGATAAACATGAATATTCTATCCTATCCTATCGTATATTCTATAGGCCTTCTCTTTTCCGAAACTCCTTATAGGTAGTATGGTTTACGTATTTTTTTATTACTGTACAAATTCCCCATCATATACAATCTAGTGCAATAGCGACGCAACGCGATTTTGGACGAGTTAATCTAATGATTGCCCGTGTGATAACGTCCTTTTTCACTTACATAGGAATAAAGATAGGGGGTGGCCGAATGGTTACCGCGATTGATACAAAAACGGCCTTAGTGACGAAACTGAGCCAGGTTAATAAAGAGAGAGACAAGTATTCCATTCTAAGTAATCATAAATTCCACCGCTGTGCACATTCAACCAAATCCTGGGTTTACTTCCTTGGTAGTTTGTTTTGAAACGTAACCATTCATAATTTAAAAGTGATTTTTCGAATAGTGTATTAGATTTCGTTAAAACATACGTTCTTTATATTTTTACCTACATTCCGAAAGATATAGAACAAATACCATGAAAACTTTGACAATACCTATGATATACCGAATAATGTTCCAGTGGTGGTATAAAGTAATTCCGGTTGCGTAGGACTTTCCCGTTGGTATTAAAACCAGTAAGTAAATAAATTATAAAACCAATTATAGACAGACCATTTAGTAATATTTCGCGCCTACGGCCACAAGCCACTTAATATATTGTTCCTTTACCTCTTTGCTTACCGGATCAGTTATAAACCAAAGGACACCTCGATATGAACATATTTTGTATAATCACCATGCATGAATCGACCCGGTTATCGTCCCGCTAAAAACGCTCTATCGTATAAGTTTTATTTTTAAAGGACTAAGTTTTGAACCCATGATGAGAAGGTCTCTTTTGATGAGCTGGTAAACAAAAGATATTACGATATAGAAACAGAAATATTTATTAACCAGTCGCGTTAACAATTCGGCCATCCAACTTTTCTCGCTTTTACATTTTGATTCTGACCGGGCAAGGTTTGGAATCGGCGAGTGCCTCGTCACTAAGCCCGGATTTATTAACAATTAGGTGTGTTAATCAGTCCTGTTAACCATTCGGCCACACGGCCGTTCGAACTCTAAATTATTGTTTTTACCGGCCTAAGTTTCGAACTCTCGATGGGATTGTCATCGTTTTTGTACATATGAGTAGGTTTTATGGGTAGGTCGCTTTAACTATTCAGCCACATGACCTTACCAACTATAATATTTTTTATACCGATAACATTGTTTCATAATGTAAACTTTGATTCCTTCTCTATAGATCCACCCAGCGGCGGAACTACATCGGCGAGACGGCCACCAGATGAAGCCAGAGATGCACGCTCGTCATGGCCCTATGATTATCGATTCCAGAAGCGACCACTTAAGGATAGAGCACCACCAGCCGCAGCATGTAGCAGGTCTCAGCTCGACAACAATGCTAATATGACATGTTCTACAAAACCCTTCCAATGTAAAGCAATTCGTCCCTTTAGAGACAATGTCCGCACGGTGGCGCAGTAGTAAGAATGACAGGGACTGTTTTGCTTATAACCAGTACAGTGTACGGTCAGTGTGGCCAAATGGTTAACGCGACCGATACCTAGTGACGAGCTCATCATGGGTTCGAAACTTCGCTCGGTATAAAAAAATTACAACCAGTACAGTTCTGTGGCCTTTTCATCAACGTGGCCGATACATCACAGGTTCAAAACTTCGCCCGATAAAAAAAATGGCAACGTAACCCACTTGAACGTCTATGGGGGCCCATAATGAGCTCAAGACTAAGTTTACTTATTAATGTACAAATCGGTATATATAAACCGGCCGCGGTAAACATTCAGCCACACAATTGCTTTTTATTTGTTTTTTTTACCGGGCTAAGTTTCGATTCCATGATGGGTCGTCCCTTAGACCGTTTTTTCATGTAGTTGGTATATGTATCGGTCGCGTTAAGCATTCGGCCATACGACAGTTTTATTACCGGGCCAAATTTAGAAAAAAAGTGACAACAGTGCCACCATGCGGAACATGTCACATATCGTGACTTTTTGTGATTGTTGTTTTCTGATCTGAATGTGACTTTTATTATTATGCCCTGGCTATTAATCAGCACAACACGTGATTGTTCCAACTATGTTTCCCTAAATTTATAAGTTGTCTATTATAATATAAATATCAAATCTATATTTTTATTCAAAAACTTAATGTTTTTGTCGTTTTCGTTGCGCTGAGTTATTCTTCTTCGTTACTTAGTTGACTTCAGCCGGTATAGGTTATAAGTGGCCTGTAGGTAAATAATTGCCCTTTTCTCTTTTTATTTACGTACTCTTTTTTGTCACTGCGAGCGTTTAAAGTTCCATGCGGGAATTTACATTTCTTAAAGCGACTATTTTATGCACAATTTGCGTCATGTGTTTTTCTTGTCGTAACTATATTGCAGAACCTTGTACTACATGTCGCCTCTTTAACTGTTGTTAGCTAGCTCTAGCAAGTCGCAACGCTATCACTATTTTTGTGAAAGTCAGTTTTACGTAAATGACATAGTGTTTTATCTCCTTGAATGAGAAAAATAAATAGGAATTATCACATGAGAAATTCTCAGAATAGCTCGAGCGCACTGTCTGGTTACCGAAGATATTACAGTAAGGTTGTGTGTGTTTTAACGTGGTTTAAGTTTTAGTTCAAACCGGTTATACACTTAGTAAAGGGCAATGTCCGCTAATTGCCTTCCAACTACAGCAAGCGACCCCGGTGAATGCGAAAAATGGGGAGAGTTATCACACGGACAACTGCACATTACTTTCCGTTAAATGTAAGGTTACAGGTTATTGTATGGGGATTAAGACGATTCTTTAATTGTTATTAGAACCCAATTGCCCCACTGCTGGGTTAAAGCAACGAACGCTAAGTGCTTTGTCTAAGTACACAACCGACTAAACAAGGACTGGTTTCTGCATAATTACATTTCCGCCAGCTACGGAGACACTTTTTGAATTGTTATCAAGTGTATATATAAAACGAAAGAAAATAAACAGGTCATAAATTAACAGGTACAAATAAGTGCACAAGAAATTAAATAAGCCTAAAAATGCAGTACAATGCTAGAAAATATAACAGCGTGCCAATTTCCGCTGTCGTATGGATTTTACGAAGCTGAACAATCAGATACTGTTGACTTTAAAGCAATTGCTGACGAACTGGTAAAAATACAAATTGCGCCAATTATGCTAAGTAGGTTTGTCGGCGTCTTTAAAACAAAGTAATCGAGTAAAAACGCGAAACCGATGAGACTCGAGTAAGCGACGATAACCGGCCCTGCTCGTTCGAACTTTAGCGCCACGCAGCGGAAACCCCAGTTTAAAAGTCCGAACACTGCGCTTAACGCTAGAAACGCACATACGGAAAGGCACGGTATTTCGAATGCATTCTTTACGAAAAACATCGACGAAACACAGCACGCTACTCCCCACATCGAGCGGGATATCAGCAACTGAAGCGTGGTTGCTTTGCCCTTAAGTTTCCTTGTGAACAGAACAGCGAGGGCAGTTGAAATGTTGGCGCAAAGAGCAAGAATCGTCCCAATGTTCCGATCGGGGCTGTAGCTACGCTGGTGGAAAATGAAGTTCGGCTGGGCAACCAGCACAACGCCAGTTAACGCTATTAGAGTGAACAAAATGTCGATCACTCCTAGTTTTTCTGAAAAGGCAAAACAGGTTAAAAAGATTTATGGCAGAATATGCCTGCTTATTTTACCCACTTGACTGGAAAACATAAAAAGGGGTAATAATACGATTAATTGTCCGATTACCGCGTGTTTGCCGGTCGGGTTATCGGATCTTAAGTAGTGTGATAAATTAGACGCAGATATTGCTCGAGTTTTTTTGTCCACACTATTAAACCACTTGGTTTAGAAAATGTCCGCTAAATGCTTTGTCCATAACGACTTAACCGCGGCTGGTTTGGATTTAACCAAGTTTAGGCTAAGAATACAATACGTGACCAGAATTGCTTACTGCCGAATGATAGAATTAAGCTTTAATAGAGAACAACAATAATAACATTGTACTGCGTAATATAATGACGTAACATTAAACAATAACAGTGAAGTTATGGTGACAGACTAGCGCTATTGACAACAACCACGACATATCCCGTTCTGATCAGAAATTATTAGTTTGCAAGCACAACAATTACAACCATTGTCACCTCATACTTGCAATAACAAGACTTACAGACCTCGAAGGAAAATGCGCGCCAACACCATCGTGGTTGCTGCGCTTGAGCTCACGATTGCAAACACATCACTCATCGGCAGAAACTCGAAAGCCAAGAAGTTGGCGATGGTGCTGATTCCTGACGCTATCCCAAACATATTAACATGAGCAAGTTCCCAGCCCACCGTCGTTAATTTGGACTTCCCGAAACTAGCGCCAGGTAGGCATATAATAAAGGCTAAAACAAAATGCGACAGTCCTCCGTGTAGTTGGCTTGTGCTTGGATTCAGCTTCAGGCTAAGGCCCGCCATTGCACCAAAAAATGCTGCTATCACAGAATACAGAATCCCTATTGACCGGTAGCTGGAATCATTCTTACAGCAGCAGCTCTGCATACTAAGACAGCAGGTATGCATTAAAAGCATTAGCCTACAACGATAAGCTGCATCTGCGAAAACATAATGACATGTTAGTTTATGTTATCACCCACATGTTTGTTTGTAAGTTATGCCTTCGTAAAACTTCCATATTAAAATACATTCAAGGTAATAGTACGGATATCGAAACACTCTAATCTTGCAAACAAGGTGTCTTCTCAGATATCGCTTGACAACATAAACTCGTAGACTAATTGTTTATAAATCTTTTAAGATAATTCCCAAAGCCATGCATACAACCTATCGGCCGTTGCCGATTTCCGAATATATACATGAATAGAGGAAAACATTTCAACACAAAAATTCTTCGTAAAATGCTGGAGGCAATTTACCTGGAGTGTGTACATTTTACACGACTAAAGCTTGTATTTCTATTTGCTATTCGCCCTGTGTAAAATTTGAGCTAAAACCTTTGTGTATTCCAGATAAATAGAGTTAAAAAGAACCACACTATTTTTCTTGCAAGCAAAATCTGTTGCCAGTACGATTTTCGGTGCTGCTTTACTGTTGAATAAACTAACTTGCCTCGCACTTAAATGTCAATATTACACCAGTTTGGTAGAGAGTTAACCAGCCATATCTTTCTTTAACCAGAACAATAAATATATATTGTGTTTATATAAAGACGTCGTTTTTATAAACACCTTTCTGTCGCCTTCTTTGATTTTTTGTCAATAATAAGAAGTGTCGTCACGTCAATACGTTTTACCTGTAATCTGTACCGCCGTGTATGTTGTTTATGACTATTTCCTTTTAGCCTATTTTTGTTATCGTAACATAAACAAAACGTATCACCGCGTCAGTGTAGTTTTTGGTGAAAGCGACTGCAACAGATATACCAGGTTTACGTCGAAAGACCGTTGCTACAATTCGAATTCAGCCTCTAACTTGATTCTACATGTGTTTCCTCTACCATAATAGGCACATACTTTGTAGGTTATACAAGCAATTTGATTTGTCAAAATTGGTCAAAACAAGTTAAGTTCGTTGGCTTATAAGACTCAAAACCAACGGGACAAACGGAAACTGACTGAACTACTGTAAACATTAAAAGGCGCGCGGAAGGAGGGTATGCGTCATTAAACAAGTTATCTACAGCAAAAGCTGGCTAGCTTTTACACTGGATCTAGATTGCTTTTGTTAACCAAATAGAATTTTCAATATGTTACATAACCGGGAATTTATATAAATGGTCTTTGCACTACCAGCAAGCTTAAACCTACGTCGCAACATGCTAAAATCTTACTGCATTACAGCCTACTTTAAAAACGAATATTAGCGCTGTAAATCACCTGTTTGACAATTCTCCATTAACTCTTACCACACAAAAGCTCACATCTCCTGACAGCACTATTTACTAACTATAAATCGGAGTATTTCCTAATTATGCCTACTGATGCATACTTCGTTGCGTAATATTTGCGTTCTGTATAACAGTGTACTGTCAATTTCAATACGGGCGTCTGTTTTTATCATTGCTGTTACAGTCATGCCAAGTATACTACGAACGAGATCTAATCATCACTAGCCCGACAAATACATTAATTAGTTTTGTGAATAATGTGTGGAAATGCAGTCTATGAAAAACGATGGCAAATCAGTGATCTATGCAGCAAATTTCCCGCATTAAGAGCGGAAGTTTGTCCGAATGGATATGGTGCTTCCTATGTTTTATTTCTCTTTTCTTTAAACAAGTCAAGCGAAAAAATACGTTCATTTTATGTGGTAATAAAATAACTGACATAAAAGGAAAGCAACGGAACTGCACAACATCAGTTTATTGCCACATTAGAATTGTAGTTCAATTTTAGTGCTGTTTCATACACAGCAAAAACAGACGTTGTAGGCTACGACCGGAATGTCTGGAGTCTACTGGCGAAAACTATGTCCGTTATAGGCTGTACATTTTACACTGTAAAAATGGATTAATACTTAGCCTGTTACACTATCAGTCAAAGCAAGACCATCAACTTACTAGATGTTCTTGTGCTACATAACTTGACCATAGGGGTTTTGTGGTCGAACGGTTTGCGCGCTACCGACTAATTATAGTCTCAGCTCACCTTTCAAAACATGGACTAAATGTAGAGCCCATTGGTTTTGTACGTTTGATCTGTTAATCATTTACCTTTCACCTATTTGTCTTTTAACCTTACGGGAGAGAAGTAACAATTTAAATTAGTTTCTCATTTGAACATAAATCTTCGGAAATTTTATTGGTAAACTCTGTTCTTGATTACTCAGCATAACAACGGCACGCTATGACTCGACAACTTTAATCCAGTGTGCAATTTTAGTTTTCTTCGAGTTTCTGACGTTTAGCGTGCATTGTTAGCCAGCTAAATTATTTATAATGTCTTCAAGAGAAGACCTGATTGCTCGTGCCAAATTGTCGGAGCAGGCGCAACGTTATGACGAAATGGCAGCTGCAATGAAAATTGTGGTCGAAATGGGCTCTGAGTTGAGTAACGACGAAAGAAACTTACTCTCAATAGCGTATAAGCACACAACCGGGTCCAGACGGCAATCGTGGCGAGTTATGTCAAGCGTGGAACAAAAGGCAGAGGAGGAAAGCGAAACCAGGGTCGAAATTGTTCATACGTACAGAGAAAAAATAGAAGACGAACTTGAGGCAATATGTCAAGAGATAATACAACTTATTGATACCCATTTGCTCAAGTCAGCTCAGGATAAAGACAGTCAGGTGTTCTACTACAAAATGAAGGGAGACTACTTCAGATATATGTGCGAAGTCTTCTCTGTGCCGGAGAAAAGGAAAAAGGTAATGTCCGGTGCAAATCGAGCGTATAACGCCGCTAACGATGAAGCAGAAAGAATGTCACCCATCAACCCAATAAAACTTGGTTTGGCGCTAAATTATTCAGTGTTTCTTTACGAGATCAAAAACGGTGAAAAAAAGGCGATCAGAATCGCCCAAGAAGCGTTCGATAACGCCTTGGCCAAAGTGGAACTGTTGAAAGGAGAAGCATATAAGGACTCCACCATCATAATGCAACTTATCAGGGACAATCTTACAGAGTGGAACTCCCCAGACAAAGTAGTGCAAGATCTATTGGAGGACACACAGGGCTGAACATTGTTACAAGTAGTCAATACACTGTGTCTCTGATAGCACTGTTTTCATACTTGCAAGACATTTTTATACAGCATTTTTTACAGCAAACCTATTTTGTCATACACTCACTTGTTTCGCATACTGTGACACACAACATTTTGTTAACTTGTTTTTTTTTATAATTTATCATTTTAAAATGTTCCATTAACTCACTTTTGGTTTTATTTCTTAAGAGCAGTTGGCAAGTTCAAGAGAGGTTAAGTTTTTGGGATATTTCCCGTTAATACGATACAATAATGGATAGTTACTACGGCGAATACATCCCACCAACAGCTGCAGAACAAAAAATCATACAGGCACGACAGGAGCGAAAAAATGAAATCAGCAAAAGACTTGGAAACTATCTTTTACAAGGTTTGCCTCAGCACTTTACAATTAGCCTCGCAACAATTTGACTGACCATAATTCCATAATCGGAGTTCCTAAAAATCATTTGTCCAGTTTTTTTTAGGGAACTTATGTACCATGTGTGTAAAGTGCAACTCTTTCAGCATTTGTCCTACCAGTTAGCTCATCAAATGCAACCTGCTGCTAGCGGTTGTATTTCTTTAGCTGTTATTAACAGGTTAAAAAGTATCTTGTAGAGTGTTTTTTTAATAAATAAATAAATAATTGACCAGGGTCATTAGTTAAATCGTAATTTGGGTTACCTAATATCAATCATTACTGTTTGAAAAGTAAAATATTACCATTCCCCACTGCGGTAACCAGTGTACCACTTTACATCACACTTAATATGTTATATTAATAGCACAGCTTGTTTCCAGGCTTTTAAACACTTACACCCAAGCGACAACATATCTACACATAATTTTTAAGATAACAATGTGCATGAAACAGTTTTTAGTAATGTAACAACAATTATTTGTTAGGTTTAGGAATCATTGGTTGAATATACAAGATACATGTGTGAAATGAAAATGAAAAGCAGTTTTACGCGATTAAATGCTTATGTTGGGAAAAATCATGTTTCACGTACCTGTAATTAAGTCTTACTCTTAGTTAGTCTTCGAGTTTAGTGGAATTCTTCTTTATGGTAAAAAGACTCACCATTATTTTTATTACTATTGAAAATGCAATAAAAGGACATGTCAAAATGACAATTATTAAAACTCAAAGAATGGTAATAAAATATAGGTAAATGCCAGATGCGGTCGCAAAATTCATATAGTTAATTATTAGTAGGTCTTTATACTGCAAACCGAGGTAAACATACTGGTCTGTTTTTTATCTTAATAGTTTTGTTTTTCTGCTTCACCGGCCTTTCTTCTAACCATCCTACTGGCATATTTTTATTTATTTTGCACTCTTTCGCTGCAATAAAGACAATTATCATGAATATATAATTAAAAAAACAGTAGGAAGCACAGTACGTAAAAAATCGTCAGTAAATACACATGGCATAGCGGTATAAAAACCCACTGTGTTCTCTTTACTACCACTCCTTTGCCAATCGTATACACAAAAATGCTAAAAGCCTGCAGACCAAATTTGGAAAGTATCATCTTTGAAAATTATATGCAATTTGCCAAATATGTTAAGAACTAAGCAGAAAAACATGCTGATTTTTCCAATATGCAAATATATGCAATTTGGAAATCTTTCTTTAAAAATAAGTTAGTTAATTTCTTTCTATCATCTTTCCCTGTTCCTGTGCTGTGATTTATTTTATTTGTTGCTGTTTAATAAAAATAACTAAACCAATAAACTAAACTAATTTTTTTTATAAAATCCCACAAAAATCTTTTGTGTAAAACATTTTATAGCGCAACTGAACATAGGAAATGATAAATCTTAATGATATCACTCATTGTTTTTGCTATTCAGTCCATTATTACGTTATCGTGGGTGGTTATATTCAAATTTACGCTCTGCCTATTTTGTCATGACACAATAGTTTTTTATTTTGTAATTGAACAACAATAGCAAGAGCAATAGAAGAATAATCCTATTGAAATCAAATAGCAAACTATATAGACAGGAAGCTTTGATTTTAAAATTCCATGTATTATTCACACATTCCCTTATAAAAAAACGTTTATGTCTATGATATTTTGTTTGATTCTGTTATATAATCATTTAATCATATTGAATTCCTAATAATGACCAGACCACAACCAATATATCATGCTTTATAGAATTAAGGTTACAAGTCGTTAATAAATATAATTCGCCTGCTTTAACTCAATTATTTGACACCAAAATTATTTATTGACACTTTGTACTTTTTTAGGTGGCAATAGTAATAAGAGTGAAATTAAAAAGTGACTGAAATATGATCTACTGATAAATATAAAAATTACTAAACCGATAAATATGAAAAAAGTGAAAAGAATTGCAATAAATAATACGAATTACTAGTCAACCCAAATAAGTACTTGGCATATATATATTATATGAAGATAGTAGATGTTAAGGTTTCTCATGTCATACGATTTGTTTTGTTTTTTTGCGTCATTCTAATTTGATTAAAAACACACACAACAGAACGTTATAACACTGTCATTCGTCAGAATACCACATGCCACAGTCCGGTAATATATGAAACTACGGAAATATGAATATCAATACGGAAGGTAACTAAAAATGGTTTGTAAACCGCGGCGCCATTGGGGTGGGTTATACCGATTACGACGGTGTTATAACATAGTAACACATATTGCAGGCTCACTGCTAATTGCGCAATATAGCTAAAGTATACGTCCGACATATTTGATTGTAAAGCCTTTTTTTGTGGTTTTGACTGAACGAAAATGTATGTACAGTGGAACCCCGCTTACCTGACCACCTATGGGACCGTGATCAAGCGGTCACGATAGCGGGGTGGTCGTGTTAGTGAATTTTGATTTAGAGCAAGTTGTTGTCATATGCAGCTTAAACGTCTGCTGTTTTACTAAATTTTCACCAAATGCCATTATTTTTATCAGATACTGCAGAATTAATTTAATACCAAAGTTTATCTTGTAAGATTCAGTTCTGTTTGCCACATTTTCTTTCGTGTGCGCTTATTTATTCTTATTGTTTTGATCATAAAAGAAATTTAACCCTATTATTTTGGTGAAAGGCAAAATATTTAGCACATGTGGTCACTTAAGCGGAGTCAAATTTGAAGTTTTGGACCAAAATATGGCGGTCCTGGTCTGGAAACTGGGGTGGTCGCGTTATTGAAACATAATACAATGCATTACCATAGTAAATTATTTGGGACCGCACTAAAGTGGTCTTGATAGTGAGGTGGTCGTGTTATCGAGGTGGTCTCCAAGCGGGGTTCCACTGTACTTATAAAATTTCAGTTGCGGCTCTAAACAAAATTGCGTTTGGTCCAGATGTCAGTCAAAGCTCCGAGAGCCTGTAGGAAACCGCAACTCGTGGTGGTCTTTATTCCTTTGATGGGGGGGAAGTTACCCCCAGGTGCAGTTGTCTGTGTGTTCAATAATAATAAAATCCGCATGATGTAATGCCGCGAACCTTTCACAGGTTACCGCATGCTGGACATGGTTTGCGAGAAATGCGACACAATCTTAATGCAACCGAGAGACGGGCAGATTTTCTGTGTGGCTTGTACGGAGATGGAATCTGAGATTTCAAAGGACGACCCGGTGACTAATCCCGAGGCCGCACGCTCTGTTGTAAGGGAGCAAGAGGAAAGAACAGATGTGGATAATGAATACGGTCAGTTGGAGATATATCTTATATTGGATAGAATGTGGTGCTTTTACTGGATGGGATATGCATGTTTTTCTGTGTGAATGGGATAATGCAAGGGGCATTATTACATGGAGTATCGTCAGAACACCTGATGAATATGTGCAAAGGCGTTATTATCTTGGCATTCTACAGATTACTTTGTGCCCTCCATTGGGTTACTGGAGCTATTGCAGTTTGTTGTATATGATTGAAGTGTTCCTTCAAGTTATCAGAACCATTAATCCACTGGGTTCAGGCAATGGTTAAGGTCTTGGTCTAGCGACCAGTTTCAAACCTACAACTCTTCGCCTAAAATGTGGCGCACAAGTCCAGAAAGCTTAGTGGTTGAACACTGTACATTAATATGACAATTCCTATCAGCCTCCAAATTGGCGAAATACATTCGATTATGCTGTGAGCGATACTCTCTTTCTCTTTTCTTTATGATGTGAGCGGTTTTTTTATCATGCTGTGAGCTTTAATAAATCTCTTTTCTTCTTTTTTATAGAAACCCCTGCAATCACGAATGCCTGCTCTGCACCAATCATGAATGCAATGTCCGACGCCGTTCACGCAACTTTCAAAAATCGAACATTCCCACAAAACACGAGCGACACTGCTCATATTTCTGGCGACCGTGCCCGAAACCTCGGCGAAGTTGTCGTCGACCACTTAGCACCGGTCAAGATAACCGCCGCCGCATTCAACAAGCCGAACGAGACCGCATTGACGACCCATCCCCTCGAAATGCCGGTTCCAGGGGTCCATCCGGCTAATTTGCATGACACTCTAAACCAGCTGCACGCCAAGATACTGCACTACACTGAAGGATTAAAGGAAACTGATAATCTAGAATCTTCCGTGAAATTGGCGGAAGCGATTAAATCCTGTGCCGATAGTATCTACGCTGTAAAAAAAATCATTTAACAAAAAAACCATAAAACTCCACTGTTTTTGTTCCATCTAATTTCACAAAACATCACTGTTCATCAGCTTTTTAATTGTTTACGCCTGCTTTTGATAATTTGTAGCAAAACAACACTCAATCAAACTTCATTGTTTTAATAATAAAATTCACAGTGATCTTGGTGCACAAAAACTATATGATTGTTTGTGAAATTCTCGGAAAAAAAGTTTATTTTCAGATATTTCGATTGTGTGCACCATTAAAATGGTCGATCAGTTGGATTGTTAGTTGTAGCCCTGACTGTGTAGAAAGGTTCACATTTTTCGGCAAGTTAGGTCAAGCTATATTTCTCATTGAGGTAAGGACTGTGCTTCGATAGGATTGTTCCAGTTTGATCATGTAGTCGAACCATTCCGACACCAAAAATCCCTTAATTGCATTTTCCTAGATAAATAGCATTATTATAGGGCGATCAACTGTTATTTGACTGTTTTTTTTTAATTTGAGCTTATTGCGGGAAGAAAATGTATATAGAATAGGATATTTTTATTCTTATTCCCTGAATAGAAATATGCCTGAGTTAGTACACAGGCAATCTTCATATAGCTTCACGAATATGTAAGGAAGCAGTTGCGAACCTACAACTCTCCAACTGTAAGGCAACGCACTAACCCACCAAGCTACAAGCATATTAAGCACATGGCCCAAGTAACTTTAATAAACTAAGTCAAAATCACATGTTCCTATGAAAAGACTCGGTAAAATGTTGATATTTTAAGTCTTCCACTGATAAGCTTGTGGCTGGAAACTAGGCTATTTCGAAAAAAAGCTCATGGTTTTATTTGAGGTTATTTTCCACTCTTTTATTTCATCTTAAGAAGATAAGCACAGATTTGTAATTGAAAAAGAGGTTTGTCAGTCAAGTATTGGTGGAATCAAAACCGCGTAGAAGTTTGTAAGTTGGATCTTTAGTCATGCAATTAGTAGAGATGTTTTAAACCGCAATGGAACACCAGGTTAAACATAAACAGTAACAATGTCCTTATCACATTTAATTGAGAGTAATAATTCTCGTCAGCCTATTGTAAGCAACCCGGCAGGTTGGTCTAGCGGTTAAGTGCATCACTTTTCAATCGAAAGGTTGCAGGTGCGAAACTGGTCGCTAGCTAGTTGGTTGTGTCCTTGGGCAAGGCACTTTACGGACATTGCCTGAATCCCGCGGATTAATGGGTTCTACTAATAGAAAGAACGTGTCTATCATATACAACACACTGTAATAGCTCCGGTAACCCGACAGTGGGCGCGAGGTGATCTGACGATTGCCAGTGTGTTAACCCCTTGGTTTTCCCATTCATGGGGATAAACATGAATATCCTATCCTATCCTAAACACACGGTAAACTAATGATTCTTGTTTTTTTCAATCCGGGGCCAAAACAAGAGAATTTAAGGATCTTAACCAGGGATGTCCAACCTGCGGCCCACCTGAGATTTTTGTGCGGCCCGCAAGTCATTTTCACTTCAAGTAGTATTTTAAACTTTGAATCTTAGCCTAAATAAAATGTACCAGTCTGCTTTTAAGAGCGCAGTAATAGTAGGCTATAGTATAGGAGCAACAGGAATACAGGATATTATATAAATATAATCGCTTTTAATTATTTCTTTATGTACCCATTTTTCTTGAAATTTAATAGGTTCTGCGGCCCATTGATATATTTCAAGTGACAATGCGGCCCACTACAATAAACAGTTGGACATCACTGATCTAAACCATGAAAAGCTTACTTTTAAAAATACTTGAAGATCTTGTGTTTGTCTGTGGCTGAGTATTTCATGCTGCAAGTGCTTTAATAGGCTGACGCAGATGTAGACCTAAAACACCACATTCGAATAAATCAGTTACAAGTTTAGATATACCCCTGTAGATAGATGCAAATTATTTTAAAAGGTGTGCAATAGACATATATTTTAAACTTCATTATGCTTTCACTCTATTTGAAACTTCTTGTATTCGATAATTCCTGAAATTAAAAAGGACGGAAACGATATATCGAAAATCATGATACTACTCAGCTATGATACAAAAAATGAGCATCGCGAATTAGATTTTAAGAATTCCATATATTTACTAACGATAATCGCGATACGGGAACTGGGATTATCAATACCGTTGCAGCTCTAATATTTAACCACCCCCCCAAAAAACAATTAGCAAACCATTCTTTTACCTGATAATCCGATCCCATGGTAACGATGGTGAGTACGTAGTGTGTGATTTGTGTCCAGGAAAGATAGTTCCAGAAGCACTGGGTCAACCAGTGCTGGGTAATCTGAGACGGGGTGTAACCACTCATACGGAACGCCGAGTAAATAAGCGGATGTTCGGTCTAGGAGGACAAAATTCAAATATTGTATTAGATTGTTAGCTCATTGGTTTAGAATCTAATTAATAAGTTTTTGTTTGTCATATATTCAGATAACAGCAGTTGTGTAATTAATTGTACGTACTGAAAGTGCAAACAATAAGTTTATAGTTATCGCTTGGCTGGCTACCAGTTTAAAAAAATTATTTTGTGCGGTTACCATTATTTAGAATTATATTTCGTTTGAATTTGTAAACCAGAACTAGTCGGCTGTCAGACGAAGGGTTGCAGGTTTGAATCTGGTCGGTAGCTGATTGGTTGTGTCCTTGGGCAAGACACTTAGTAGACATTACCTGAACAAAGTGTATCAATAGGTTCTACTAATAATATAGGAACGCTTTAATCATGCACAACTCACTATAATATCTCAGACAACAAGAGGTAATCTGACGATTATTCCGTTATACTTTTACAAGGAAATGTGACGATTGTCCGTCTGATGACGTGGCCCATTTGTTTTCATGGGGATAAACTCGAATATCCTATTAAGTCTACAAGGTTGTCGGCGCAGTTGCTGTATATGAAAATTGATTTTTTACATTTTTTTAATTATAAAAGTATAAAAATATAAAATTAAAAAGGTTATGTTTAAAAGGTTGTGACCGAACAGCCAGGAATATTGGATGACAAGGACCATTATACTCCTGTGTGTCAAGGGAACACAATAAACAAAGGCCGACGATGGGCGCGAGGTAATCTGACGATTGCCCGTGTGTTAACCCCTTGGTTTTCCCATTCACGAAGATAAACATGAATATCCTATCCTATAATAACTCAGCTTATAATTATTATATGTAGCAATGTAGCCAAAATTTCTTTGATTACAGAAAAATTATTATATGCTGCAATGTTTGTGTTGTTTGGACCCTCAGCTTAATAGGTTGTATTAAAACTGAAAGAACATTTTCTAATTAAGCCTGCAGTAAGTGATCCTCACCTGCAGTATGAGCTCAACATGATGGCCAGTGCAGGAGAACAATGGAGGGATGCCGCTTGCTCGAACCCCATCTGACAAGTGGATCTATGGGGAACAAAACGTTGTTTAACCACTGGTGGATTTTCACTTTAGGAGATTTTTCTTTTTCCACTTAAAGCCACACTTGCATTTCAAAATTTATGACATAAGGTACATAGATCATAAACTACTAAATGGTTAGTGTCTAGTTTGTTCTTTTCTATTGTAACGTATCAAGTATTTAGCATGTTGTTTTGACTTCCCATGCAAAGTGCCTCCATTCGCGTTCGTAATAGGTCTTCGGTACACCACTAGTTAATATTGAGAACCACTGATCTAGTGGGTTCAGCCAATGTTCGACAAGAGCCTTGTTCAAGGACACAACCGAATCGCTTTAAACCAGCAAAGGCTGAAAGGCAACGCACCAACCAACCAAGCGAATCAGTCAAACAATATTAACACAGGTCACTTAGTCCGGCCGGTTTGTCTGGCGGTTAAGTGTGTCACCTTTCAATCGAAAAGTGCATCATCTTTCAAGGTTGCAGGTGCGAAACTGGTCACTAGCTAGTCAGTTGTGTCCTTGGGCAAGGCACTTAACGGACATTGCCTGAACCCAGCTGATTAATAGGTTCTACTAAATTGAAGGAACGTGTCTATCACATACAACACACTGCAATAGCTCCGGTAACCCGACGATGGGCGCGAGGTAATCTGACGATTGCCCGTGTGTTAACCCCCTTGGTTTTCCCATTCACAGGGATGAACATGAATATTCTATCCTACTTACACTGGCATGCAGTCGGGCCGGCCACAAGTATCCAGAACAGAGGAGTTCGGAGATCTTCAGGAGCATCCCAATGCTCCGATCCTTGCTCCCAGAGAGCATGAGGAAGACGGTACTCACGAACCAATCGTGGCACGGGTACGGACCCGATGTGAGCTCTGATGATACAAGTGAATCAGCGCATTTCTTCCGCAAATCGAATCGTTAGCTAGCGACCATTTTCGAATCTACCAGCAACGCACTAACCCAGCAGACAAATCCAGTCATAAGTTCTGACATTTGGATACCAAGAACCAATCGTTAGACGGTGAATCGGTAACTCAACGGTGCGCGCAAGGTGATCCTATCACAATTTCTAACTTGCCACGATAAAAACACATAATAAAACCTTCTATTTGTTATGGAAAGGTAGAAATCACCAAAACTCTGTGAATTACCAAGCGGATCTACCTTAGATTACCGTGCTATAATAAAAAAGATATTAAAGCAATTGTTGCAGGTACAATAGCTGTGGTAACACCACTGTAGGCATGAGGCAATCTAATAATTAAACCAATCATTTTTAGGAGAAATGGGCAACCCATGGCCACAGTATAGCAGTCAATGCTAAATTAGATGTCTAGTGTTCAAGCGAGGATAGGATATTCATGTTTATCCCCGTGAATGGTAAAACCAAGGGGGTTAACACACGGGCAATCGTCAGATAACCTCGCGCCCACCGTCGGGTTACCGGAGCTATTGCAGTGTGTTGTATATGATAGACACGTTCCTTCAATTTGGTCGAACCCATTAATCCGCTGGGTTCAGGCAAAGCTAAATTGAAGAATGCAATCAAACTCAACTCACTCA
>CH001962.1:7621-21837 GCA_000149265.1 Ciona savignyi
CATATTGGTGGGGATGCCCCTTTTGTACTACCACGTCCACGACAGTAGAGACGTGGCTGTTTTACTTCAAGTTAAATTTTTTTGTTTGATTTGAATATCTAGTGATCCTTGGTTCGAAACCAGGCCTGGTAAAAACAGACCTAGTGGAAGATCCAGTGATCCTGGGTTCGAAACCAGGTCTATCTAAATTTTAATCTCGAAATTCACTTAAAAATCTTTAATCAGATTACCAACACTTTTTGTGCATAAAAGTGCAATTAATTACTTTTTCGAAACGTTCACTGTTTTGTGTGCAATAATCGTAAAAAAGTCACACTAACGGGCAACCCTAAAAGTACGGAAGGAGGTTAACTGCTAACTCAATTACGGAAACTAATTTAAACCCTGCCCTAAACACTAATCTCGACCCCAGAAATAACCCTAACTCTAACCTCATGTTTAAAATTAACTCTAATGCCCTAATATTCATTTTAGTGTGCAGTTTCCCTCCTTTCCGCTTTTCCTCCTTTTAGTTTTCTCCACACTAACCCCCACATGTGCATTATTCAACATCTATTGAGATTACCCACATTCACTGCCTTTTGCCTGCACTATTAATTATACTTCCTACATTCCAAACACTGTAAAACTACCCACCATAAATTATTTTGATTTCTTTCTGTGAGCCCGTATTATCGTAATATTGACGAAAAAAGTGAGAAAGGTTTTCAATTTTTATCCAATTTCCATAGTTTTCATGCACTTAATGGTGTAATAGCGTTTATTTATATTCGGATTGTGTCTTGTGTAAGTATGCAGTTTTTATGTTTAATAAAAGAAAAAGAATTAAATAAAACGACTTGATCAGGCATTTCATTATATAGGATAGGATAGGATATTCATGTTTATCCCCGTGAATGGGAAAACCAAGGGGTTACCACACGGGCAATCGTCAGATCACCTCGCGCCCATCGTCGGGTTACCGGAGCTATTGCAGTGTGTTGTATGTAATAGACACGTTCCTTCAATTTGGTAGAACCCATTAATCCGCTGGGTTCAGGCAATGTCCGTAAAGTGCCTTGCCGAAGGACACAACCGACTAGCTAGCGACCAGTTTCGCACCTGCAACCTTTCGATTGAAAGGCAACGCACTTAACCGCTAGACCATCGGGCCGGACTAATATAACTAAGTTGTGTGGGAATTACATAAAATAGGATAGGGATAGGATATTCATGTTTATCCCCGTGAATTGGAAAACCAAGTGGCTTACCACACGGTCAATCGTCAGATTACCTTGCGCCCACCGTCGGGTTACCGGAGCGATTGCAGTTTGTTATGTATGATTCACACGTTCTTTTAATTTAGTAGAACCCATTAATTCGGTGGGTTCAGGCAATGTCCGTTTAGCGCCTTACCCAAGGACACAACCGACTAGCTAGCGACCAGTTTCGAGACAGCAACCTTTCGCCCGAAAGGCGATGCACTAAACCACCAGACAACTCGTCGTTTAGAAATTACGTGGGCATCACCAAATAAAAGAAACGTTGGAATCATACACAACACACTGCAATAGCTCTGGTAACCCGACGAAGGGGTTGAGGTAATCATGCACTTTGAATAATCGCACGTTTATATGACGCTTGCATGTGTGAAAATGTTGTGTATTGCAGCACTTGATAGGAAAGAACTAAATATATCACGTCTTATAACCTATGTTGTTTGGGTTTAACTAATTATACCGATTTAATAATTGCTTTTTTAGACGTGTTCTATCGACTGTCTTTTTGCCGTTTTTTCCCCGTTAGTCCGGCCCGTTGGTCTAACGGTTAAGTGCGTCGCCTTTCAATCGAAAGGTTGCAGATGCGAAACTGGTCGTTAACTATTCGGTTGTGTCCTTGGGCAAGGCACTTTACGGACATTGCCTGAACCCAGCGGATTAATGGGTTCTATCAAATTAAAGAAACATGTGAATCATACGCAACACACTGCAATAGCTCCGGTAACCCGACGGTGGGCGAGAGGTAATCTGATGATTGCCCATGTGTTAACCCCCTTGGTTTTCCCATTCACGGGGATAAAGATGAATATCCTATCCTATACTATTTTCCAAACTTTTATCAATAGTCCTGCTGCATGTTTTCATCGTGAAAACATAAAATAAACTAATGAATTTTGGGTTGTGTCATTTAAATCCTTGTCAAACTGAGCATGGTATAAAAGCATGAATATTCTCTCTTACACTTTCCCTCCATCCATGTTTCTTTATCCCTTTCTCTCTCTTATTTTTTTCTCTCTCTTTCTATCTCTCTTGTTTTATTTCTCTCTCTCTCTCCTTCTCTCTCTCTCTCACCTTTCACGATATGCATTATTCATTAAACATACTTAAAAACTTTCGACGATTTTTAGAATTCGCATTTCTCTGCATTACAAAGCCTCGTAAACGATTTATCACCCAGTTCATGCATGTTATTACTAAACCCATTTTGTAGTCTAAAGTTTAATTCTGTAATTATCCGTTCACACTTGGTCTTATCTTCAATTCTTTTTTACAAACAAAAACACGAATAAGTTAAGGGTTTAATAAAAACTATAAAACGATAAATACAAAATCAATTTAAGTTTTACAAAACCAGTCATACAGACTTGTGCTTACGGCGTTTTTAACTGCTGTACTTAGATAAAAACCGCTAGTTTACTTACATCAGGGCAAGTTTTAATAAGATTAACACGTGCTTTTAATGCACACTTACATGTCATGTGATTTAAGGTCTCGGTAAAAGTGACATCAACACTGCAATTAATTAGCTTTAATTACAACCAATTCTGATCTGCGTCTTAGTTTGGACCAATACTTGTCGTGGCCATTTATTGCATGCCTTTATGACGCCATTAATGACGTATGAATTTCGAAATTGGTTATAAGTTCGAAATTTAATTTCATTTTTAATGCCTTTGTAAGTGTTGTTGCACTTGAAACTTTTTCAGCGGAATTTCATCTTTTTTTTGTTTTTCGAGAAAAACTATATAGAGGAAAAAGGAAAGGAGGAAAACTACTTACTAAAATTAAGATTAGAACATTAGAGTCAGTTTTAAAAATGTAGACGGAGTTGGGGTTACTTTTTGGGTTGAGATTAGTGATTGGGGCAGGGTTAGAATTAGTTACCGTAGTTTTAGTGGGCAGTGTTTTTCAGTGGTTTTCTTTTATACGATGGTGACATTTTACTCAAGGCTTAAGTTTAATAATTTTAATATGAATATTATTTTTATTATATATAAATTTTTATTAAAATATAAATTATAAGTTTAAAAAGTAATTATTTATTTTTTACGTTAGGTTTGTAGGCCACGTCTAAACATACCTAAAGTAAATAATTGATTGGATTATAGACGTATTTTAACGACTGTGGTTTGCCGTATTGTTTTCGTTTTTTTTCCTAATAGGTCCTGCTTCGTGTTTTCATATTGAAAAAGGCCTTAACTGGTTGATTTAGTAATGTATGTTAAATAATTAACTGGGAAAAATAAAATCCTAATTTGTTTAATAATTAATTTACTTTGTTTAAAGAATGCAATGTATATTAAATTAGCAACCGTGGATAATTTCTAAGGCTTGCCATTTACCAGAATATAATGACAAATATTTGTTTATAGTTTATATATTTTTACCCAATTAAACAATAATAAAGGAAACAAATCACGATACAGGGACAGGAAAAGATGGCAAACAGTAGTCAAACCACGCCATTTAAAACCTAAATACTTAAATACGTCATAAAAAAAAAAAAACATTATAGCGGCTACCAAGTCTAGGCAAAATATTGACTATAACTTGGAAATTTATTTAAGCCAAACCATAAAAAATAGAGATCGAAATTTACTTAACTCGCGCACACAGACAATTACATGTAATGGATATTCAATTACTGGTTGCTAAAAAGAACAAAAATCATAACTACCCGAGGGCATCTGTAGATCAAGTAAAAACGATGCGGTTAAACCTACAAGAAGTCAGTAATGTTGAGCTATTATACGGCCAGTCTAGAATATCAGTGTGTATTCATGTTAGTTACATAATGATAACTTGTCAGATATTATTGTGAAAGAAGTATTATTGGCATTTTAAGCTTTTGTAGTACAGTATGTTTTTTCGCTTAGGTTTGGCAGCCGCGTCCGCTATATTTATTAATGTTATCCTTTTATACAGACGTATTTTAACGACTGTTCGTTTTGCCTGTGTCGTAATTTGATTCGTATGCCATTTTTTAATACTGGGGAAAAAAGGAAAAAAGCTAAAACTAAAAACTAAGTATAGACTTATAAGGATTTTAAGATTATATCCTTGGAATCAAACCAAGGGAAAGACAGTGAAAGACGTTATAACATGGGTCATCGTCAGATAACCTCTTGCATAATTCGGATTTGTCCCTCCAAATATCTTGGTGGGTTTGTGTGACGACTTCGAAGGGTTGTCGGATGGAAACTGGTTGCTAGCTAGTCGGTTGTGTCATTGGTCAATTACTCAACAGTGGATTATTGGGTTACACTAAAGCTGAAAGAACGTCTTAATCATGTACAACAAAATGCATGAGCTTACAAGCGACAAGCTAGCAACAAGTTTCAAACCCACAATCTTCCGACCAAAAGGTGACGACGCACTAACCCAAAAAGCTAGTCGGTGAGAAATAGTGTTAAGATCAGTTGGTTTAGTCTTATATAAGTTTTATATAACTTTTTGCGTTTATTTTATTTTAGAAATAGATAGGATAGGACAGGATATTCATGTTTATCCCCGTGAATGGAAAACCCGGGGAGAGTTATCACACGGGCAATCGTCAGATCACCTCGCGTCTATCGTCGGGTTTCCGTAGCTATGTCAGTGTGTTGTGTATGATTCACATGTTCCTTTAATTTAGTTGAACCCACATTTCCTGGGTTCAGGCGATGTCAGTTAAGTGCCTAGCGGCCTACCCGAATAACACAACCGACTAGCTAGCGACCAGTTTCGAACCTGCAAGCCTTCGGCTGAAAGGCGACAAACTAACTAAACCAAATTAATCACTACCACGTCATTAAAAGGAATCACCAGATTTAAGTTAATTTGGTTTGTTTAATGTAGTATCAGGCAAAAACTATGAAATATCATGGTGCCAATGTATCGAAAACTTCTGGCGTTTTCGTTTTTATGTTCGGTACTTTTTCTTTGTCGTGAAATTAACAAACCCCTTCAATCTAAATTATATCAATCGAAGTTTCAACAAACTGTGCCCAATCAACTTAAGTTTCAACAAACTGAGCCCAATCAACCTAAGTTTCAACAAAATGATACCCATCAACCTAAGTTTCAACAAACTGACCCCAATCAACCTAAGTTTCAACAAACTGAGCCCAATCAACCTAAGTTTCAACAAACTGAGACCCAACAACCTAAGTTTCAACAAACTGGATCCCATCAACCTAAGTTTCAACAAACTGAACCCCATCAACCTAAGTTTCATCAAATTAAGCAACACGAAACTGTACCCCACCAAACTCAGCCCAACCAAATTAACCACCATCGTAATACGCCCAGTAAGAAAATCCGTGTAGTGCAAAAACATTTTGGTACAAAAAGCCGTCTCAATTCGACGTCAATGCTACAAGCATCAAAGCAAAAAGGTCAAAGAATTTCCAATATATCAAGCCGGGAATTAATCTGTCCTTGGAAACCGCCTGGAGCGAATGTATCCGGCTCGGAACCGTTGATTAAACTCAGCTCAACTAGATACTTGTTGCCGATATTGAGAAACGGACCTAACAACCAGTTGTCTGGTTTGAGGGATTCTATTTATATCTGCATTCGATTGAATAGGACACTTGTTCTTCCAAGGTTTTTCAAGCATCGAACTGATGAGTAAGTACCCAATAACTATTATTCTTACCGGGCCAAGTTTTAAGCCCATGATTGACTTGTTACCTTTTACATACAACTTGTATTTGAAAC
Organism: Ciona savignyi; assembly: GCA_000149265.1. Classification (NCBI taxonomy): domain Eukaryota; kingdom Metazoa; phylum Chordata; class Ascidiacea; order Phlebobranchia; family Cionidae; genus Ciona; species Ciona savignyi. The sequence continues at coordinate 13,582 of CH001962.1, forward strand.
GGTCGCGCTAACCATTCGGCCACAAAGGTATTTAGGAGGATATCTGAGGCATATTAATATTCTATCCCAAATTAGTAGGTTTGAAAGTCGGCTATCGGTTGATAAGGGAAATGATGCATAGTCGTAACCAACGCTAAGTAGTAGGTTGTACTTTTTAGAATTTAAATTATATTCATATAGGATAGAATATTATTTCATTCCCGTTAACGGAAACTCCAATAAGCGTTATCACACAGGCAATCGGCAGATCACGTCGCGCCCACCGTCGAATTACCACAGCCATTGCGGTGTGTCGTATAGAATTATAACGTTTTTATGGTTTCAGCAGAACCTACCAATCTAATTAACAATCAATATCTTATTGTACAGAGTTAGCACGATTACAATGTACGAAGTTGTGTTCATGGTACGAACGTGTGGCCGAATGGTTAACGCGACTAATGCATATACTAATTTATGTACAAAAACGGTCTATGAAACGAATCCATCATAGAATAGAATAGGATATTCATCTTATCCCCGTGAATGGGAAAACCAAGGGGGTTATCACACGGGCAATCGTCAGATCACCTCGCGCCCATCGTCGGGTTACCGGAGCTATTGCAGTGTGTTGTATATGGTTTACACGGTTATTTAATTTAGAAGAACTCAATAATCCGATAGGTTCAGGCAATGTCCGTGAAGTGCCTTGCCCAAGGACACATCTGACTAGCTAGGGACCAGTTTTGAAACTACAACCCTTCGGCTGAAGGGCGACGCACTAAACCACCAGACTAACCGGTCGGACTTCATGTGTGTGAATCCTATTGCTTTTAAAAACAATTGTGCTTCTACGCCAGCGTTAACGAAGGAACCGTAGAAGCGTGGCATCGAATCGACTTGCACCAGCTCCAGAAGTTAATCACCTACGTCACAATAGAGGAATTCCGTAATATAAGCGGAGGAACGATTGACGCGATCTTCAGGCCGCGTCCAATGACAATGGACTTGTATCGAAAGTACGAAAAGCAGACAGGGATAACGTTCACTGCAGAGGTAAGGTGTGGGTTGTGCTTAGTTTAGTACTAGTTTGTTATAAATTAAGATATGTATAGTAGAGTTTCTGGTGCTATTACAGTGTGTGGATATTCAGATATAATTTTTTTTATTTGGGCAACTGATTAGATACAACTGGATTTGAGCGATGTAAAGTGGCTTGCTCAGGTGCACAGTAATACACATAATGCTCACAGTCGAGTTGCTGGAGTTATTACAGTGTGTGGATAATCAGACATGACTTTCAAATTGGACGACTCATTAGATACCACTGGGTTGGCGCAATTGAAAATGGCTTTTTCAGGTGCACAGTAATACACCCATGCTCACAGTCGAGTTGCTGGAGCTATTACAGTATACAGTGTGTGGGTAATCAGACATGACTTTCAATTTGGGCGACTCATTCGATACCACTTATGGGTTGGAGCAATATAAAGCCCAATATGTGCTTGAGAAATCACTAATATATGTACGTGTGGCCGAATGGCTAACGTGATCGGTACACATACCGACCTATATACAAAAAAACGGTCCAAGTGACTGGCTCGGTAAAAAAAATCACCAATATAAAAGTGAAAGACTCACTCCATCATTAATCTTAATGAACGCTCAATGACATTATATTCAGGACTCTCTGTTGAAATCTGTGAAAGCCTATCCAAGGGAGGAACTAATGACCGACAGACCATTGACATTTGGGCCGAGCATAGACGAACTTTTAGAATATTACGGGAGTGAGGTAAGTTTATTTTGAAATATCCAACGTTTAAAAGCAAACTAAAGCATTTTACAGCCCCACAGAACTGGTCGCGCTTTATCGCACACTCTTCTCCGGGGCTTTATATCGTTATAATTAATTTTTGTTTTAACAGTATTGTTTTCGCCTAGGTTTGGCGGCCGCGTCCGCTAAATTTATTTTTTATGTTTCTTTTTAAATGACGCGTTTTAACTACTGTTCGTTTTACCGTCTTTTCCCTTTCCTGTGTCGCAATTTTGCTTCATTTGCCATTAATTAATATTAGGGGGAAAGAATCAACTGAACTAAGCAGTGTTGTTTCTGTAATTAAATAATTATGTAACACATCAAAACCTCTTTAAGATAAACGGTTGTTTTATGGGGAAATGTTTTTATCAGTACTGTTGTGTGGCCGAATGGTTAACGCGACCGATATATTTATAGATATATATATATATCTATATATATATATATATATATATATACGAAACGTACATAAAACTACTTAGTAACGATCCCATAAAGCGTTAAAAATACAAAAAAAAAACGAATTCGGTGTTGTAATGAGCTATACAAAAAAGTCTTCATTAAAAAGACTTCAACATATTGAAAGCTGCGGTTTTCCGACCGTGCGGGTGGCGAAATAGGAATGGAAAAACTAAGGGGGTTAACACATCGTCAGATCACCTCGCGCCCACCGTCCGGTTACCGGAGCTATTGCATTGTGTTGTGTATAATACAGGACATTCCCTTAATTTGGTAGAACCCATTAATCTGTTGGGTTCAGTCAATTTTCATTATGTGCCTTGCTGAAGGACACAACCGACAAGCTAGCGACTAGTTTCTTGCAACCCTTTTACTGTGATGTGACACACTATAACCCAACCAAGCTAAGTGGTCGGACACGGTATAATCTAAAATTAAGAGTACTTTGTGTTATAATATCAGAATGCCCACGTTATGAGCATTTTACAATGTTTTTCCAACTTCATTTCTTTTGCAGAAAAAGTTTGCGTTATTTGCACAGCCGTTCGCAAATTTGAAAGTCTCTCTGTCCAGACCAAAAGGGGACGAACCAAAATCATTGGGTGAGTTTGGGTATCCCAAAAAATAAAATTGAATACCATTAATAACCGCGGATTTGTTGATTGGTATGCTGCGGTCATAGGTTTGCTTCAACAGCGTGTAGAAATAGAAATCATAAAAATCGTAATAATAAACAAGAGAGCTCGCAGCTTTACCATTGTTTGTTTTCTCTTTGTTCTTGAAACATTTGACTAGGTTGTCTCTGTTTTTGGCATAATCTAGTTCTGGGGTCGTCAACATTCTAAATGCAGTGTGCTATTTTATGAATAATATCATATAAAAAATACTTCGCGTGCCAACCGTTTTAATGCACGGTTTGCAAAGTCAACTTCCTAATTTGTATATTATTAATTAGGACCGTTGATTTGCATGTTTTACGAATTTTAAGACTGTAGATTGTGTGCAGCGTATACAGCTTGAGTTTGCACATGCTTATAATATAGATTTTTTTCGTACACGTAAAATTACGCGGCGTGCCATAAAAAACTCTCGCGCCGTCATGGGTAGGATGGGATATTCATCTTTATCCCGTGAATGGGAAAACCAAGGGGGTTATCACAGGGGCAATCGTCAGATCACCTCGCGCCCATCGTCAGGTTACCGGAGCTATTGCAGTGTGTTGTGTATGATAGACACGTTCCTTCAATGTAGTAAAACCCATTAATCCGCTGGGTTCAGGCAATGTCCGTAAAGTGCCTTGCCTAAGGACAAAACCGACTAGCTAGCGACCAGTTTCGCACCTGAAACCTTTCGGTTGAAAGGCTTAACACTTAATCGCTAGACCAACCGGGAGGATGGGTTCAAACCTTTTCAAAAAAGCTTATTTTTCCAGCTCTTAACTCCATGACCGATGTACGCCTCTACTCTGAGGTCATCCGGTTTACGTCACTTCCCCCACACATGAAGGATATTGCGTCACAATTCGTTCATGACGTCATGGGGAATCGATCTTATGTCACGATACACTGGAGATTTGATAAATTGGATTTTATGGCGAGGTATGTTTTGTTTCGTTGTAATTTGCACTCATACGAATCGCTCAGTGTTTTACAGTGTGTTATTTCAGGCTTTATCCTCAAGTATTGTAAAACACTTATGACCACAGTCAAGAGCTATTACAGTGTATGGATGGTAGGTTCATTTATAACCTCGTGGGTGGGGAAGACAGGCTTTATCCACGGGAATCGTAAGTCACCTCATGCCCACAGTCGAGTTGCTGGAGCTGATACAGTGTGTGGGGGTTGGTTCATTTATATCCTCGTGGGTGGGAAACCAGGTGTAATCCACTGGTATCGTAGGACACCGCATGTCCACAGTTGAGTTGCTTGGGCTATTAAAACGTGTGGATATTTGGTTCATTTATAACCTCGTGGATGGGAAGCCAGGTGTAATCAACGGGTATCGTAAGACACCCCATGCCCACTGTCGAGTTTTTGATACAGCGAGTTGCTGATTAGTTCAATTTCCCTGTAAATGGATTACAAAATGTCAACATATTTACCATCAACAGTTGCTTGGATAACCGAGCCACAATCAAACGACAGCGTTTTTGCTCCTACCTTCGCTCTATCAAACCAGTCCACATTGCTTATGCGATTGTGTACGGCTTAAAGGAGATAAATCGCAAACGTAGGGGTGACGTCACTGCTGATGACGTCATCAAAGACGTGTATATTGCAACCCCACCGTCCCAGTTCAAACTGATGAAAAAATTGGACGGGATATTGCGAAGATATGTGAGTAAACAAGATGTTGTATTATTCTGCTTCATAGCTCACTTGGTTAGAGTATCGGACTTCAGTCAAAAGGTTGTAGGATCGAAACCAGTTTTCAGCTATTCCGTTTTGTATTATCCGGCTACATAGGCTAGCTCACTTGGTTAGAGTATCAGACTTCAGTGGAAAGGTTGTGGGATCGAAACCAGCTTTTAGCTATTCCGTTCTGTATAATTCGGCCACATAGTCCTTTGGTTAAAGCAGTGCTCCGCAACCTGTTTTAAACAAAGGTAAATTGTTGTAGTCAAAATTGTACAGTGGGAGGTCTTCTGACAAGCTATATACATTTGATAATATATTAGCGAAGTATCCTATAGCCAAAATATTCAAATTTGCAAAAACTAAAATCCTTTTTATTTGGTAAAAACTGTGTGTAAAAAATATTATTATTTTCCTGCGGAACACCTAATATTTTCTTGTGGTAGGCTACAGTAGATTGGCGCGACACACTGGTTTAAACCTGAGTATCAGATCAATAGGTCGAAGTCCCGAAACCAGTTTCTATTTATTCTGTTGTGTAGTTAGGTAAGAATTTAAACCGAAGACACGGAATTTTATTAGTTTGGTTTATTTTCGGTCCAAAATTACAAAAAAAAACATCCAAAAAAACACTATGACATTCAACAGGAAAAAAGCAAAACTATAACAGTTGTTAAAAACGTCACTATAAAGGGTATAAATAAAAATCCTAAGTGAGATTACAATAATTTGGAAATATATTTATTAAAATTAAACGATTTAAAGCCCTGAAAAGGAATGTGAAAGTTTGTTTGTAAAAGCACTTAAAACCAAATAAAATGTCGGACCGATTACATCGGTCGTTTACTGCGTCGTATTTTAGATAAATAGTTGCAGATTCGAAACAGGTCTCTAGCTAGTCGGTTTCGTCCTTGGCCTATGCATTTAAAGGACATTGCCTGAACCCAGTAGATTGATGAACTCTGCCAATTTAAAGAAACGTCCCAACTATACAACACATTGCTATAGCTCTGGTACCCGACGGTGAGCGCGTAATAATCTGACGATTACCCTTGTGTTAATGCCCCCTGCGTTTTCCATTTACAGGGCTAAACATGAATATCCTATGTCCTGTAAAATCGTTAATTTTCGTGTACGAACTACGAAGTTTCAACGAAATATGTTTTGCAGAATATAACACTTAACTACGGTGTCCACCTGCGGCGCTATGTACTGAAAACCTTCAACCACTGTGATTGGCTCCTTCCTAATTTAAACGAAGTTCTATCTAATACGGAGATGTCCCTGTGTATGCAATCTCACACGTTTTACAGGTGCAATGTATTTTTTCGTAGTATGACCGGGTGGTTAGCGCTACTGATACATATATCAAATTATGTTTGCAACGATATGGGTTCGAAACTAACCCCCCCCCCACCTCAAAAAAGCCAGTTTTTTGTTTATTTTGTGAAGAAACTATCTTGAGTTTTAGTTGTTAGCAATGACTTATTTGTGCAATTTAGTGTTATTTCTATGTGGCAAATAATTTTATATTTTGAATAGTTGCAATCTGTGTATCCACATACTGTAACAGCTTCAGCAACTCGACTGTGGCATGAGGTGTATTACTGTGCACCTTAGTAAGCTACTGTACATTGCACCAACCCAGTGGTATCTGATGAGTCATCCAAATTAAAAATCATGTCTGATTATCCACACACATTGTAAACTCGACCGTGGTCATAAGGTGTATAACTATGTACCTCAGCAAATCACTTTACATTGCTCCAAACCAATGTGGTATCTAATAAATCGTCCAAATAAGTCATCTTATTTTCCAGAGCTGTCCCGTCAAGCTGGTCAAGCAACGTAGTTTTATCAAGAAACAAGTCAAAATTTGACCGACCAATTCTAAATTTAATCGGTTTACAAAAAGCGAAACCTGGAGTTGTGCATTAAGTGTGTAAATTACAACGAATCATGTGAATAAAAACGTTTATGGAAAATACGCAAATCCTTCGAAAAGTTGTACGGTCGTGTGACCAAATGGCTAGAGCCGATACACATACCGACTGCTATACAGAAAAGGCTCAAGTAACTTGTTCATTAAGGGTTGAAAACTTAGCTCAGTGAAAAAATATCTCCATACAGCAGTTTATGATATATAGCAGCGGTTCCAAAACTTTTTTTGTTGGCGGCGCCTTTTGTAAACTTATTAAACCTTGCGGCTCCCTCATAAAGTCAAAATTTTCAAACTGCATGTATTGTATATTGTATATCCAGACTATAGCATGCATTTGGATAACCATTCATACTCTTTAAAACTATTCACTAAACTACTAGAACTAAAGTGACGAACACTCAATTAATGCAAACCAGTTATTTGACAAACCATTATTCGAAAACAATGCCATGTTAGTGAGCAAATAGTGGCAGATAACACCAAACAATGGATTTCACAAGTAAAACGAATGCTGTATGCCAGTGTATGGGGGTGAACACCAGACTCATCTTCAATTAACGTTTTACTGGTGTAACACACATGTACTCTTTTTTTTGTGAAATAAAAACAATAAATGCAGCAACTTCCGCATGCTTTCGCGGCGCCCTTTGGCAAAGTCTCGCGGCTCCCCAGGGCGCCGCGGCGCCCAGTTTGGGAACCGTTGAATAGTGTTAATATGACCCCTGCGATACGTATTGAACGGCATAGTGCCTTTACAAGAACACGATCGACTAGATAGCGACTGGTGTCGATCACACAATCTTTTTTCTAACGTTCAAACCATAATTGATTAGGTTAACCGGCTACACTCAGTCCGGCCGGTTAGCCTGGCGTTTAATTCCGTCGCTTTTGAGTCGAAAGGTTGCTGGTAAGAAACTGTTCGCTGGCTAGTCGGTTGTGTCCTTGAGCAAGACACTTAACGAACATTGCATGAACCCAGCAAATTAATGGGTTCTAACAAATTGAAGAAACATGTCTATCATGATACAACTCACTAAAATATCTTCGGTAACCCGACGGTGGACGCGAGGTGATCTGACGATTGCCCGTGTGTTAACCCCCTTGGTTTTCCCATTCACGGGGATAAACATGAATATCCTATCCTATCCTGGTTTCGATCACACAATATTTTGTCTAACGTGCAATAGCATAATTGATTAGGTTAACCGACTGCCAACACAAAGCAAAATCGAGCAATTAAACCAAAAACGTCATTTCAGAGTTTTATTAATAAAACGAAACACAATGCACTTGATGAAGTAAAGTTATATGATTTAGTACGGGAGCTAAAGTAAATAGAAAAAAGAAAGTTGGAAAAAGCACAATGATACGTAATTGGCACCACAGTATGCCTTGATAGCATCTGGCATATCAAGGCGAATTATCTTTCTATAATTCGGATAAAATAAAAGACAAAAATTAACACTTGTTTAAAAGAAATAGTTTAGTACTCAATACGGTAAGCGTTAAAATAGTACTTAATGCGGTAAGCGTTTTAGTACGGTTGCGGTAAAGATGAAATGGTGCAAATTGTGCGATTATTTAAAAATCGGTAGAAATTTGACGGAAAATGTCCCTTTCGACGATTTGGGAAGATCTAACGAATCTTTATTTGAGGAAAGAATAAAAATCGAAAGAAATTTGATAAAACTTACAAAAGGTAG
>CH001961.1:2127-14527 GCA_000149265.1 Ciona savignyi
ATAAATTTTAAATTGATAAAATTCCTTATCTAAAAAATATAAAGTATTCCCGGAAGATATAAATAAACCAAGCATTTACACAATGCAATAGTTTTATCGACTTTATCAAAGTTTTAATAAAAGTCTGAACTATTATCTCTGTTGGAGAAAACTAAAAGGAGGGAAAGGGGGAAGAAGGGAAGGAGGAAAACTGCACACTAAAATAAAGATTTAGACATTAATGGAGTTGGGGAGTTGGAGTTAGTTCTGTGGTTGAGATTACTGTTTAGGACAGGGTTAAATTAATTTCCATAGCTTTAGTAAGAAGTTTTCCTCTTTCCCTCCTTTAGTGTTGTCTCTCTGGTGCATCATACTACAAGCAAACACAATGTATAATCTCCTCTGTTTCCTTTTGCGTTCCAAGGTCAATGGCACAAATATTCAATCGATGCGTTGCGCATTCCGTATCGTATCTATAAGTGACGCACGCCAGACGCGGCAGAATAGACGCGCGAGTATTCTCGACGATCAAAGACGCCAGACGTTTCGCGAATATCAAGTAACATTGATGAATATGACGTCATAACGTTATAAATTCAATAGTTCTTGCTAAAATTGCGGTTTCGCGTCTTCGTGTTTAGTCGATAATTGCGTGGTGTTTAACCGAGGTAGAATTTGTTTTGACGTTTTTCTTAGACTTCTAACAGCTTTTTAGTATTCTTCTTTGTTGTAATAAAGAAACGAAAATCACCGGAACGAGCAAAACTTTTTGCAGTAACGTCATAAGGGGGGAAGTGACGTAACAAAGTCGTGTGAAGTCTACGTGACAGCCAGCCTAGGGCGTAGGTAGTTACAGATTGAGGATTAAGCCTGATTATGTGGTTGTTGGTATTGTAAACAGTGGGCTGTGCTGACATTTTAAGCCCACATTCCAAAATACGATACCACATTTTTAGGTTTGTTGGCCATGTCTCGCCTTCGACAGGCACGAAATACGTAGAGTGAACTTTAGCCGCCTTTCTCTTTCTTTGTTAAAATAAATAATTGATTGCACTCCCTTAAAAGAGTAATGAGAAATTTAACGGACCGAGTTTACCGATCTGTTGAAGTTAACAGCATCGCACTTAATTCGATTTGTGGGTCAATTTGTAGCGACAAGAAAATGCATGCAATGTAGTAAGTACTCGTAATTAGTTCCTCGTATTCAACAACGCAAGAAAATCAACACAAAACAAGCGCTCGAATTAGGCATTTGAGCGTGAACAAATCAGCGTCGAAAGGCGCCTTTCAATTTTAGGCGGAAACGGTTTAACAATGACTTTTATTTACGGTTAACATAAACAATCGTCTCTTGACAAGGACGGTATTTTAATTTTTGGGAGGGGGTTTTTCTTCATAATTTCCGTGTAGTAAGAGAGTCGTTCTTTAGGATTAGGGCTCTATGCGTTGGTTTTACACAATCATTTTGATTTCACAAATAAATCGGCGACGACAAGGCCAAGATATCAAAAAAAAGGTTAAAAACCGCTGCACTAAAAATAAAACCTGTTTATCCGATCATAAACGTAAAGGATCCTAAAAAAATAGCAACCCAAAACTATTCGATTACTTAAATAAATGTTAGTATTTAAAACAACATTTTATGCTAATATGGAACGTAATCTTGGTCAAATGTTAAAACGTAATACAAAAATACCACGAAAAAACGCATAAACGTTAAGGATCCTACAAAATAAAAACCCATAACTTTTTAATTACCTTAATAAATGGTAGTATTTAAAACAAAATTTTATGCTAATATGGAACGAAATCTTGGTCAAATGTTAATACGCAATACAAAAATACCACGAAAAAACGCAGATAAGGTAAGTAACCCAGCTGTTTCAACTTTTCAACTTTCTTTTAATTCTAATCTCGCTTACGTCATATCGAGTTCGATATATCGATTGTCTGTACTTTATTACGTAATCCATACGTCACGAGAGGTCACGTGAATGGTGAAATAAAATGACGTAATTGATTTTATTCAATTAAAGGATTTATTAAGTTTGTGTGGATTTCCCTATAGCCCCCTTTTACATATAGAAAGACCGTTTTGTCAACTTATAAAGCTCGTTTTAGCTCAACGATATACAACAACAAAATATCGGTAATCAGATAAGCTAGTTAAGGACAGAGAATGCTTTACTTTGATAAAGGCCGTGATATAACAGGGGTAGACCCGATGTTTAAAAACACGCCTTATACAGCAACAAAATTGATTACGACACGCATGTTATGTACTCATTGCCACGTAAGTTCGTTCGAAGGCTGTTGGGACCACGGACTGCTAACACCGTTTTTTTTTAATAAGTTCCATAATTGGATAGAGCTAAACAATGGTGCATTACGCGCTCGATGTAACAAAACTTTGCTAGGAGATTAATTTACAGCAAGTTCTGTATTTGTCCTTTTGTTATAGTGCGTTGTATCACTGCTGATTGGGTTTAAATACGACTTTTTATCGGATTTTAGATCTGTGTTCAATCCTTACAGTAATTGGTAGTTCGGTTATGATATTTCCCGTGAATGGGAAAACCAAGGGGTTTAACACACAGGCAATCGCCAGATCACCTCGCGCCCACCGTTGGATTATAATAACGCTCGACATAACAAAACTTTAAAAAATCCACAGCACGTTCTGTATTTGTTTTTTTGTTATTGTGCGTGTGATGAAATATGCAACGTCATTGTGTCATGTGATATCGCGAGTCAAAATATGCAAAGTCATCATGAACATCAAGAGTGTTGTTGTCAGTAATCGTCACTAATAGCGAACTTCTGTACGATTCCTTATGGGTTGTAAGTCTGGCTGGAATTGCGAGACACCGCATGCCCACAGTTGCAGTGATTAGGGTATTACAATGAGTTTGATGGATGGGTTATTTATATCTTAATCTGTAGAAAGCCTGGGTTTATCCACATATATGATAGTACACCTTAGACTGGAGCTATACAGTGTGTAGATATACACACAACTTTGAATTTGGATAACCCCTTAGATATACCTGGGTTGGAACAATGTAAAAAGACTTGCCCAGATAACTTCTGCCCCCAGTGAAATTGATTAGGCTAATAGTGAGTAGATGATACTTTAAATAAGGTGTCGGAAATTCATAAGACTAATAGCTCTGGTTACAGGCAAACCAAAACAGTTAAAGATTATTTACAGTTTAAGAGTACAAAACTGGTCGCTAGCTAGTCGGCTGTGTCCTTGGGCAAGGTACTTAACTTTAACATACATTGCCTGAACCCAGTGGATTAATGGGTTCTACTAAATTAAGGGACTGTGTGATTCATGCACAACACAGTGCAATAGATCCAATAACCCGACGGTGGACGCGAAGTGATTGGACGATTGCCCATGTGATAACCCCCTTGGTTTTCCCATTCACGGGGATAAACATAATTATCCTATTCCTATTACATGGACAAGATATGTCATCATGATTCGGATGTAACTATCACACAAGGACTACTTATGTCAAGTTGTACTTGTCTACACTTGGTCGTTTAAAACTCATCTGTGTAAATAATACATTAAACTTTAAATGTAGCAATCTGGTAAATGAAACTACAATATTTCAAATATTGTTTCAATGGGTATTTAATACCATTTGAAGTGGAATAAAGCAAAATGAGCATGAATTTTTAAACTAGTCTAGTACAACCACCTTTTTAATGGAAAAAGGGTTTTAAAAATCATCATTAATGTGTGGCATTTATTCTCTGGCACGTTATTACAGCACAGCCCAAGTAAAACCAATCTAGGACCTTTTTTTAGTGAAATAAAAGCTAAATTAACATGAAGGTCATTTAATTAATTGCTAATACGATTGGGAAGCATATGCAATCTGTACGATGGTACAATAGGAACACCATTCTGAGTGTATAGGATGTAAAAATTAATACTTGCACAACCGCAATAACCTGGATATCATTGATGTGTTGAGTTGACACAAGCAATGAACCACTTATACCCATTGCATTGTTATTACAGGGCAAAGGTGGGCAGTGTTACAACAACACTGGTACCCACTAACACAGAAGTTAATATGTAACTTCTATGTAACAGACACTCCTTATTACCACCCAATTATGTTTGTGAACAACTAAAGCATATTATTGAACATTTAAATGCAACCGAGTAGAAAGTTCAAACCCAATGCATTTAAATAGAAATAGTTGTGTAAAGGTTGCACCTGTCTGTCTGATTTAAATTCGCCGAAAAATAATGGGAATTGGCTAATAATACAAAGTTTGACAATTGTTATGCTCTATTACATTTTATATTATAAGGACCACTATTTAAGTATTGCTGCCATGAACTTAAGTGTAACGATAAACTGTGGATTAAGTTTCAATGAAAACAAGGATTGATCCAAAGGTTAACCCTGTCATTTTATTAAAACTATCATTAAAATATAACTCATCAAAATTAGGATTGAAATAAAACTGGAGTTGAAACAGTCAGAATGTTGAAACAGCATGCTTCAGCCACTTATCACAGACGAAGTTAGAAAATCATAAGCTTTATTCAGATTGTGCAAGACACACTCATAACCACAAGAACATATTGTGTTTGCATATGCACTGCATATAAGCAGTTTCCTTGCGAGGGAAGTTTATATTATGCAGACCATGTGCGGTTTTATACACTTATGAGTCTGGTATTATTAGGTAGAAGCAGTTGCAAAGTATGCAAATGTGAAGAATGTTTGCTACATTCCAAAATAGACCGGTTAGTCTGGTGAACTTTTCAACAGTTTTCAGGTTCGAAACTGGTCGCTAACTAGGTGGTTGTGTCATTCGGCAAGGCACTTAACGGACATTGCCTAACCCAGAAGATTAATGGGTTCTACCAAATTGAAGGAACATGTAATATATATAACATACTGCAATAGCTTCGGTAACCGACGGTGGGCACGAGGTGATCTGACGATTGCCATGTGTTAACCCCCTTGGTTTACCCATTCACAGGGATAAACATGAATATCCTATATCCTAGTAACAATTACAAATAGCTGGCATTTTGTTCAGGAAAAGTTAGAAAAAATAGAATTTCACGAACCTCTGCTTCTTGGGAAGTTATGGTGGCTCATGTAACCCTGATTGTCATTGGATCTTATGATGTCATAAAGCTGAGATTCCAAACTGGATAGATTGATTCCATCATTTTGGTCCTGGAGAATAAAGTGGTTAGATAATGGGGTGTATTTAGGTATTCTCTTTTGAGGTTTATGTTAGGGTAATATCATATCGTATTTAGGTATATTCTATTGGGGTTTATGTTAGGGTAATATCAACTCTACATCACATTTGAAGCATAAATTGCATTGGTATATTGCTGGCTGAATTTCTTTTACATTGAAAAATTCTTTGTTACCTTTCAGCAATAAGCTTTTAAAGGCTCAAACTTTGCACCCAAGCAAAACTACATCGATTAAATGTAAAGCAACATAAAGTTAAACAAACACAAGCTCAGCATAAGAGTCAATTAACTGCCCTAAAGATTACAATGTAGGGTTGGTACTTGGTTGGACTTTGTAACAATATCAGGAAATGATTAATTGCGATAAAAAACGATTGGCAGTTGCAATAAGAACCAACATCTGTAGTGCTTTAGTTATGCCTACCATTTAATTATGCGGCAGGTAAATGAAAGATATGTTCAATTTTGGTGAAACTAACATTAAATCAACATAAAACAGGGTATAAGAAGCAAGAAGTCTCTTAACCGCAAGATGAAATCTAATCCTGGTCAATTAGTACTGCAGAGGAATGCAGGATATCCTTACGTATGTTAACACATCAGGACATCGGTTTTATCATGTGAAGCATATGTCTTCAGCCCTTCAATGTGATAATATAACAGACAAGGCATTTCCGACCGAATCTCTTTACAAAAAACAAGTTGATGTTTGTGCATGGATTAACCAACATTTCTATGCAAACAATTCATTAATTCAACAAATTGCATAAATCTATACATTAAGCCTATTAAAACTTCATAAATTAGTCTGCTTAAAGTCTAATTACAAATGGTTATTATTACAGGCTACAGACTTAATTAGGCACGTTTGGTGTGATAATTTAAATAGAAACAATGGAAAATAAGAGAAGTAATAAGGGATATTGGAGAAACAAGAACTAATTTACATTTTAAGGATTCTAAATTAACCACATAAGCCATATATACATTTACTATTTTCCTGTGTTGTAAATTGTCAATACCAGTGACACAGGATGCTTAAAAACACACATACAGGTATTTAATGAATGTATGTTGCAAATTAAGACACTGGTTACACAAACTAAATGCAATTTCCGCCTCTTAGATAGGTTGTTTACACATGTAATGTAACTATGTAGCATACATAAAACGTTATGTTTTATACTGAATTAAAGTATCTCCTTGCTGGTTAGTTCGCCGTCGTACAGTAAACAGACAACAGCTGTTAGTTCCCTTATGACCTTACTACGCAAATAGATAGGCGATAACCTTTCAAGACATATTTGGCAGTTGTGCCATCATCACTTTAGATTTTGCTATTTGCTCCTACTACCAACACCCAGAGGTATCTATAATGGGAAGGCCAAATGCATGCTAAATTATCCACACTCCTATGTCTACTACAATATAACTGCAGGTATGATATGCATTACTGTACACCTGTGCAAGCTATAAAGAACAAACGCAATAAAAACATGAGGCAAATCTATATTCAATTGAATAAAAACAGGAGGCAAATCTATATTCAACTCGAATAAAAACATGAGGCAAATCTACATTCAACTTGAATAAAAACAGGAGGCAAAACCATATTTAACTGTATTAGAAATATATAAATTTTTTTGAGATGCCTTAACACAATTTTCTTAGTAAAAAAGGTCCCAAATGGTCTATGACACAACAATACATGTTTTGATGAAGTTTTGCAACTCGGGTAAATAATTAATGACCGAAGCAGATGGTTTAGTTTCATCGCAATTTGACATTCATCTTTATAGAGATTGCTTCGATTGTCCTGTTGTGTGCCTTTCAAGAAAATGCAGGCAAATCAATGCCAACCAATTGATTTTAAGGACAATATGGTGGTATGAGCCAAGTGGGCCAGTCTAGGAAGCCATCATTTAAGTAACAACTATTACAAAATACATGAAATTTTGGACACAAACTCATGGCTTACAATATGGGGTATTGAAATCAAATACATCAACATAATAAACTAAAATTCAAGTTTCGAAAGTAGAAGGCACACTGCAGCCTTGATGTTTCCTACTTTTATTCTTACCCTAATTAATGTTCCAAAATATATGGGCAACTGCTTTATCTTGCCAATAGTAGTAGTGGTATCAGAAGCATATCTTGTAAGTTTTGTACTTTAAAGACTTCTACATATCATGTCAGCATCATGCCATGTCCCAGTCATTCTTATAATAATTTCAACAAAACAAATACTCATTACTAAAAAAGCCTTGCTTTATCCAACTAGGATCAGCATGGAAATGTCTGATGGTACTGTGCCAACATACAAACAACCACAAAATGTAAATACCAAATTTGAGAGAGTGAAACTGAAATAGAAGCACCCAAAATGGGCGTGGTTTTCCTTTCCTTTTGCATAGGCCTACTTCCTTGCAACATAGTCTTAAATAAAGTACTGTTGTTGCATTATTTTGAAGAAATAGTTTTTTTTTACAAAAATATGGAAACAAGAATTGTTTCTGATTAACAAAGGGAAAGCGTTTCCAGCTTTCTTTGTGGTTAGAAAATCCACTTAATTTATGGTTTTGACTGCAGATTTAACATCATAACATTCGAAATGTTATATTGTACAGCCAAAATAATACTTAATGCAGGAAGAACAAATAGAAAATGTGGTGTAAGTAGCACATATACCATTGCCGATGCATATGTAGTAATGTGTTCTAATTGTTTCTGCATTATTATGTGGGTAGACCAAGCCCGGCCCACTTCCCTTGTGTTTAAGCTCAACTAAGCAATAGTTTCGTGGGTACAACGCAGGTGTTTGGATATATATGGTGATTGAACAAACAGATGGCGACCTAAAACAACGCAACATTGCACTGGGATAACATAATGTACAAGCAGATTGTGGGATCAATAAGGCCTCCCATGGGTTCAATTTAATTAATGGCACAACATAGGTGAACCCGTAGCATTCCATTTAAATTATCCGCATTTCAACTGTAATTAACGTGGATCTCATTCCCAAATTTTGTAATAAAAGAAACATTTTTTTTATTTAACATCGATATCAAACTTTCAAATGAAATTAAGAACACCCGAAAAGTGTAATATTCAAGTTGCTTTTTGTAAAAAATAAAACTTATAAAGCATACCATTGAGGCGACTGGCACTACAATTCCACACGATTAGTATGGCATAGCATACAATGATCAGACTTAACTTTATGAAGCATTTCAAAGGGAGTATGAAGCATGCTTTTATTAAAACTAGTCACAAGATCAACTTAAAACTGGTATTACTGTGGTCAGTAAGTTGCATAATGAGACAACAAACTGCAGGGTAGGGTAGCAAAAACATAATCTATTTAATTAATATCTTAATAATTTTTGGTAGGAAGCTTAATGACATTTAGTTATCTTAAAATGTGTTCTTTGTTTAGAACAGTGTTTTTCTACTTTACTGTTCATTTTGCAATACTTCCTGCCGAAACACATATGCTGTTTACATTTCATATAAGCACTGCATGATCTCATGAGGATCAGCTCCAGACTGCAAACTGTTCTAATTATACAGATTATTTAAATTTAAAACTTTAATGAATCAATTAATATATTTCACCACACCTTGTTTATGCCCAGCTAAGAATTTAAAAGTAATGTTAAAATGTAGTTGAAAATGGTTAAATTGGATACAAACTCAAATTAAACATAAAAATTTCTTTTAGAAAAGTATTC
Source organism: Ciona savignyi (assembly GCA_000149265.1). Lineage (NCBI taxonomy): Eukaryota > Metazoa > Chordata > Ascidiacea > Phlebobranchia > Cionidae > Ciona > Ciona savignyi. The sequence goes on from CH001961.1 coordinate 11,095, forward strand.
GAATTCATCTAGACAATTTGGGTATTGGCTTAACGCTTTTATCATGCTTTGTGTACACAAGCATATTAGAGTAAGGAGAAATTGGACTAGGTAGCGGAAAATTTCCTGATCTAATTTTGTCACAAACCACAATTTTTAGTATAATTTGGCCTTTATTTTGCAAACCTAAATTTGAGAATTAATTATAAATTTGTGTAAACACATTGCTTGATATATTGAAATATAAAACATAATCCTGTCCAAGATTATTAATAGGAACAGTGTTATGGGTAGAATCAAAACCAAACAATACCGCCTATATATACAATTTCTAATTAAGATTTTTCTGATATTGAGTCTTATTTATAAATATATATTATTGATAAAATAAATAAGTTTACCCAGCAAAATGGGCTACTGAGAAGACATGTTACATAAAATATTGTATGCAAATCCTGTCTAGCTATCTTGTTGCTTAAGGCATCTCATTAAAACCAGTCGTAAATACACTTTTGGATGTAAAAAACCTGAATATACAAGTCACTTTGCAAAGCCCTAATCACATTTGTTCACATAACAACCCGGATATAGCTCCAATTTGCTAAGAGCTGGTCACATGTACACAGACCAACCTGGATTCTAGCTAGAACAAGCAAAGTACTGATTACTTTTGTACACAAAACAAGATGGATATATAGCACAAAATCTGTGTGAAAATTAACATGATCACATATGGAAATCTCTTTGTTTTAGCTTAAACAATTCAATGCTTATAATCGGCCATTTCCAAAAAACTTTGCTCAGTATAATCCAATCTAAAACAGTTTTAAATGGAATTTCTGCTGTAATAATATGTCGCAAACTGAAGATATATTTTATACCGAAAATCTGTTAAACTTTGTAACATTATTTCTACTGTGTGGTAGCTTGGTGGAGAGCATTACGCATTCGAATTTCTATTTTGGAATCAATAATTTTGAATCTAGAATTTCTTAACGGCTAGAACACGAAGCATTTGTAGACAATTATGCGGCTTGAACATACAGCATTTGTATACAATTTTTTTTATAAATCTTTAGGAAAAATGTAATACATTATACTCTAAACATAATGTTTTGGTGAAATCATGAGAATTTAAATCACAATTATGAGCAGGCAACAAAATCCACTAGATTATACCAGGTTTAGAAGAATAAATCAACATCTTTATACCTAATCCAGTTGTTATTACGTTATTATGGTTGTAAATTGTGAAAGTGAATATGTTGTGGTTTTTGAGCAATGGTATATATAGCACAGATAGTGATCTCAGATCCGTTAAGAACACATATGGAAAGTAAGAGGTGCCAGCAGTACAAATTGCCTGCATTGAAAATTGGAACACCATATTTGACCTAAAATTCTATTTAAATGACTTTTCTGATTTAAACTGAAAACAATCTTTATATCTGTAACAATATGCCTTAAACCTATGATGCAGTATCATTGCATTGGAAACAGTATAGACTCTGGTCTCTGAATGGAGGCGTGGGTTCAAATCCTACTTTTGACACTATGTAGCGTTCAACACACGTTAGTTATTATCCTTTATTATATGTGTGTCAAAATGAAAAAAAAACAGCGACAAAAAAAAGGCTTCGGGCCTATACAGCCGGCATTACATAGAAACCTTAAATATTACTACACCAATGATGCAGTATTGCACCAGAAAAACATCGAAACACCCCAAAAGTTCAAAAACACTTACAGTGAGAGCCATGAGGTTGTTCTGTGAGTCATGGAGTTTGAAGAATGGGTTGTCGTCCATGCCGTTGTACTGGGAGCCGTGCTTAGCAGGTGTTGAGATGCTACGAGCTAATCTTGGTGCGCCTGACATCTGGTTCGACAGTGACAGCTTTCTCACCCCGCTTGCCCCATTCAGAACTCTGGTGGTGGGGTTTGTGGGTGAACAATTGGTACATGGGCAGTGGGCAAGGGTTTGGGTTAAGCTAAGATTGCCAGGGGGTATATATTTTGTAGACTTTACTTCAAGATTACACCTCTAGAGCCTTTAATGTAAATTAAAATTCATGCCCAAAGGAGATTTTTAATTTAAAATAAAACATATTCACCTTTTACTAAGTGCAGGTGGATACCTTTGCTAGAATATGATATTAATAAAGTTTCTACTTAACAATATATATCACTAGTAATAGGCATGTTATTATTCAATAATGCAAGGCAGATAGTATCTAATGCATCATACTAATTGCCATGATATCCACACACTGCAATAGCTTCACTTAAAAGGTAAATAACGTTGGCAAAAGAAGTTTCATATAATACTTTACAATATGTTCAATACAACCAAAACAAATAAAAACAACAAGAAATGTAAGGGGTATTTATAGCAAATTTTATCCCTACAGTTATTTTTTAGCAACAAACGAATCCTATTTTTTTTGCAACAACGCAACAAACGAATTCTATTTTTTTGCAACAAACGAATCCAATTTTTTTTGCAACAAACAAATCCTATTTTTTTGCAACAAACGAATCCTATTTTTTCGCAACAAACGAATCCAACGCATGAAAAAACAAAGCAATAACAAATTTTTCTAACAACTTTGATTGCAAGGAAACTCACCCGCTACCATGCTGGAGAGAGTTGAACATAGAAGGTCGTTGACCACCCGACTGCGGCCATGTGCCTTGCAGCATCTGACCATTGCTCCAGGATGAATAAGGCTTGTTCATCTTTCCACCTGCACCGCCCATACCAAGGTAAGCCCCTATGGATGAATTGCAGTGTAAGATTCGGCGGTTATGTAACGCTGCTTACGTCTGTAAATTCAAACAACAGTCAAGTGTGACCGTCCTAATATAACAAAAAATATATATTTTGTTTCAATTGTGACCACCAAGATTAACATAGTTACTAAACTTCAACATTAAAAAAATCACCAGAATCTATTGATAAATTGCAGTGTTAGATTCAGTGGTAATGTAACTCATGTCTGCAAATTCAACCAACAGTCAATTGTGACCAACAAGACTAAAATTGTCTCTAAACTTCAACATTAAAAAAACCACCAGAATCCAATAAATACAACCCCACCCTAATCACAGATACCATAGTGTTTCGGAAATTCCTTTAAAAATTTACTATCTACTTGCATTTATTAAAACTTCCCAATTTGCAATACCACAGTGTATATTTAACACATCACCATCAATTAGGTATTCTGATTATAAGAATGACACCCTTAATTAAAGAACTAAATAACATAGTGTAAGTATTACTAAATTGTACATAATGATTGTGGCCTCAATCATATGTAGGGTTATGAGGGTTCTTCGGATATTGACTAAATCCTAATGGTGGGTGGGATGACAGTTCAAATATTGGATCAACTATAATAATGGTTTTTTATCTTCCTCTAGTTGTTTGATTGAAATTATGTTTTACTTTTAG
>CH001961.1:33412-45213 GCA_000149265.1 Ciona savignyi
TTTTTTGAGGAACCTGTCATTATACTTTATAAGTAAAATTATAATAAATTGGCCTCAAAATTTGAAATAAAAAAGCATAAATATATCAGGTAGACGATAAAAATTGTAACATTTCACGAAAAACATAAAAATATTATGTTAATTCAAGATAGAAATAACATGTTAACAAAACATAGAAATGGCATGTTAAAAAACAGAAATGTTATGTTGATTCAGGATAGAAATAGCAAGTTAACAAAACATAAAAATATTATGTTATGTTAATTTAACATAGAAATAGAGTGTTATAAAACGGAAATGTTAGGTTGATTCAAGATAGAAAAAGCAAGTAAACAAAACATAGAAATATTATATTATGTAAATTTAACATAGAAATATTACAGTATGTTAATTTAACAAAAAAATAGAATGTTAACAAAACATAGAAACAACATGGTAACATAACATAAAAATAGCATACTTTTACTAGATGATGATGGCAATTGCAGTGTCATGTTCTGACGAGTCGTCGAATTAACTCCGTAACTATCCATGTTTAGTTGTACCTAGGATTGCTATTCTATCAACATGATGTACCTGTGCTTTAACGATAATTATGATTGATTGTCGTGTAAATATTCGTTTACCATGCGTTAAACATTAACCTAGGATTACTTGTACGGGGGGAAACTAAAATGAGGAAAGCGGGAAGGAGGAAAACTGCATACTATAATGAAGATTAGGGCATTAAGGTTAGTTTTAAACATGGGGTTAGAGATAAGGTTAGTTCTGGGGTTGGGATTAGAGTTTAGGGAAGGGTAAAATTAATTTCCATAGTTTTGGTGAGCAGTTTCCCTCCTTCCCGCTTCCCCTCCCCTTTAGCATTGCCCCTATTACGACACGATAGTTTGGCGTTTTGCGAGTTTAGAAGCCAGACCTTATACAGTATTACATTCATTCTGTAGGCCTTACAATTAGTAAACAAAAAATTGAAACAATACTTAAATCTATCTGTGCCCAATCAAATAGATGATGGCAAATCCAACACTAGTACATATATATCGCAAAACTGGTTATGCATACAGTCACGTTGCTAGTACTATGAGAATGTATGAATGGTATGATTTATTTATATCCTAGTAAATTCGCAAGACGCTTGGACAAGTCTTTAACTTTCGCGTAATTTTAATTTTGCCATTAGCCTTCTACGTCATAATATATGAAACTAATGCATACATGATATACTACGCACTATACAGACTATGCTTGCAGGCCATCTTTTTGAAACAAACGTTAAAATACGACAACCGGACAATGGTGATAATAGCTATTGTTACCTCACTATACACAACAAAGGTTTCCGCGAAGCCGCATCAATCCTTTGTGACACCATAAACACGCTGGACACCGTTGCCTTTTTTTCTACTCTCGAAGAACAGCTGATTTTGTGACGTCACAATACAAAAGCGAGAAGCGCTTACGAATGGAAAAAATACAAAATTCCCCAAATGGTTAACTTCTACACCGCATTTTTAAGTTTCTGGCAAACATTACGCCATAAATTAAAAATAACGAAATTAATAGATCGAGAAATAATTCGTTTCGTAATTAAACAAACATATTGCTGTTGGATTAGCGCTGTTAATGATAACTGGTCCGGAACCCAGGAAATTAATTAAACAAGTAATAATATACCTATAATAGAATATTAGAAGATTAGTGGAGAGGCAAAAGTTGTTTTTTAGGATATTTTAAGCTCAACCAAATATGCTTGTTTAAACAATCTAAAAAATGACTGTTTAAACTGTTTAATGGCAAATAGGATAGGACAGGATATATATTCATGTTTATCCTCGTAAATGGCAAAACCAAGGGGGTTAACACACCGGCAATCGTTAAATTACCTCGCGCCCACCGCCGGGTTACCGGAGCTATTGCAGTGTGTTGTGTATGATTCACACATTTCTATAATTTAGTTGAACCCATTAATCCGCTGGGTTTGGGCAATTGCCAAGGACACAACCGACTAGCTAGTGACCATCAGTTTCTAACCTGCAACCTTTTTAGACTAACCGGTCGGACAAAAATAAGTTATAGTAAAAACATACAGCAATGAAACTTGGACCACCCAACTCAATACGTTAATGTGCAAATCTTCCAAAATGCCTTAACAATATGAGTTAACTGCGTAACCTAATTAAAATTCACACAACAAATTCTGCAAATGTATTTCTCGCACTGAGCGAGCCGTTAAGGCTAAACAAACATTTAAAGATTGGGTGTGTATTTTACTCGATGAAAGCAATTTAACAGAAAAAGGTATTTTAGACTGCAAATTATGGTTAGTAACCGTATACTAGCCGCGGGCCTAAAACACATTCTAAAACATCTCAACGCGCTATAATCTTCACAATATCATTTGTGTGCATGTATAGCACACGTGCGCAGATGCTTTTATTACGCAGATATACTTATTTACGCGCAAGAAAGTCGACACTATGAATCATAGCTCATCTATTCCCGTCCATATAGTACGATTTCTCATATAATAGTTTCCTATATATATAGCATGAATGACATGTTTATAAAATCATAGCGTTTGCCATACAATTACTACTTTCAGCCGAACGGATGTTGATTCGAAACTGGGCGCTAGCTAGTCGGTTGTGTCCTTGGGCAAATCACTTAACGGACATTGCCTGAACCCAGCGGATTAAAGGGTTCTAACAAAATGAAGGAATGTGTGTATCATACACAACACAATGCAATAGCTCCGGTAACTCGAAGATGGGCGCGAGTTGATCTGACGATTGTCCGTGTGTTAACCCCCTTGGTTTTCCCATTCACGGGGATAAACATAAATATCCTACCTTATGTTATGACTCTCCTCAGCTTTTATTTGATTCAGCACGCTTGCTCGCATTACGGAAAGCGTACATACCGGATTGAGCGGATGTTATTGTTGATAATAAAATCTTCTTGACCCAAAATATTATAATTTTCTAATGGAAATTAAAGTTTTTCTTGTGGTGGTGCAATTTTAGGCAGAAGTAATGCCAGTAATGTCAAATATTGCAGTAATTTTGTACCAATAATTACACAACAGTCGTTTGACTTTTATTCGCATTAAATTAGCCACAGGTCAACACCAGCACGGAAAACAGCACCACACTTACGCCAATGCTAATGACTTATTACCGACAGAGATAATAATAACGCTTTGTGTGAAAACAGAAACGCGAGGACAAAACAAGTTAAAAGTTCAATTAAGTAAGCTAAATGTGTTATAATGTGTTTTTAAGTGTAAAAACTGATGGCCAATTTTTAGCTTGTGTGTAATCGGAATAGTGGGTTATATCCGAATTCCTCCATGTTTTTTTCTGGAAATAAAAAAAAAACTGTTTAATTTCACACCTACAAATCGCTTAGCCTTCGAAGACCAGAGGTCTAACAAATCTGAAGACAAAATAGGATAGGATATTCATGTTTATTTCCGTGAATGGGAAAACCAAAGGGGTAACACGCGGGCAATCGTCAGATCACCTCGCGCCCACCGCCGGGTTACCAGAGCTAGTATGTTGAATATAATACACACGTTTCTATAATTTAGTAGAACCCTTTAATCCGCTGGATTCAGGCAATGTCCGTTAAGTCTTGCCCAAGGACACAACCGACTAGCTAGCGATCAGTTTCGTACCTGCAATCCTTCAGCTGAAAGGCTTTACACTAAACCAGCAGTTAAACCGGTCGGAGAGTATAGGCCAGGGGTGGGCAACATACGGCCCGCGGGCCGGGTCCGGCCCGTGAAGGGATTTTGACCGGCCCCCAGACTGTATCTAACAACCACCAGTAATCCGGCCCGCTGTCTATATCCAACCATCTCTGTAATGTGGTCCGACGCATCATTCCTAAAAGTTGCCTATGGCTCTGTCTACTCTTACCGCACTGTTAATGCGAGCTGGTAAAATAAACAATTGCCTTAGTGAAAAAACATTTATTTGTGTTAGCACCTTTTTTAAACAAATAATATAAGGTCAAAGCAGAGAGCGTTGTAAACATCCCCCACTACTGGGTACGGTAACAACGTGACTTTTGGGGTTAGTTTTTTTTTAGCTGGTATCAGTTATATTTAAATTCTAAATAGAAATGGATTTTATAAATTATTAGGGATTATTAACCATGGTTATCCTATAAAATGTAAATTAGTAAGAACGTGTCAAGCATTTAACAAAGGTACCGAAGATTTTTTTACAAAGGTTGGCAACCAAGTAGTAGTAAGTTTACTGTATGGTCAGAGTGTTGCGTTAGTAAAAGAGTACAACATTAGTCGTCATTATTTGACGAAACATGACAACTATGGCAATAATTTAGTAAATAAATATGTGGTTAAGATATTGAATACTATTCGTGTAATAATCCGGCCCACCAAGGACTTTATTTTCCCACATCTGGCCCGCCGACTAGAGAAGTTGCCCACCCCTGGTATAGGCCAATCCTACTAAATATCTTCTTGCTGGTAGGCCTACTTTTACTCCTTGCTATTGAATATGCATGTGAAGAGTTGGATCCTGCAATCTTTCGGTTGAAAGTTGTCGCACTAAACCACCAGACTAACCGACAGGTTACATATGGGTAGTTAATATCAGGGAAAGAACCATTAAAAGTAGTTCTATCATTCGGTGTAGGAGGTGTAATATTATACCAAACTAATTGGTAATTGATAAGGATACATGCTAAACAAAAATCCTAACCCCGTTTTTGTATAAGAGTCTGTATAACCATTCGGCCACACCACCGTACAAACTTCAAATGACTTGACCTGATAACTAATTATAACATTGTAGCTAATTGGCATATAGAAATGTTTTTTTTGTTGCCCAATGACATACATGGACAGTAAGTAGGGACAACTGGTTTAACTTGAATGTTTTGGTGCATTATGACATATTTTTATTTACGTTGCAATGTTTTATTAAAAATAAACCATAGATACTACGTTAATGTAGTATCTATGAATAATATAAAAATGTATCTAATTAATTAAAACTGTAAATATTCTTCGATCATCTTCAGCTCTCTTGTTTTAAGTTGCCAGTGCCAACACTCACACCCCCATTTGAATATATTTCTACAACTCCACCAAAGGTGAAATTACGTCATTCTACATGACGTCACTGCTGCCAGTGGTCACGGGAGCAACAAAGAAGTAGTAGCGTAGTAGCTAATCATATTTCATACTATAAGCGCAACCCACGCAGAGATTACTCACTTTCTGTTTTGCATAATATCAACGAAATAAGATATCGATAATATGAAAACAAGTTTTGAATTTTGCTGAGTTGATTCGATTATGCCTAGTCGTATTGTGTTAATTAAGTGGTAAGGCTTACAGTAAATATTATTGTTTTGTCAGATGTTAAAGTATAAAAAGAAATACCATTCCGCAGAGTCACCTTATTTGCCTATACAGGTCAGTGTCACTGTTTTACACTACAGATTAGTTAGTAATTTAAATTTCACTTTTAAATTTAATAGATTAAAATACAGTATGTAGTTTTTTTAGTTAATATCCGGACAAAAGATATTTATTAGCTTAATTTGGTCAGATTAACGTTTTTTTCATTAGTGTTATGCACTTCTGTATCAAATTCGAAGAAAAGGTGAAAGTAGAATAAGGAACTTATTTTAGCATCAGATTTTTAGTATAGCCTTAGTAAATAATATAGCGTAACCACACCGATTAATAATTAAAAGTTGGTATAAATTTGTATTTGATTATGAAACCAATCGGTAAATACCAAACTCATTATTCACGTTCAGTCACTTACATACCGGTGATAATTTCTTTTGTGTTCGCTAATAATTTAGACATTGTACAGAAAGCATGTTTAATGGCTATTTGTACCATTTATAAATTGTTTTTTTTTAAACTGTTTCCAATATTCTATCTTTTAATATTATTTTTAAAATCACTTAATCAAAGTCAATAGGTCATTATTTAAAATGTAAATTAATAGGTTATGCATTTAACTATTTTCACAGCTTTAGAATAAGTCAATGGTATAGGACTTATCTATTTAAAGTCAAATTCTAAAGTGACTAATAAAGCATTATTTGAATGCGTTTTCCAATTGTTTAACCTTTTTAATGAATGGCTTTCTATCTAAAATTTTATTTATACTATTTCGACTACTGTAGGGGAAAATCTAAAAGGAGGGAAAGCAGGAAGAAGGGAAACTTCACACTAAAATGAAGATTATGACATTAAAGTTAGTTTTAAACATGGGGTTGGAGTTAGGGTTAGTTCTGGGGTTAAGATTATTGTTTATTAAAGGGCTAAAATTAATTTCGATGGTTTTGGTGAGCAGTTTCCCTCCTTCCCTCCCTTTAACGTTGCCCCTACTGTACATATACCTTTATAATTAGTATGTTGAGTCCTTGGTCAAGTGGTAGGACTTTTAATACCAACCTGGGTGTTAAGAGTTTGAAACCCAGCTTGTTGGTGGTTTGTGTTGTCTGACCGCTTAGTCTGGCGGTTTAGTGGACTCCTTTCAGCCGAAAGGGTTGTAGAATTGAAACTGGTCACTAGCTAGTTGATTGTGTCCTTGGGCAAGGCACTTAACGGACATTGCTTAAACCCAGCGGATTAATAGGTTTTACTAAATTAAAGGATGGGCAGGGGGTAATTTGACGATTGCCTATGTGTTAACGTCCTTGGTTTGCCAATTAACAGGGATAAACATGAATATCCTATCCTTGTATTTTTGGGCAACCTTTTATGTACGTTTATACAAACAAGTGATTTCTGGTGGGTAGAACGAAATTAAGAAACTCGTACATCAATTACAAGTAAATATAAAACATAGTACCGTAATAGCAATCATATGGTCACTGTTTAGAGAGGGAAAGCGGGAAGGCGGGAAACTGCTCACTAAAATGAAGAATATGACATTAGAGTCAGATTTAAACATGGGGTTGGAGTTGAGGTTAGTTCTGGGGTTGAGATTAGTGATTGGGGCAGGGTTTAAATTAGTTTTCGTTATTTTAGTAAGCAGTCTTATTTTAGTGTTGCCCCTATTTATCAGACAATAACCATGTGTAAATCCTTTAATGTAGAATCTCCTCACCAGGATTACAAATAACATTTCAATCTAGTTAAGACATTGTAATTGTTGCAAATGTTTAGTTTAGTTTACTTTTTGTTTTCACGATGAAAACACGAAGCAGGACCTTCGATAAAATTTTGAAAAACGAAAAAAAAACGCAAAACGACAGTCTTAGAACATGTTTTTAATTTAAATTTCTATAAACATGGTATAAAACATGACAATTTTGACACCGGTTTTTGTGCGTAATGGTTATTCAAGCCACCAGTACCGGTGATTCTTCATCGGCTTACGCAAGCCACTACTTCCTGTTTCCTGTCTTGTATCAACAACATTTGTACATGAAACGGATTGTTTATGTTTTATCGACATCCCGAAAAATGGAGTTGCTGTTTGGTAGGGCGCTGGTGTAGTACTATTATTCAACGGATTGTGAAATTATGTAAGGAGGTTATGGTATGTTTGTGAAAATAACCTAATTTTTGAAGGTAATCTGGAGTAAAAGTATCCATGCATTGTCTTAAGGCTATCATTCCATACCGGTACCTCAAAATTAATGCCATTTATTAAAATTTTATATTGGTGGTGACTTAAAGTAGATTGTAAACTAAAAAAGAATGTGGCACACCTTTAGAGGTGATGCAAGAAGACAGATTATTCTAGCCAGAAAACTTGAAAAAAGTTATAAAAGGGTTCTAATGAAAGTTGGTTAGTGGGAAGAATTTTTTCCTTTTTTTACTTTAACATATGTGACAAAAAAATTGTGTTGTTTATGCACATTTTCAGACTTTAACACCATTTTTTCAAGGTTGTGTATAACCGTAGTGTGACTTTCTATACAACATGATAATGGAATAATCTGAATATCTGCCGGCCACCATGCTATTTGGTGTGGAGAATGCTTTATGCAACACAGGGGGACACCAAACTAACGGACGACCTACTCTTCTTGACTTTTGATTTTGCGCCTTTGGTCTATGATGTAAGTATTCCATTGGTTTGTTATAATTTTTAGTAGTAATCTAGGGGTTGTGTTTTTGTAGTGTTCAGTGCAAATGCTCCGTGAACATAGGGATAGGATATTCATGTTTATCTCCGTGGAGTTTACACACGGACAATCGTTAGGTCACCCTGTTCTCCTTCAGGTTACCGGGGCTATTGCAGTGTGTTGTGTATGATGCACACTTTCCTTCAATTTAGTAGAACCTATTAATCGGCTGGGTTTAGGCAATGTCCGTAAAGTGCTTTGCCCAGCTATACAACTGGCTAGCTAGTGACCAGTTTCGAACCTACCAGTTTAAATTGAAAGAACGTCTGAATCATACACAACGCACTGCACTAGCTCTGGTAACCCGACGGCCGACAAATTGAAGAAAATCTTTGTCGGCCGATAATTCAAATTTTTATCGTCGTTCACAGTCGGAATGTCGGAACTACAAACCATCCAATCCTGGCTTTCATCTGAGCTTGAGTTGTACGGGATTGATGCTGTGATTTATACCCGTCACGTCATCAATCTCCTTGTCAACTCCCGCTACATGACTGATCTGCATCTCGCCCAAAAGGAAGAAAATATTTTCGCCAGTCTTCCTGGATCTAAGAAAAGGTGGGCTTGGAATTGTATATATAGGGCAGTGCTTCTCAAATGGTACGCCGCGGCGCACTGGTACGCCACAGGGGTTAGCTAGATGCGCCGCACATGCGCCACACTTGCATTTCTGAAATTTACGACAGAGTGTGCATAGATTATAAACTACTAAATGGTTAGTGTCTAGTTCGTTCTTTTCCATTGTAACGTTTTTTCTACATTAACTTTTGAAAGTAAGATCGCTCAAAAACAGTAATTTCGTTTAAATTAAACTTTTAATTTTCCATATTTTTCCTAAATTGTTTGAGTATTTAGCACTGGTATAGGGGCTTGTCTACTCTGGCTGGTAAATTTTTAAACTTAATAAGCTTACATGAAGTGACAGTTTTCCAACATCAAGAGGTGTTTTGCATATTTGTGGGACAAATTCAGGCTTTCATCAATTTTCGGTGGTATAAAATAGCCAATGGGACATGGTGGCATATAAAGCATGATTTTTTACTGGCTTCTACCTACAATATATAACTTTATTTCCAAAATTTCATAATTTTTATGTCGAATTTTCATAATTTTATGTCGATGTGTTTTTTAGGAAACCAAAACACAAATACAACAAACGTTCAAATTCCTTTACATTTTCCGACGACGTTTTGCTGAAAAAGGAAATGGCCGCCAACTGTCTTCGATCAGCTGTCGAGGATAAAGCAATTCTAGAAGGGGACATTGAAGCTCTTATAGAAAACTTATATAATCGGCTGGAAGCTGTCAATTTATTTTCAGGTTTGTGTAAATTGATGCGTCTTGTCGACTGTGTGATTGTGGTGTGCGTATTGCAATTATATATGTGTGTGGGTGGGAAGCTAGGCTTTATTTTTGCGTTGCTGGAGCTTTTCAGTGTGAGGATTGTTCGTTTATTTATATTTTGTATGTTAGTATTCTGTATTTAATATGATTCCTATTTGAAAATGGTGTACAACTAATAATCCCATGAGATGTCAATGCACACAGAGTTCAACCATTATTATCAATTTTAAAGTTTTTAAATGTGATGATCTCGCATCTATCCCGGTCAATCATTTAGTCAGCTTCCTTCAGGACACGAACCGATTTGACCGCTATAACCAGGATTCATGATAGTTTGGGGTGCTGAAGTAATGGGCCTTTTATGGTCCCGGTGGATACCGCGTACCCAACCATATTAATGTAATGTTATCGTGACCTACATTCCTGGTCCCAGTGCTACCATGGACCCACCCAAACTAATGTAATGAATCATGCACGAAATTCCTGGTCCCGGTGGCTATCGTGGACCCATCCATACTAATGTAATGTAACATTATTATCATTTTTGACTGCTGTGGCTATCATAAGGCTTGTGTACAAATTGTGGCAATCCCGTTATAATCTTCTTCCACAATTGGTGGCAAAACCACAATTTGTGGCTGTACATTTTGTGGTCGTACAATTTGAAATTCCGCCTGACTTTGTTATAACCTTCCTCCAGATGGAAACAAAAGCTCAAGTTCAGATGAAAGCCAAACCGGCGGCGCCTCGGCGAGTATAAAACAAAAGAAACGCCGAGATAATAAAGAGGATTATGACGATGCATTCCCGTCGCTGGTAGAGGAAATGCAACACAAGATTCTCTCTGCTGTCTGGGGGAGGAAGTCTGATAAGTAAGTTCTGGTTTTTAGTATTAAGTTATTAACTTTTTGTTTTTAGTGTCAAGTTAAGTTAACTAGCCATTCCATACCTAGCCCGTCCTAAAGTTTTAATCTTTCTGTTTTCTATTTTTTTTTAATAATTTTCACAACTCCACAGGTCGACAGTCGAACCAAAAAGTGGAAATAAATTTGAAATTCGTCCGAAAGTGATTCAAAAAACTCGGAGACGCAAGAAAAAGCATCTTTCAGCTGGCGATAATGTCGAAAAGTCCGTTGTAAAGCAGCGCAGGAGCAACCCAAGGTGTATAGAGCAAGTCGATGGAAAGGTTCACCCCCGAAGCAAGCGTTCCACCAAGCGATGGTCCAGCAGTGCTCCCAGTTGCTTGGACTATGACAAGGAGAACAAAGTAGGAGGATCGAAAACTGGAAACACTAAGAATCAAAAGCGAAAGATCGGCATCAACCAGCGGAATTCGAACCAACGGAAAATACGAAAACACGGCTTCTACGAGAACAACGAAAACAGCAATATGATGGCACAACTACCGAAGAAATGCTTTTTGTACCCAGGATATCTCGCGTCGAAACAAAACTTGCTGGAAGAAGATATTTGTCACCTATACACCAACCAGGAGATTCTAGAGGTTAGTGTGGATCGGCCGCAGAGCAAGTGGTTCCGTGACCCCGAGTCTGGCTTCCTTGAGTTTGAGCCCGCCTATAAATCCCCGTCCCAGGGGAACTCCCCTGACCCAGCCTCGGAAAGCTGGTTGTGGTGTCCTTCCCCGTCGCTGTGGGAGGACGAGGAATGTCAACTAGGAGGCGCTAGTAGGTTGGAAACGCTCTACAAACCGCGCCTCACGTCAAACGAGAGTGTGGGGCAACTTTGGGAAGGATACCAAGCTATTTTCGCTGACGTCGTTCAGAAACCTCATGATCAGTCAACCCATAAAGCTATTTTTGCTGACTCATCTCGAAATTCTCCTGACTCGTCAAGTTTATTTGAACACAGTGACCAGGAAGTGTTTTCAATCGACCTTAACGAAAATTGTGACGAGAATGGAAACTACTTGTCGTCTCCACCAAAACCAACCCAGTCTAGTGTGCCTGAGTGCTGCAGTACGAAATGTAACATCTGCAGCATTTTCGATAAATCAGCGCTAAGTCTTACTGGCAACGGAACCTTTGGCTCAAATGACCATGGAAATAAATCGCTCCAATCTAGAAAGGAGATCTGGCTGCAAAACACAAGTCGTGACGATCGGAAGGCTGATGTTGGCATTTTAACTCCTCATAACGATTTCTACCCCACTTTTTCGCCGAAGTATGACTGGCTCGAAGGTTGTTTACATGATTTTACAGATTTCGGAACTTCTTTCCAAGAATTCAGCGGCTTTCAGAGTTCTTTCTACGACTTTCCAGCTTTTACGGGGCCGTTTGAAAGCTTTGGGCGTCGTTTTTATGATT
>CH001961.1:94767-113413 GCA_000149265.1 Ciona savignyi
CAAAAGTGTGGTTGAGTTGTAATGTAGTCAAAGTGCGGTGGAGACCTGGAGTCTTAATCTGAAAGCTAAAGTGTGGTCATATTGGTGTAGAGTTAAAATTGGTGTTGGTGAAGAATATATTAAAGTCTGCAATGATCCTTCATGTATACTGCGCTAAGGGTTAATCAGTAGCTATTTTTATAAATAATCTAATTATAAAGTTAAGACTGGGTTGGATGTTGGCTTGTCAGTCTTACCTGCACCCTTTGGCTTTCGCTGTGAACTCAAGAAAATCATTCTCTGTTGTTCGAACTTTTAAATCTAAACATGTCTGATTTGCATATCTGTCAATCGCTGTCTCAATTGCTGCTTTCGCTACTGGGTTGGTGTCTGTATGGATGTGGCATGTGTGCAGGAGAGAAATAGGATATGTTCGACCAGTTAGTCTGGTGGTTTAGTGCGACGCCTTTTAACTGAATGGTTACTGGTACGAAACTGGTCGCTAGCTAGTCGGTTGTGTCCTTGGGCAAGGCATTTAACGGACATTGTCTGAACCCAGCGGATTAATGGGTTCTACCAAATTGAAGGAACGTATGTATCTTACACAACACACTGCAATAGCTCTGGTAACCCGACGGTGGACGCGAGGTGATCTGAAGATTGCTCGTGTGTTAACCCACTTGGTTTTCCTATTCAAGGGGATAAACATGAATATCCTATCATCGTATTTGCGTGAACCGCTTTGTCGTATTCATAATAAAACTCACAAACATCATCAGCGAAAACATACGGCACCACCGGTCTCCCATCAACGACATGGTTGTCCCATAAGTTCTCTTGCACACTCACAGAGCCGGTAAACTCCAGTGCACTGTCCTCAGATGGTAAGTAAGACTGGGGGTGTATGGTTGAAGTTATGCTCTCATTATTGTACAAACTCACTGGATAGGAAAGTGATGTTTATCCCCATGAATGGGCAGATTACCTCGCGCCCACCGTCGGGTTATCAGTGCTATTAAAGTATGTTATGTATGATTCACATGTTCCTTCAATTTTGTAGAACCCATTAATTTGCTAAGTTCAGGCAATCCTTATTAAGTGCCTTGCTCAAGGACACAACCGACTAGCTAGCGACCAGTTTCGAACCTACAACCCTTCAGCTAAAAGGCGACGCACTGAACCACCAGACTAACCGGGCTTTTTTCTACACACAGCACATATACATCCAAATAAACTCACAGTCAGCACAGACTGTATATTGATATCGTTGAACGAGACGTCAGTTTCAAAAGTTCCGTCTCCAGCGCATTTGCAGCTGATGGGGCATTCATAATCATCCTGTTCGTACCCCAGCACACAGGGGGTGGTGCATTGGGTCACATCGAATGTGCATGTTACCCCCTCATGGATACCTGGATGGGGTAATAGGGGCAACAATGGTAATCCTTAGGGTTGGGGGTTATTATGGTGGTTTAGTGCAGTAACTTTCAATCGAGAGGTTGCAGGTACGAAACTGGCCTCGAGGTAGTCAGTTGTGTCCTCAGGCAAGGCACTTAACTGACATTGTCTGAACCCAGCGGATTAATGGTTTCACTAAATTAAAGGAACGTGTCTATCATATACAACACACTAGAATAGCTCTGGTAACCCGACGGTGGGCGCGAGGTGATATGACGATTGCCTGTGTGTTAACCCCCTTAGTTTGTCCATTCACGGGATAAACATAAAGGCCACTTCATTCAGACTACAACTCAAAACTCACGTTCGCAAAGCAGGATGTCATACTCAGATTGGTCAGGGCTAGGGTTCGAACATGGGTCATTAAATAATGGCCACACTGAAAGATTAAAAATCAGGTTAAATTAAAGATCAACTATCGTCTTAGACGTTGTTAGTTAACAACTAAAAAAGATAGTTTCTAACAAAAAGCAATTAGTTCAAAGCGGTACCTCTAATTATTATAGGATTGCTTGGATCGCTTACTATACTTCGTAATTACACCAGCCTTGGAAAAAACTAAAAAAGGGAAACATTTCCAAAGCGAACCAAGCCCTTTTAACACTCCAAGCAATCCTGTAGTAATTAGAGGAACCCAGTTACCAGTACTGCACTTTGTACAGAGCTTTTTATGCACTTTAACTCTAATTTTACTATCTGTTTTTTTGAAAACAAAGATATGTCTACCCAAAGAGATTTTCTGAGATATTAGTGCAATTTCCCAAAGTAATGTTTAAAAACCATTTATTTCTGGCTAATTATCATTGATCGCATAATCATAATCTCAGCATACCCACAACTTTACTGATTTAGTTTGGTTTATTCATTTTTTGCCACAGTATTAAAAAAATGGCAAACGACTCAAATTACGAAACAGAAAAAGACGGCAAAACGAACCGTCGTTAAAACATGTCATTAAAAAAAAAGATTAAGCAAACCCAATTTAATTAAGACCAAAACAATATAATATATTTATAACATTACTCACCAAAGAATACGAAAGCACAAGCTGCTCCGCCACAAAATATAGATAGAATGGAAAAAATGATAATACACTTCTTGTAGTTAAATCGCGCTGTTTTTTTCTTTGGTTTCTCCTTTTTTGCTTTATCTGTTTGGACATGAAGTTTTTGAAATCAAATAGTTATATACCTCTATGACAATGTAGAGATTTGCATTTTGCTAACTTAGGATAGGATATTCATGTTTATCTTTGTGAATGGAAAAACCAAGGGAGTAAACACACGGGCAATTGTCAGAACACCTCGAGTCAGGTTATCCGAGCTTTTGCAGTGTGTTGTGTATGATACATATGTTCCTTCAATATGGTAAAACCCAATATTCTGCTGGGTTCGGCAATGTCCATTAAGTGTCTTGCCCAAGGAAACAACCAACTAGCTAGCGAACAGTTCCGAAGCTGCAACCTTTCTGTTGGAAGGCGTCACTCTAAACCACCAGACTAAACCGTCGACTTTATAATTTAAGAGATAACTAGTGAAATTATGCGTCCTGCATTGTAGGAATAAAACAAAAACTGGAATAATATATTTCAATTATAGAAAAAAATGACAGGGAGTGTATGACACCAATTTCCAGGAAAAACTAAAATGAAAAAAATTGGACACTAATTTAAAGATTAAGGGGTTGGGGTTAGTGTTGAGAGTAGGATAGAATATATTTATGTTTATCCCCGTTAATGGAAAAACCATGGGAGTTAAAACATATACAATCGTCAGATCACCTCACGCACACCGTTGGGTTACCGGAGGTATTGAAGTGTTGTGTATGATTCACACGTTCTTTTAATTTGGTAGAACCCATTAATCCGGTGGGTTTAGGCAATGTCCGTTAAGTGCCTTGCCCAAGGACACAACCTATACTAACCCACTAGACTAATCTGTCGGACCAATGGGGTGACTATACGATTATCTGGATATGCTGAAATATCCTAATGACCTGTAAAGTCTACTTAAAGTAAGACACACCAAACCTTTGACACCAACTGCGGCGTCAACTGTTTTGGGTCGCTTGGGCCTCTCTGTACGCTTTGGCTTCTCCACATTTGATTTCTTTGTCTTTTCCATATATCTTTTTGCTCTAAAATTGTGAAAACTCTTTGCCAGTAAAGATAATAAAAACTCTCAAACTACGTATATTGCATTCTGTCGAAAATAAAGGCGCCGTACTATTTTGACAACGATTAAGATCAATAAATTATTTTTAAATTTTTAACTATAGAATGTCAACTACGTATTAACCTACAATATTTGTAAAACCCATTTTAAGTATTTACCATATGCTTGTCCTAACGGTTAGTCAGGTGGTTTAGTGCGACGCCTTTCAACCAAAGGTTACAGATTCGAAACTGGTCACTAGCTAGTCGGTTGTGTCTAAGGGCAAAGCACTTAACAGGGAGGGGCAAGCGTTTAAGCGAGTTAACGGGTTCTGCACAATTAAAGGAATTTGTGTATCATACCCAACATACTACAATTATAGCTCCGGTAACCCGACGGTGGGCGCGAGGTGATCTGACGATTACCCGTGTGTTAATCCACTTGGTTTTCTCATTAACGGGGATAAACATGAATATTCTATCCTATATCCTATTCTATCGGTACGGTAACACCACCAAGAGTGTAAACTGCTTTTAAACCGGTTTGGTTCTAAGCTAACCGTCGGATTGGAGCCACAGTCATAATGCAATCGCTACTCAAATATAATAAATGATGAAACGAAGGCTTATAAAGAGAGCAGGCTATAAGTGCGCATTTGGAAAGTCGTATTGTGCTATTAGATATAGGCCTAAGTGCTTTGAACTCGGCGGTTATATGCCTTACCATTTGGTTAAGACTGGCATAGATTAGACATAACTAAGCGGTGATTTGATTAATTATTTCGTATGACTAAATCAAGTAGGTAAACAACAATATATCATGGGATTTTTTTTAATTAATTTTTTTATGCGTCACGTTTGAAATTTAAAGTTAATAACAACTTTTACATTACTAGGCAATATAGGAAGGAAAGAAGGAATTTAAGGGGGAGGGAGATTGCACGCTAAAATGAAGAATATTTGGGTTGTGGTAGTGCTGAGGTTAGACTTCGATTTCTAGGCATGATATTGGTGTTTTGGGGAGTGGTTAAATCAGTGTGTATTTTTTTACCCGAGCCAAGTTTCGAACCCATGATGTACTTGTTACTAGGACTGTCGATATATGTATCGGTTACGTTAACTATTCGGTCACACGATCGTACAATTTGCATAATTGTAGTGGTCAGTTTCCATCCCTTTCTACTTTTCTCCCTTTAGTGTTGTCCAATTTCTGTCTTGAATAATTTGTAGAAGCAATTTAGCGTTTGTGATTGTTTATTATGTGCTGCGTTTTGTCGTTAGCACTGGTTCTATATAACTTAACAAACAGTTAAGAGAAGCCAATTTCGGTGTTTATTAAGTCGTGTCCGCAATGACTGAATTAATCAATATCTGCGTGTTTTGTCATAGTCGCAAGTAATTAAGAATAAACCCAACCTTTCGTGAAGTTATCAGATTACGGATTATCGAAGGCATATTGGACTATTTGTTAGGGTTTTAGTTTAGTTTATTTTTTGTTTCTACGATGAAAACATGAAGCAAGACATTTGATAAAAAATTTCGAAAACGGGAAAAAACAGCAAAACGACAGTCGTAAAAACACGTCTAAAAACCTATAAATTATCAAATTTCGGTATAATTAGACGTGGCCGCATAAAAAAAGTGAAAAAAATATTTCTCAGATATTATTAACCTGGGCCGGGCGCGTTGGCACAAGTCATAAAAAGATAAGTGTCTGTTCTTATACCAGGTAAACTTTAAACCAGGGCCAAACAGTCCTTGAGTTTGTTGCAACCACCTGGTTTTTAGCGGGTTTTGCCAGAGTAAATGAAGGGTGAACATAGGTTAGGTATTTTATTGGTTTTTTACGCAAGGCGCAGCAAGGAAAAGCGCTGTACATAGGGCATAGCTTAGGTAGGTATAGGTAAGGGTTTTGAGAGAGCAGCAGAACCAAGCGAGGCTCTACTAAAATGCTCTCTGATAATACGAAATCTCATACAGTTTATATAAGACACATAACAGGAAACACATGTTTGTATACCCGAGGCTTGGACCTCGTTAATCAGAACGCGGGAAATAATTCATCGACTGGAATGTCCAAAACAGGAAATTAATGGCGAGTTTCCATGCATACAATATGGACACATGGCATGGCGCGATCTAGTTGTTAAAATATACAGTAAGACAATTATAAATACGTGTGGGATTCCCACAAGTTAATGCTTAGCCCACGATTGCTTAATATACCTGAAAGATAAAGTTTCGATTTACACACTCTCAAAAATATTATATTTGTGTAACCATTAGCGAATATTAGGCTGCGTGTTATTTTGCGTGGTAGCATTGGTACCAAATTTTCTATTGAAAGCTAGTACTAACCGTTTGGATTGTAGATTTTCATGACTGGTGGTAACATCATGTATTGAGAGAATGAGAATAATTAATTTTAAAACATATTCTTATGTTTTATTTCGTAAATGGAGTTTTAGTTATTCCACACTATTTATCAGTGCAATTGATGTAAGCATACTTAAAAGCAGTGATCGGATTTACAAGGTTCGCATGAGTTCGGTCGAACCCGTTCTTGGAACGTCGGGATAATCACCGATCCGATTCTTGCTTTTTTACAGACATCAGACCTTTTAGGGAACCCGTTGTTAGTAAGTACGATACTAAAGAGAACCTGTTCTTAAAATTTTGAATCCCATAACTGCTTAAAAGTACTGGTATACAAAAAGACATCACCCATATAGAACAGGACGGCTGAAACAATAAGACCTTATTTGATCGGCGCTATTTTAAAAGTAAATATGGCGTATCGGGATAGGAATATCGTATAACAAGTTTGCCTACCTGTCTGTTTTTTTTCAGGATTAATATATATACTTTTTCCGGCCGGTTAGTCCGGCAGTTAAGTGCGTCGCCATTCAATCGAAAGGTTGCACCTTCGGAACTGTTCACTAGCTAGTTGGTTGTGTCCTTGGGCAAGTCACTTTACGGATATTGCCTGAACCCAGCGGATTAATGGGTTCTACCAAATTGAAGAAACGTGTCTATCATATACAACATACTGCAATATCTACGGTAACCCGACGGTGGGCGCGAGGTGATCTGACGATTGCCCGTGTGTAAACACATTGGTTTTTTCCTTTCACGAGGATAAATATGATATCCCTACAATGGACACATAGCCCAAACCAGCTTCTTAAATGTGATATTTCTGTAGTTTTTGTCTAATATATTATTCAATTAATTTTAAACACTCTCCGCTATGAGCATTGCTCTGGTACGTGAACGATGGGTTTGCGAATGTTTTTGATCCAAAACCGTTCTGATCGATTGGCCGACGTGAAACCAATCACATAACCGGCCAAAAAATCTACACCGAAGCCTCATTTAGTATAGAAAACATCCAACATTTTGGGGTAATTCTCGTCGGATTTTACTAAACAAATTAGGGTCATATACATCCAGGCTAGCTATTATTTTTAATTCTAACCGTTTCAATCAAATTAGGATAGGTTATTCATGTTTATCCCCGTGAATGGAAAACCCAAGGGGGTTAACACACGGGCAATCGTCAGATCTTTTAGACACTGTCTTGGCGAAAAGGCAACCCTACCAACCGTTTTCCGAAAAACAGATAACACTTAATAGGCTTACGTGACCAGCATCGAGCTGTTTCTGCTTTTTAAACCATCAAAAAGGACCCGGTAAATATGAAGTTTGTCGCCATCTCGTGGTAAATAATTGTATAAAAAAAACAAAAAAGGCGTTGGACAGTTGCGTTGCAAAACAACTCGCATCGAATTACGATAGGATGTTGTGGTCGACTGGTATGTGTACGCAGTGTACACTAGGGGCCCCCTATTGGAAAGTTCGTTTTCTGTGCGCCGGATTTTTGCGCCAACATTTTTTAACCTAAATTTTGCGCCACGCCAGCAATACTAATTTGCGCCACCACAAACAAAGTTGCATAATTTTTAATTAAAACTTTGAAATTTAAAGCTTAAAGTGTCAAAAATACTGACATAATTGAAAGGAAGTGTAATCACGCCACGCCAGCATGATTTTTGGAGTTTTCTGCGCCAATACCCGAGAAAGTAGTCCGTGCGCCACGCCAGATATATCCGGCGCATCATACGAACTTTCAGTTAAGGGGGCCCCCGTTATTTGATGCTGAGGGGCCCCCGTTATTTGATGCTAAGGTTTGCCAGTCTTATCTTGTTCGAAGATTTTTGTGTTGTAGTAAAATGCAGGTCACGATGTAACACGTAATTTGTAACACAAATATACATTATTATACAAAGTTTTGCGGCAATACTAAAATGAGAGAAAGCGGGAAGGAAGGAAACTGCTTACCAAAATGATTTTAACCCTTTTCTAAACAATAATCTCTAACCCAGAACTAACCCTAATCTACAACCCCATGTTTAAAATCAACCCTAATGCGGCTAATGCCCTAATCTATATTTTAAAGTACAGTTTCCCAGGTGCCTCTAAATACTACAGGACCGCTTTGATCATTAGATTGCTATGGAAAGTAATTCTAACCCTGTCCCAAACACTAATCTCAACCCCAGAACTTTAACCCCAACCCTAACATTATTATCAATATTATGGCTATTGTAATTACGAAGTATAGTAAGCGCTCCATGCGGTCCTGTAGTATTTATAGGGACCGCAGTATCCCTCCTTTTAGTTTTCGAACTACCAGGATACAAAAAAACTTACACTTGTTTTACAAGTTAGAAGGTTCTGTATGTTTTATAACAGCCTATCCTTTGGCATTGTTATTAGAAAATTACTTAATGTAATATTATCTTTTACTTTTTTGTCAAAACTTCAATGAATTAATTTTAAAATTCGCAGGGCAATCCAAACACTTGTTTACAGTTACCCTAAAATAAAAAACTCCATAATGAGTGAAGAAGCATCTCCAAGCAAGACTGAACCGAACAAATCAAGTCCTGTCAGTGTGAAAATCCACCGACCTCGACTGTCCACAGCAGATCATGGAGACGGCTATATCACCCCAACCATATCTCCTACCTCAGAGCACAAGTTCCTGGTCCCAAGTCCAATGGTCACAAGGCGCACAAGAACATTCTCTGCCAGCCGACGAGCGACCGAAGGCCCATCACACGAGGGCGTTTGCAAGTTCTTCTCATGCTCACAGGGTCATGGTTTCATCAAGCCGAATAACAGTCCTAATGAGGAGTTGATATTCATGCATATTTCCGACATAGAAGGAGACTATATCCCCCTTGCTGGCGACATCGTGTCATACAAATTGACAAGAACTCCACCGAAAATGGAAAAGTTTCAAGCAGTTGAAGTTCGGATTCTCTCGATGTGTGTTGACAGCAAGAACCAGCATGTCCGCTGGGATGGAACCCCTGCCTCTAAGTGAACTTTCGCTACAAACATGATTGTAAAGAACCAATAATTTACAAAATTGAATTTCAATTCAAACATTGCTTTATTGGTCCTACGAAGTTTACTTTTATATCCTATATAGAACTTTTAAGCAAGCTGCAAGTTTTAATTGTAATTTTTTTTAAACGTTCCAATGTAATTCATATTTATACAAAAAGACCAGATTTCAAAGATATACATCATAATTGTTTCAATGTTTGTAGCAATACATTTCAACATAACGAATAGTTCTTGTAATATATTACCCAAAAAATAGCTTCATAGGTCTCAAATGTAAATCTTATTGTATATTTGTGCCAGGTTGATTATTTCCAATCATCTATAAATAATTAATGCTGCTTTATTGGCGGCAGGTAATTTTCTTTCAGTTTGATTACTGGTACCACCCTAAGTAACCTTATATCCAAGTTACAAGATTTGTTTAAACAATTCTACCCCTCTGAATTAATGTAATTTTCTGTCCAGTATGGACATGGTGCAAATTGCATATAAAAGATTGACCAACGTTTCTTTAATTTACTGAATCTAGATTTAGATTAGAAAATCATTATTTCCTTTGCCAATTTAAAAGCATTTCAATTAAAACTAGTTCTTTGCTCACATTATAATCACCCCTGGACACAATTCCTCTTTTACTGAAAACCCCAACATTTTTATTTTAAAACCAGTTTTTTTTGCATTTTTACGGTCAACATTTTACACCGCTAATTACCGCGAACCAATGTGTATTTAATTTGGTGAACTGAGTAAAACTAGTTGAAATCCGTAGTTCAATTTGAATGGGTTGTTTTTCGCAAAATGAGTACAATACGAAACAAAGAATGAATATTAACTCTTAAAACTAGAAAAGAACAAAACAGCACTAAACTAAACAACATCCGCTAGCCATATAATAGGATAGCCTGCGTATACACCGATAAAAGGGGGGCTATACTTTCTTGGGACATAGCTTGCATTTAACCCCCCCCTGTGCAGTGCCAGGTGCTGATATAAAAGAAAAATGTTAAAAATATAATTAGTATGCGGGAGTGAAACAATGACATGCGAGAGCCTTTATAAGTAATCGGGTAGCAAACACAGACTATAGTTCATTTTGAAGAAATTGGAAGCTTCGAGATTGCAGCGAAACTTCAAGAGTGTCAGACCCGGCAACTGTTACTGCACCTTCACTGACGACGACTGCGCAGCAAAAATCGCTTCTTTGTCAGCTTACTTGCAATTGCTGATGACGAAATACACCTGCGGGTTGGTTGTGTAGCGCAGGCATTCATCTGAAAGTGCCTAAAAAGAGTTCTCACACAGCGTACCGTTGTGAAAGATAAAACATATTCAAATAAGTACTATACAGTGCACTTTCGCTGATAATTTCAATAAAATTGTGGATAAATTAAATATATATATATATATTACACTTCTAGCTTTTGAGCACCCGGGACTACCGATCGGCAGTATATAACGAGATTTTGCGGCGACAAACGTCCGACGTTAGAATCGGCAGCGTCATTTGACGGAGGTAGCGATATTTTCGCAAATCCTAGCCAGTGTGCATGAGAGGTTGACTTTAAGCGACTGAATTTTGTGCGGCTGATGACGCAGGAGTATCGCTTTGTGGAAGGACTTGCGCCTGGGTGAGGAGCTGCTGGGAGTCTTCTTCGTCATCATCATCGTGTTGATGCTGCTGCGGCAGGAAGTCGTGGATGGATGTGAGGGAGTTCATGCTGCGCTTGTAGTGCCGGGTCTCGTACAATGAGCTACGGAATGCATTAACTACCCGAATCTGTGGAACAGGTAAGTAGCGTCAGGTTATTTTAAAAAATAACTTTTATTGTGGAAAACACGGCCCGCTTGAAATAGTAGTATGCAAGCGAATTTGCGTCTTATTTCAAGTCACAATAAAATATTCATGAAAGTGAAGAAATTGTTTTCTACCGATTTGAAATCGATGGTTTATTGATTCCAGTGTTATTGAGTGTGGAATTACACAAGAAGGTAGCACTTACTTTTTACACATGAATCAACACAGTGCATGGAAACAGACATGCATCTTATGCTTTGGTTCTGCTTTTAAACAAACTGTTATGCTTACACTGATCAAAGGTCTGTTTGTAATTTGTTTGTGGTCGAAGAATTTTTGTTGGCAAAAATTCAAAGCAAGATTTGTGTTTATTTAGAAAGTTAGAAGCAAGATTAAATCAAAAACCACTGCATCCGGTTGTAAAATATCCACACAACAGAGTTAGTAACAAAGCAATTTCAAAAGCGGAGAAAGTGATGTAGCTGGTAGTGTCGACACGCCAAGTTACCTATAAACTCAAGATCTGGTAGCTGCTCTGCCAACGATCGATTGGAACCAGCAGGAGATGGGCAACCGCTCGGGGTAGGGGTAAGGTAGGGGTTAAAATCGGTACAAGGCACATTGAGGTGCCAGCCGGGAGAGGTCGGCTGTAGTTCGTTGTCAGAGAATTGCTGTTAAGGGGAAGTGTGGGCAAAGGATGTGGAATTATCACGGTTGGATGTTTGTTAGTGGTGTGTGAGTTTGAGTGATATTTCGAGTTGGGGCAATGCGGTGGAAGTAAGCTGCAGAGCATCGCATGTGTATTATACTCGCCATTCTTTTACATTTTAAAGCTGATGGTGAATTAAATGATCTAAATTCAAGCAATTTGGTGTATGGAATTACAGGGGAAATTGGAATGGATTTTAAAGATATGTCCCAGTCAAAGCTGTCTGTAAATGTTGACACAGCCCACAGCATAACCATAGCTACGCCACAGCATTCCACAGCATAGGTAAAGTGCCTACATTGACAACCGAAGCGGCCAAATCAAGTCATGATCGAGGCAAGCTCCTTGTAGATAAAACTATGGAACGACCATGCAAATTGGGCATGCCTGGAGCATGGTGCACGCTGTGGACTACTGACTACAGTTAGTATGCAAGAGGGAAACCACGATATGAGTGAGGGGCACACAGTCAAGCACAAAATTCTAGTTACGTCGCTGTATGCCGACGGGGACTTCCGGTGCAGAGACGATTGCTGGAATGCGTCGACGACACTGATCTATTGATACCAGGGAGATTGTCGACGAAAAGAAATAAATGTTAAAGAGGAAATTGCACTAAGGATGTGATTTAAAAGTGAAACAATGTTCGTATCGCCTGGGCAGTTTTATACACTAGAAAATGGAACATTATGAAACAATAATCTACACACAGTTATCATAAGACAGCTTATCTAGACAAAAACATGCGAGACTGTCTGATAGTAAAATAAAAAAAAAGCATTTTACAATTCTAATCTTGATGATGCGGTGCCTAGACTTTTAATGCTGCCTACCTTGTACATATAAAGGCTGCCTGCTTGTCACTATTATTCTACCCACGCCTGTCTAATTTGAGAGGCACGCCTCACAGCTGCGGCGGATGGAACGGGTTTCAAAGTGGGGTTGGTGTGCGAGGAATGTCGCTTGATCACCATCGAGTGCCTTTTACTCGGTTCTATGTGTCCATCAAGGAGCGGTAATGAATGCTCTGCTCCTGTTTATTCCTTATCTGGAGCTACCATTGGGTTGCTGGTTATTGCTAACTG
Organism: Ciona savignyi; assembly: GCA_000149265.1. Lineage (NCBI taxonomy): Eukaryota > Metazoa > Chordata > Ascidiacea > Phlebobranchia > Cionidae > Ciona > Ciona savignyi. Next base: position 107,364 of record CH001961.1, read on the forward strand.
ACTTAGTTTGTGGGCTTCGACTGTTAACAAACTGACATTGTTGTCTCACTAAAAACTATATGATTCTGGACTGTTTAATAATGGTTTTACAGAAAAACAGAAGCATTTTTGTGCATCAAAAAGGTTAATCATAAATGCTTCGGGCACCTCTTAAGTTTCTTTTCATGTCAAGAGTGCCCCACTAATTTATCACACATGTCGTGAGCTAATTTAATACAATATCAGTCTGTATGGATTTATGGTTTGCTTTTGGACAGTAAATGATAAAAGGGCATAGGTCAATACACAGAAGATGCTTCAATTCACACTTAACAAAACTGTCTCTACTGTCATACTTAAATCACTGCCTCGATCTACCTAGTTCCTCCAAACAAAACACAAACGCAACAGCAGGAAGCAAGCATGGTGGGCGGTTCACCTGTTGTTGGATCCGGTTGAGTCCACGGAACCACAGAATCTGTCCTCGACGGAGGTTCTGATCGGTGAGGTCGGGGACAGTGTCCTCCGCTTCCCCTCGCAACGCCGGATCAACCTCGGGCTCCGATTTGCCGATCTTAAGAAATTTGGATGTCATTTTCAACCAAGGTGATAAAATAAGCATAATATTGGTAGTTAATGAAATAAATGGAGTTTAAGATAACTGCATTTAATTATAATCATCATAAGTATTTAGTTTTAACATCCAACCCACAAAATTTTTTAGCTATAACCCACAGGTGAGCGTATCAGTCAACACTTATGTGGGTTAAAACTTGTTTCCGTGGATACTTGTATAGACCATAACCTAAGTAGCATAAAACACTGTGAGATCTCATGTTACTTCCAAAAGACAAAATATTTGGTGCGCATGGCGCGCCCTGCCACCGACAGAGAGCCCACCTTACAGCACTCACCGAAAGGAACTTGGGCAGGTTCTTGTTGGGAATACTCGACACAATCTGTCCCCACACGAGCTCAAACATTCCGAGGAAGACGCACCACAACCACTGGGAGAGGCTGAGGCCGGTGGTGGTGAAAGCTTGGCCACCAAACTCAACAATGATCACCTGGGTGGGCAGGGAAGGTTGAAGGGAATGTTTCTTTGACGGTTTAGTGTGTCGCCTTTTAGCTGAAGGGTTGCAGGTTCGAAACAGGTCACTAGCTAGTAGGTTGTGTCCTTGGGCAAGGCACTTAACGGACGTTTCCTGGACCCAGTGGATTAATGTGTTTTACTGAATTAAAGGAACGTGTCTTGGTTACCCGACGGTTCGCGCGAAGTGATCTGACGATTGCCCGTGTGCTAACTCCTTTGGTTTTTTCATTCACGGCGATAAACATAAATATCCTATCCTCCTATTCTATCCTTTATTTAGAAACAATAGCCTTGCAGTTTACCAGTATTTGTGTTAGACTGCATAGTAAGTGAAACAAAATTAATTTCATTATGATATATGTTTTTGGGGTTATTCCGTTTCGGATATTTATAATTGCAAATAAAAAATTATGTGAATGAGACTCCATTCATTGTATTAAGCCTACTTTAAGTGTAAGATGTATAAACGTGTCATTTACTTCCTGGTAAGTGGGAAAACTTACATTGTAAATTGAATTTAAAAAATCCTTGTTAATAAAACATGTGGACCTAATGTAATGAAACACTAAGTTTTACAAACACAAAAAAACAACATCAAAGGTTTTTACTTGTGCATCTCAACTGACAACATCCCATAAGTTAAGTATAAGATGTATAGATGTGTAATTTACTTCCTAAATCCTGGTGAGTGGGAAAACTCATATTATAATAACACATGTGGACCTAATGTAATAAAACACTTAAAGTTTACAAACCCATAAAACTACGGCCAAAGAGTTTTTAGTTGTGCATTTCAACTGACATTTTACTTGTGCATTTCAACTGACATTTTACTTGTGCATTTCAACTGACATTTTACTTGTGCATTTCAACTGACATTTTACTTGTGCATTTCAACTGACATTTTACTTGTGCATTTCAACTGACAATGTACTTGTGCATTTCAACTGACATTTTACTTGTGCATTTCAACTGACATTTTACTTGTGCATTTTAACTGACATTATACTTGTGCATTTCAACTGACATTTTACTTGTGTATTTCAACTGACATTTTACTTGTGCATTTCAACGTTCATTTTACTTGTGCAAGTTAACTGACATTTTACTTGTGCATTTCAACTGACATTTTACTTGTGCATTTCAACTGACATTTTACTTGTGCATTTCAACTGTCATTTTACTTGTGCATTTCAACTGACATTTTACTTGTGCATTTCAACTGACATTTTACTTGTGCATTTCAACTGACATTTTACTTGTGCATTTCAACTGACATTTTACGTGTGCATTTCAACTGACATTTTACTTGTGCATTTCAACTGACATTTTACTTGTGCATTTCAACTGTCATTTTACTTGTGCATTTCAACTGACATTTTACTTGTGCATTTTAACTGACATTATACTTGTGCATTTCAACTGACATTTTACTTGTGTATTTCAACTGACATTTTACTTGTGCATTTCAACGTTCATTTTACTTGTGCATTTCAACTGACATTTTACTTGTGCATTTCAACTGACATTTTACTTGTGCATTTTAACTGACATTTTACTTGTGCATTTCAACTGACATTATACTTGTGCATTTCAACTGACATTTTACTTGTGCATATTCAACTGGCATTTTACTTGTGCATTTCAACTGACATTTTACTTGTGCATCTTAACTGACATTATACTTGTGCATTTCAACTGACATTTTACTTGTGGATTTCAACTGACATTTTACTTGTGCATTTCAACTGACATTTTACTTGTGCATTTCAACTGACATTTTACTTGTGCATTTCAACGTTCATTTTACTTGTGCATTTCAACTGACATTTTACTTGTGCATTTCAACTGTCATTTTACTTGTGCATTTCAACTGACATTTTACTTGTGCCTTTCAACTGACATTTTACTTGTGCATTTCAACTGTCATTTTACTTGTGCATTTCAACTGACATTTTACTTGTGCATTTTAACTGACATTATACTTGTGCATTTCAACTGTCATTTTACTTGTGCATTTCAACTGACATTTTACTTGTGCATTTCAACTGACATTTTACTTGTGCATTTCAACTGACATTTTACTTGTGCATTTCAACTGACATTTTACTTGTGCATTTCAACGTTCATTTTACTTGTGCATTTTAACTGACATTTTACTTGTGCATTTCAACTGACATTTTACTTGTGCATTTCAACTGACATTTTACTTGTGCATTTCAACTGACATTTTACTTGTGTATTTCAACTGACATTTTACTTGTGCATTTCAACTGACATTTTACTTGTGCATTTTAACTGAAATTTTACTTGTGCATTTCAACTGACATTTTACGTGTGCATTTCAACTGACATTTTAGTTGTGCATTTCAACTGACATTCACCTGAAAACATCCCAAGTTAAACGAGCAATACCTGCAGGATGAATGTCCCGATGAGGATGCAGCAAAAGATGGGGTTGGTGAAGACGCCGTTGAAGACATTCCCCGCTCCCCGTGGATCCTTCGAGCGTTGATCTCGTTGAAGATCTGCATCAACACGAACACGTTGAACACAATGGTGAAGTGCTGAGTGGGGGTCGAGTGGAGCGAGAGGCCCCGGCCACTGTCAATGTCGAAGAGGACGTCACCTGGATGATGGTTAGGGAGGTTGAATGAAATGGCAAAGGCGGATATGATAATTTGACCGAAATATCTAATATTTTGGAGATATCAGGCATTTGATCACTTTGTAAAAGCTTCGATGTTGTTTTTTCTTACTTTTTTATATAACCAAAACATTTTTTATTTGATCACTTAATCAAAGATTTGATGTTTTTTCTGGAATACTTTATTATATAACCAAAACATTTTTGCACACTTATTTATTTGTTTTTATCTAAACACCTTCAAACGCATTACGTTTTATTGTTTTAAGTTACCACTTCAGTATTATTTTTTAATTACACTGAATATGTTTTGACCGTTCAGAAAAAGTACTACTTAAACGAAGCTAACGAGTCAATAATGCAATGTGGTTTATATTAAAGCACGAAATAATACTTGGTAAAAGTAACATGTTTATCCTAGAAGATTTTATAAACATCAGCGCACGACTGACCTGCAAAGAGCAGGACAAATATGACGATGAGTTGGTAAAACGCGTGGCCAAGGATATTCTTCATCATTGTCCTGGAGATGAGGGCCTTGTTTCGTCCATAGGGTTTCCGCAGCAGCAGCGCGTCGGTCGGCTGCTCTGTGGCAAGCGCCAGTGACGCCAAGGTGTCCATGATCAGATTCACCCAGAGCATCTGGACCGCTTTCAGTGGACTGTCCTGTTGGTGGTGGGTATTGTTTTTAGTGTTTTGTTGCAGGGAAACTACTATGAGTAGCAACAGTATTATTGCTATAAAAAAGTAAATTTAAATGCAGGGTTTTCATAAACAAATATACAAGTTTGTTATGATGTATGTATTAAGTTACACCAAGCAGTTTGGTAAAGTGACTGCAATTTGAAAGGCAAGGGTGTGGTGGCACCCACCAATTGTACTGATGTGCATTGCATTAAATGTCATAATAATACTATCATGATGAAATTACTGGTTAAATATAGCACATCTTATACCAGGGTGAAATATTAAATCTAATCAGTCAAAGACAAAATGTTACATTTTTACAAAAAGAAACTCTAAAGATTTTTACATTCTAATAATTGCAGTAAAACGCATTGTTTCATGGCCTTTATCTTTACTTTTAACCTGTTAACATGAGGTTTTGTTTTAGCAATGTGCTATATGCAACAGCTTTAATGCTGTAAATGTAATCAAATTACTGCATTGCATGGTGGATTAGCACACACAAAGGCTCATTTTTCTTTGCTAATGTGCCGTAATGGCGTTTAGGGAAATCATTCAGGCCACAGCAAATAGGTCACAGCAGTCAATTGCAATTTGGACACTGGATAAATTGCTGTTATTGCCAGTATTAATTAAAAAAAATTAATTTCAGCGGATAAGTAATTCGGTCCCAAAGGTGACGCACTGATCAATATGCGAATGTCAATAAAATCTAATCTTGAGTCTTGATTGCATCAATACGGCAGGTGATCTAACACTCTTTCAAATGGGCCACTGAGCTTTTAAAATCGAATGAATAATTAAAAGTCAGTTGGCAAATGGCACACAGAAATTAATTTGCGTATTGAACTGCCCAAAAACTTTACTCCGCAAATACGGCCGGTGCCAAACACAGCAATTTACCTTAAGAATGCACGCCCCAAGAAAAGCAACGATTACGGCGACAACGTTCACCGTGAGCTGGAACTGAAGGAACTTTGCGATGCTGTCGTACACATTCCTGCCCCATTTCACTGCTTTGACGATCGAGGTGAAATTGTCGTCTGTGAGGATAATATCGGAGGCTTCCTTCGCCACATCAGTGCCAGCAATTCCCTTTAATTTGTTTTAATAATCAATAGTGTGAATAATTCATACGGAGACTTTGATGTTTCACGAACAGCACTTGAACAAGCTGCAATCACAGCATATTTTAGGAAGAAAAAACAACTTTTTACATTTATTTGTTATGGTGATTTGATTTGTAGAGACTTTGTTGACCAAGATGGTCAAAAAGGCTTGAAAACTGTTTTTCTGGTAAATTATAACACTTTCTGTTTAAAAATGTAAATCCTTTCAAAAAATGTTTAAAGGGAATTTGAGCAGTGCCAATATCAGTCTACCATTATTGCTAAAAGGTACAGGATTCCATTGATCTTGGGATGTCAACTGAGTTTACCCCCTTAATCGTCAATAACATGACTGAAGTCAGTCGAGTACCGCTTATAATCAAGTTAAGTTAACTACACCATAGCCCTTTAAAGGTTTATATCTATCTGACTTCAATTGTTATCCATTTGCCTTTGATAAATAGAAAAAAATAATAAGCTTATCCGTTTGCTTTTGATAAATGGAAAAAAATAAGCTTATCCGTTTACCTTTGAT
>CH001961.1:129965-154943 GCA_000149265.1 Ciona savignyi
AAATTTTCTTGGTCTAAGTGCTTATCTATGGTTGCTTTTGCAATTGTTAATATTAAAGCTGCTAAATGTCTTGCCAATAAACAAATCGATCAATCGCATACCGTTTTCTAATCCCACTAATGCGTAACAAAATTAGAACGTCACAATTTTTATAATCCTAATCCATGATGCGCGTATCTAAGTTAATTATAGATATTTTTCACGATTTTTGCTTTACAGCGTCTTATAGCGCTGCAAGTTAACAATTCTGACCACAACATAATATACCTAAGTTTTCTATCTTCAAGTCGTACTCATTTATTTTGCCGGTCAAGTGGCCAAAATACAAGAACAACGTCACGTGATTAAATCGTAAGAGTTCCCCACCCATGAACTTTGCTGTAGATTTTACACTGGGCTTTTGCTATCCAAATTTGAAATATAACCTGCGATATTTATCGGTATGCTAAATTAAGCTTGATATTCGGAAAAATACAACATCGTTTGTGTTTAAAAACATTTAAAATATGGCCTGGTAACGCCATGTATTACGTCACAATTCGAAAATAAATAATCGAATTATTTGTAACCAAATAGAAATCTTTAAAAGTTCGTTGTGTGCAGAAATTAATTTAAAATCACAAACTCATAAATACTCTTTGCATATAAAGTAAAGTGTTTGTAATATTACATTAAACTTATAAACTTACAACATTTTAAAGGAGAAAGCCAGGCCGACATTAATCGTGTGCGACTAAAATAGATGGTTGGGGGTGGTCTAATTATTTGTATTAAAGCGTATGAGGAAACCGTGAAGGATTTATACACAGTTACTATCTGATAACTCTTGCCCACCGTCCGGGAGGTAGATCATATAGTAAGTGCCCTGCACATTCGAATTAACTAGTCACCATATTCGACTCTACAACATTTCAGCAGAAATAAAATGCACAACCCACCAATGTAATCGGCCGAAGTATTGTATCACGCCAGAATATCAGTGACCTGTGGCTCCACCATAATTCCAATGTTTAAGGAACATTTTTTACATCCGAGTTTTTACACTGTCCCTTTTAACATAGATTGATGTGTTTTTGTCGAGTATTTAATGTGCTAGCAGCCCACTGAACTTGCATTTAGTTGTTTTAAATGTAACAGTCACGTGGAGATATTTCAAAGTTCCTGGATTAATATGACCCACTTTAAGGTTTTTCTACTGGCTACAACGTCAGTTGTCATTTGGAAGGGTGTGTTTTATCTTGGTAAATTGAAAAACGCAAGATTTGTTATTCCACTGACAATCGTTAGATAACCCTGCGTTTACAATTGGGTAATTAAGAGGCTAAGATTGTTCGATACTGTCTTAGGTCGACCGATTTATCCGCTGGGTTCAGGAAATGTCTGGATACAACTATTAGGCCAGGTTCGAATGCTGGACATGTTTGGTCAAAACCAATTTTTCCGAAAACCTTATACTTTTTCGACGTTCAAATGTAGGCTAAATGCTTAAGATTATTATTTATTTAAAGCATGCCTATTCGATATTTAAATTTTCGTAATTTGACAAAATACGTAACCCTATATGTTTAAATACACACGTAGTTATGGGTCCCATTTGGAAAAATGGGACACATATTGTTTTTGTCCGTTTTTTTTTTTTTCTTTTTTTTTCTTTTTTTTTTTCGTCAAAGGTTTGACAGGCATGGCATGGCGCCCCGACATCTACCAGAAGGAATAATCGAATCGTAATGAAACTTAGCCTTTCGCTAGACAACATGGTCTAGATATGCAGAAACCAAAATTTTGGGTGATAAATCCAGGGGAATTCCCCTGGTAGGTTAAAAACCAAAAGCGGTATTTTTTATGAAAAATTTAGCTTTTTGTGGCATAGCGCTTGAACGGCTACTCCAATTTCAATCAGAGTTGGTGGAGTGTAAGTGCATTAGGCACTGATTTAACATTTGGAAGAAATAAAAAAATTACCTAGGAAAACACCCTAAAAAATAAGATTTTGTACTCAAATCATAATTGTGACAGGCATACCATGTCGCCCCGACATCTACCAGAAGGAGTAATGGAATATCAATGAAAATTTGACATTTTTTAGACACCATGGTCTAGATATGCAGAAACTAAAATTTGTGGGAGATAAACTCAGGGGACTTACCCTGGGGCGTTAAAAACCAAAACGGCATTTTTTTCTAAAAAAATAGCCTTTTTTGGTCATAGCGCTTAAACGGATGCTACAATTTGAATCAAATTTGGTGGAATGTAAGTGCATTAGTCACTGATTATACGCTTAAAAAACATAAAAAAATTACTTAGGGAAATACCCTAAAAAATAGGATTTTGTTCTCAAATCATGATTGTGACAGGCATGCCATGTCGCCCCGACATCAACCAACAGAAGTAATTGAATCGCAATGAAAATTTGAAATTTGTAAGAGAACATGGTCTAGATATGCAGAAACCAAAATTTTGGGTAATAAATCTAGGGAAATTCCCCTTAGACCTTAAAAACCAAAACGCTATTTTTTCTAAAAAAATAGCGTTTTTTGGGCATAGCGCGTGAACGGCTGTTACAATTTAAATTAGATTTGGTGGATTGTAAGTGCATTAGTCATTGATTTTTAACACTTAAAAGAAATAATAAAATTACCAAGGAAAAATACCCAAAAAATAGGATTATGTTCTTAAATCATGATTGTGACAAGCATGCCATGTCGCCTCGACATCTACCAAGAGGAGTAATGAAATCGCAATGAAAATTTGGACATTTGTAAGACAACATGGTCTATATATGCAGAAGCCAAAATTTTGGGTAATGAATCTTGGGGAATTCCCCTCAGACGTTAAACACCAAAACGATTTTTTTCTAATAAATTAGATTTTGTAGCCATAGCGCTTGAACGGCTGCTCTAATTTTATTAAAATTCGGTAAAATGTTAAAACATTAGAAACTCTGTTCCAATTAAAAAAAAGAAAACATTTACTTGTAGGTTAATTTCCATGAAAACGAAGATATGTTTCTGAATTGTGATTGTGACAGGCATGCCATAGCCTATCGCACCGACATCTCCAACAAGAAGTCGACAAATCAGATTAAAACTTTAAGAATTGTTACATAACATGACTTACTTATGTAAAAACTTATCTACCAAACCCAGGGGAATTCCCTGAAACAATGAAAAACTAAATCGGGCTGTTTTGGGAATTTAGCTTTCTTTCATTATACAGCGCTTGAAAAGAAGCTATAATTTAAAACATTTTTGTTGAAATGTTCGTAAATTTAAGACGTTTGTTCTTTATTTAACTAAACATGGAAAATAAGTTTGGTATGTTAACTATGGGACCCATGCGTTTATGCTTGCAGAAACAAAAACTACATACTTAGTGTATAAAATACAAATTGTGGTTAGGGACCCTGTAGCATGAATATAGGTTATACAACATGTGTTTTACAAATAGTGATGGTTAACACGTGGTTGGACACTCTCTAGTTTTTGTCCGCTTTTTTTTTTTTCTTTTTTTTTCTTTTTTTTTTTCGTCAAAGGTTTGACAGGCATGGCATGGCGCCCCGACATCTACCAGAAGGAATAATCGAATCGTAATGAAACTTAGCCTTTCGCTAGACAACATGGTCTAGATATGCAGAAACCAAAATTTTGGGTGATAAATCAAGGGGAATTCCCCTGGTAGGTTAAAAACCAAAACGGTATTTTTTATGAAAAATTTAGCTTTTTGTGGCATAGCGCTTGAACGGCTACTCCAATTTCAATCAGATTTGGTGGAATGTAAGTGCATTTGGCACTGATTTAACATTTGGAACAAATAAAAAAATTACCTAGGAAAACACCCTATAAAATAAGATTTTGTACTCAAATCATAATTATGACAGGCATACCATGTCGTCCCGACATCTACTAGAAGGAGTAATGGAATATCACAAAAAATTTGACATTTTTTAGACAACATGGTCTAGATATGCAAAAACTAATATTTTGGGTAATAAACTCAGGGGACTTACCCTGGGACGTTAAAAACCAAAACGGTATTTTTTTCTAAAAAAATAGCCTTTTTTGGTCATAGCGCTTAAACGGATGCTACAATTTGAATCAAATTTGGTGGAATGTAAGTGCATTAGTCACTGATTATACGCTTAAAAAATATAAAAAAATTACTTAGGGAAATACCCTAAAAATTAGGATTTTGTTCTCAAATCATGATTGTGACAGGCATGCCATGTCGCCCCGACATCAACCAACAGAAGTAATGGAATCGCAATGACATTTTGACATTTGAAGGAGAACATGGTCTAGATATGCAGAAACCAAAAGTTTGGGTGATAAATCTAGGGAAATTCCCCTTAGACCTTAAAAACCAAAACGCTATTTTTTTCTAAAAAAATAGCCTTTTTTGGGCATAGCGCGTGAACGGCTGTTACAATTTAAATTAGATTTGGTGTAATGTAAGTGTATTAGTCATTGATTAAACACTTGAAAGAAATAATAAAATTACCAAGGGAAATACCCAAAAAATAGGATAAGTTCTTAAACCATGATTGTTACAAGCATGCCATGTCGCCTCGATATCTACCAGGAGGAGTAATGAAATCGCAATGAAAATTGGACATTTATAAGACAACATAGTCTATATATGCAGAAGCCAAAATTTTGGGTAATGAATCTTGGGGAATTCCCCTCAGACGTTAAACAACAATACGTTTTTTTCTAATAAATTAGATTTTGTAGCCATAGCGCTTGAACGGCTGCTCCAATTTTATTAAAATTCGGTAAAATGTTAAAACATTAGACACTCTGTTCCAATTAAAAAAAGAAAACATTTACTTATAGGTTAATTTCCATGAAAACGAAGATATGTTTCTGAATTGTGATTGTGACAGGCATGCCATAGCCTATCGCACCGACATCTCCAACAAGCAGTCAACAAATCAGATTAAAACTTTAAGAATTGTTACATAGCATGACTTACTTATGTAAAAACAAAAACTTATCTACTAAAACCAGGGGAATTCCCTGAAACAATGAAAAACTAAATCGGGCTGTATTGGGAATTTAGCTTTCTTTCACTATACAGCGCTTGAAAAGAAGCTATAATTTAAAACAGTTTTGTTGAAATGTTCGTAAATTTAAGACGTTTGTTCTTTATTTACCTAAACATGGAAAATAAGTTTGGTATGTTAACTATGGGACCCATGCGTTTATGCTTGCAAAAACAAAAACTACATACTTAGTGTATAAAATACAAATTGTGGTTAGGGACCCTGTAGCATAAATATAGGTTATACAACATGTGTTTTACAAATGGTGATGGTTAACACGTGGTTGACACTCTCTAGTTAAATATTCATGTTTATCCCAGTGAATGGGAAAACCAAGGGGGTTAACACATTGGAAATCGTCACCTCGCGCCCAACGTCGGGTTACTGGAGCTATCGCTGTGTGTTGTATAATTGAGACAGTTCTTAAAAATAAATAGAACCCATCAATCAACTAGGTTCAGGCGTTAAGTGCCTTGCCAAAGGACATCACCGACTAGCTGGCGACCAGTTTCGAACCTGTAACATTTCGGTTGCAAGGCGCTGCACTAAACCACCAGATTAACCGTCTGGATAATGCGGCTAAAAACACATCACCTTCTTACCTACAACAATTATACGTATATAGTGTATATGACACAATAACAATACATGGGTTTATCCAATTGCGATCGCTATTTTCGGTGCCCGTTTCATATATAGTGGAACACCGCTTGGCGACCACCTCGATAACACATATAATACCTCATTGTGAGGACCACTTTAGTGCGGTCCCAAACAATTTACTATGGTAATGCATTGCATTCTGTTTCAATAACGCGACCACCCCGGTTTCCCGACCAGGACCGCCATATTTTGGTCCAAAACTTCAAATTTAACTCCGCTAAAGCGACCACACGTGCTTAACAATTTGCTTTTGTCACCAAAATTATAAAGTTAAATTTATTTTGTAATCAAAACAATAAGAATTTCTTTATATAGGAATTTGAAAATGGTCTGTATAAAATATCAACAAATTCATTAAGATTAGTGACTTTTTTAATAGTAGCCTATAGTGACTAAATGCATGCATATTCATGTTTTATCCTCTAAAAAATAAAAACCGAATTTAGTTTTTAAATTGTACATACTTACACGTACGAGCTAGCGTATGTCTGTCGTATTACCCACGTCCTTTACTTGCTGTTTAATATGACCCTGAATAAAAAAAAAACAAAGGATTAAATTAAAAATGACAGTAATTCTTTAATTTGATTTATGTATTTTGCAGCTCTAAAAAATACACTTTTTTGGAAAATAACAACAAACTATTTTTGCATTTATTACCAACTGCGTTGATTTGTTTTGCCTGATGTAAGTCCGTGTTTCTGTGTTTAAAATACCTAAGCGCTAAATGTGAAATTCCTTTTAGATCCGAGAATAAAAGGTAACTGACTTTTTTCAGCAGAATTAGTGCGATGTGGGTATTAAAAATAAAAACTGACAGTTAAGCGTTTAAGGATATAGGATGGGATATTAATGTTATCCAGGAAATGGGAAAACCAAGGGAGTTAACACACGGTCAATCGTCAGATCCCCTCGCGCCCACTGTCGGGTTACCGGAGCTATTTCAGTGTGCTTGGTATGATACACATATTCCTTTAATTTGGTGAAAACCCTTAATCTGCTGGGTTCAGGCAATGTCCGTTAAGTGCCTTGACCAAGGACACAGCGGACTAGCTAGCGACGAGTTTCGAATCGTAAACCTTTCGGTGGAAAGGCGCACTAAACCGCCAAACTAACCTATCGGAGTAACATTATGAGTGATAAGGTAAAAGGAATTGTCATTAGGATTCCCCCAATATTTTTTCCGGTCATCTGGATAAACATGAATAACCTATCTTATTCTAATGTTGGTTTTTGCATATCTAGGCAATGTTGTGCAACCAATCTTACAGTTTTGAGGCGAATAGATCACCTCTTCTGGTATGTGTGAAGGATATTTAGGATATGATGGATATTAATGTTTATCCAGTTAACTGGAAAAATTAATGGGGCGTTATTACATGGGCCATCATCAGATATCCTTCTAAATACGCAAGGAAGCGTTCTTACACGCATCATCGTTGGATTACCACGATCGGGTTGCGAAACCGTTAAAGTGTTTTGTGTATAATTGAGATCCCTCTCCAATTTAGTAGAACCCAATAATTCACTGAGTTTTGCCGGCTAAGTGTCTTACTCAACAAGACTTGCACAACAACTTGGTAGAACCCAATAGGATAGACTATGATAGGATATTCATGTTTATCCCCGTGGATGGAAAAAGGGGGTTAACACACGGGTAATCGTCAGATCACCTTGCGCCCCCCGTCGGGTTACCGGAGCTATTGCAGTGTGGTGTGTATGATAGGCAGGTTCCTTCAATTTGGTAGAACCCATTAATCCGCTGGGTCCAGGCAATCTCCGTAAAGTGCCTTGCCCAAGGACACAACTGACTAGCTAGCGACCAGTTTGGCAACTGCAACCTTTCGATTGAAAGGCGACGCACTTAACCGCCAGACTAACCGGTCGGAATAATTCACGGAGTTTTGTCCGCTAAGTGTCTTGCACAGTACAAGCAAATAACTGAAGAACTGTTCCGAAGCGGCAAATCTTCAGTCAAACAATTTCCTGTCTATCCCCGTGTATGGAGAAAAGCATGAGAGTTATCAGCAAATTAACCAGCAGAACACGTACTGGTTGCGCATGAGTCAGTTTAAAGTTTAGTCACGTTTGGCAGAATAGATCTGCAGTTCATGCTAAAGATTGCAAATATACTTTGCGTCGCTGTAATTAATCAATAGTTTAGCTTTCATTGTTGTAGACACTTAGGTCTATAAGTAGGCTTGAAATTTGAAAGTTTATTAACATGATTGATTGATCTGTCAGACTGGGTTAATATTAAGAAGGAAGCAATGTTTTCCAAACATTTCCTTCAGTAAATCGTTCGCTTGTAAATGATATTGCCACAGCTGGTGTTTCTACATTGTCCCGCTTTGTAAATGTTGAAGCTCGTCAGTTTGTCGTTTTAAAGCGTTAGTTTTAAAAAAAGGTTAGTTTTAAAAAAACGTTAGTTTAATCGTTCTAAAGAATCAGTTTTGACTTTGAAGCGTTAGTTTGTATCGTTGGGTAAACAGTTCAAGTCTGCGTTAATAAAGCAGTTATTGTGCACTTTGCAGAAAGAGTAATACCAAGAGAAACGCAAATAAGTTTAGCAAGTGGTCTTAAGCAACTTGATCTGCAACGACTTTGTTAAAGATTTAATGTTCAAACCTGTGGACTTGTTGTTAATATTTTCTAAAGATTTTACAAATTCGCAGAGATAGCTATGATGCAACAATTAGCAAATTGCCGCCCTAGTATTCTTGCAACGGTTGCGTATTAGCGTTTAAAAATAGAGAAGTTATTATAGGATGATATATTCTTTTATACTGTACTTGTGAACGAGTTTTAGTCCACACTTAGGCATTAACCAGTGAGGTTATCTGTTGCAGTACGTTTATATAATGAGGATTGTTTAATGTTTTAGCTCAAATTATTAATTAACTGTGTTCAGACCGGTTAGTCTGGTGGTTTAGTGCCGCGCCATTAGCCGAAAGGTTGCAGATACGTACGAAATTGGTCACTAGATAGGTGGTTGTGTCCTTGGTCAGAGCACATAACGGACATTGCCTAAAACCCAACGGATATTGGGTTCTACCAAATTAAAGGAATGTCTCAATTATACTATACACTGCAATAGCTCTGGTAACCCGACGGTGGGCGCGAGGTGATCTGACGATTGTCCATGTGATAACCCCCTTGGTTTTGCCATTCACGGGGATAAACATAAATATCCTATCCTAACAAGGGACGCCATTTTATTCTATCTGTGTCATCAGTTGAAAGAATTGCGATCCAACCTGTGCTCAAATTAGGATAAAACAAAAATTTTCAAACGTTGCTCGAGTTTTGCATGACATTTTTCCGGTTCGTTCGAAATTTGTCTGGATGGTTTATTTTGGCCGAAATGAGCCTATATTCTTTAATTTGACAATTTTTTTACAAGATCAATAATGGTTCATAAGATTCGCACTAAGTTTCTCCTGGGCAGCACTAAAGGAGGTAAAGCGGGAAAGAGAAAAGGAGGGAAACTGCTTACTTAAACTATGGAAACTAATTCTAACCCTGCCGTAAACACTAATCTCAACCCCAGAACTAACCCTAACTGCAACCTCAAGTTTAAAACTAACTCTAATGTCATAATCTTCATGTTTAAAACTAACTCTAATGTCATAATCTTCATGTTTAAAACCAACTCTAAATCTAATGCCATAATCTTCATTTTAGTGTGCATTTTCCCTCCTTTCCGCTTTTCCTCCTTTTAGTTTTACTATTTCTCCTTATCATAATCGAAATTCGCCGCCGCACACAAAAATCGATTCCGAAACAAAAGCATTTTACTTGTTTACTAGAACCATGTTCGTTAGAGACGGCAGGGTAGAATGGATATTTATGATTTATCTCCATGAATGGAAAAAGGGGGGGGAACTAAAAGGAGGGAAAGCGGGAAGGAGGGAAAATGCACAGTCAATGAAGATTATGGCATTAGATTTAGAGTTGGTTTTAAACATGAATATTATGGCATTAGACTTAGTTTTAAACATGGAGTTGGAGTTAGGATTAGTTCTGAGGTTGAGATTAGTGTCAAAGACAGGGTTTAAATTAGTTTTCGTAATTTTAGTGAGCAGTTTCCCTCCTTCCCTCTTTCCCTCCTTTTAGACTTGTCCGAAAAAAGGTCTTTATTACACGGGCAATCGTAAGATTACTCTTTGCCTACCAGATAAGAACTGTTACACTGTGTTGTATAAAATTCGTTAAATTTTTTCTAGAGATTTTACTGCTATTTTTACCTTAACCGTTTAGCGAGGTTTAAATTTGTGGGAAAATGAGTGTTTCAGAGGACCTGAGAAAATTTTTTTCAAAGATGGTAACCGAGGTCACTGACCTCGTATTGCATCCTGATGACCTAGGAGACAAGGTCAACGACCTCGTGGAAGATGTGATAGCCTCCGAAGTGCACCCCGAAATAGACGAGTGGATGGGACGTCATTTTTTTCCCGGTTTCCGAGCCAAGACGGCGGAGTTCTGTTTCGAAAACTGGTCCCCCAAAAAAGGCGACGTTCTGGTGGCTTCTTTTATGAAAACAGGTTTTTAATGTAAATTTCACTTTACGTATGTTCTTCCTATTCGCATCATGGTTTTGTTGGATCTATTACAGTTTGTAAATGGTTGATTCATTTATGTGACTGTTGCGTTCTTGTATTGGAGGTACTTGGTAGTGAACGAATTTAAGGCGAAACTAGTCGGGTTATATAGAACGAAATGCACGCAAAGAATGTTACATTTCAAGGTAAATGATTATTACACACATGCGGGCATGATTACAGGGCACAAATGGAAACCTGCACGTATTACTACAGAGATATAAATTAACGCATTCCCACAACGAACATTATGAGTGGTCAGTCTTGCTTTATTCTGTGGCATCATAATACTTCTCCTGCCCAAGTTGCTGGGTTTATTACAATACGCGGATATTTGCTTGGTTTATATTCTCGTGGATATGAGCCTAGCTTCATCATCGAGTATCGTAGGACTTCTTACGGTTGATTCTAAATACCCAGTGTGGGCACACTTAAAATATTAACCCTTACCTTCTAACTCTAACTTTGGCACACTGTCCATACTGCCCACAATGCCTACACACTGCCTACACACTGTCTACACACTGCCTACACACTGCCTACACACTGCCTACACACTGCCTACATATACTGCCTACACACTGTCTACACACTGTCTACACACTGCCTACACACTGCCTACACACTGCCTACATACTACCTACACATTGCCCACACTGGGTACTTAGAGAACCCGCTTCTTACCACAGTTAAGTTGCTGGTACTATTACAGTGTGTGGATGGTGTATGTCCTCAATGGTGGTAAACCAGGATTTATCCACGAGCATCGTAAACTACCTCATGACCAAAGTCGTGTTGCTAGTACTATTACAGTGTGTGAATCGTGTATATTCTCGATGGTGGGAAACCAGGTTATATTTACAGATGTCGAAAGACACCTTTTTTCACAGTCAAGTTGTTGAAGTTATTATAGTATGTGGGTGGTTGGTTTGTAGATATTCTTTTAAGTAAGAAATCGGTAGACGCTTCTTGCTCACAGTCGCAATAAGATGCTAATTTGAATCTAGATTCATTTATATTCTCGTGGGTAAAAAGTCAAACTGTATCCATTGGCATCGAAAAATACCGTGTGCTTAGAGTCGAGTTGCTGGTGCTGTTACATTGTGTGGATAATTTATTCGTTTTCATAGATGGAAAGTAAGACTTTATCGACATACACCGAGGGACTACTCATGCTTACAGTCAAGTTGATAATGCGATTACAGCATGTAGAGATTACAAATACAAAAATGTCGAAAACCATTCGAGTATTTTAAAATAATATATTCGGTCGATATTATGAATTCTAAAGGTTGTTGAACAATGTATTTGAAAATTCATTTATTGATTCCTATTGATTATTATCGACACAGCAAAGGTTTATAGGCGGTGCCTTAATTTATGCTATATCTTAAACAACCCCATGTTCACAGTAGAGTTGCTAGAAATGTTAAAATATGTGAGGGGTTGTTTCATTTATATCTATTTACGGGTGAAAAGCTAGGCTTTGACCAGTGATAGGATCCAAAATTTCAGGAACATGTTCTCTTTTTTATCGTACTTACTAACAATAGGTTCCCTAAAAGGTCTGATGTGTGTAAAATGCAAGAATCGGATCGGTGATTATCCCGACGTTCCAAGAACGGGTTCGACCGAACCCATGCGAACAACTTGAATCCAATTACTGGTTTTAACCACATATATCGTAATCCATATCACGGTCAATTTACAAGCACGGCCGGTTAGTCTGTCGGTTAAGTGCGTGGCCTTTCAGTCTAAAGGTTGCCGGATCGAAACTGGTCGCTAACTAGTCGGTTGTGTCCTTGGGCAAGGCACTTTACGGACATTGCCTGAACGCAGCGGACAAAATGGACGCGAGGTGATTTGACGATTGCCCGTGTGTTAACCGACTTGGTTTTTCCCATTCAAACACGAATATCCTGTCCTATATCTTAATCATCAATCCACACAGGAACACACTGGGTGAGGGAAATTGTGCGGCAGCTCTTCTACCAACACGACAAGGAACTAGCTGATGTTACGAAAAAGATTGGATTCTTTTTTGCATACCTAGAAAGCGGATTGCGTGAGTGTTTTAGTGTTTTTTTTACCAGGTGTGGTTTTGAACCCTGGATGACTTAATCTTCCCCAGGTTCGTATTGTCCAACCGGTTAGTCTGGGGGTTAAGTGCGAAGCCTTTCAACCGAAAGGTTTCAGGTTTGAAACTGGTCGCTAGCTATTCGATTGTGTCCTTGCGCAAGGCTCTTAACGGACTTTTCCGGAACTTACCGGATTATTGAATTCTACTAAATTAAGGGAACGTGTAAATCATACATAACACACTGCAATAGCTCCAGTAACCCGACGGTGGGCGCGAGGTGATATGACGATTGCCAGAGTGTTAACCCCTTGGTTTTCCCATTCACGGGGATAAACATGAATATCCTATTTTTTCCTAATATAACCAATTTCTATTTAGCTTGCAAATTCGACGTTGTGGATGATCTTCCATTTCCAAGGAGAATTTTCGGGTCCCACATGCCGGCTGAGTTGATTAACGTGGAGAAATATGTAGCAAATGGCGTGAAGGTATGTTGGATTCATTATCGAATGTTATATTTCTATTCAATATTGAGTTGCAATAGCTACTACAGCTTATAAATCTCCTATTCTGAACTTTATTTTGGACGTTAGGCTACATTAAAAACTACTGGATTAAAGGTATATGATAGGATGTTTTATCTCCGTGAGTAACAAAACCAAGAGGTTAACACATGGGCAATCGTCAGATCACCTCGCACCCACCGTTGAGTTGTCGAAGCTATTGCGATGTGTTGTGTATGATTCATATGTGCTTTAATTCGGTAAAATCCATCAATCCGCTGGGTTCAGGCAATATCCGTTAAGTACCGTGCCCAAGGACACAACTGCCTAGCTAACGACCAGTTTCGAACCTTAAACCTTTAGGTTCAAAGGCGTCGCGCTAAACCACCAGATCAACCGGTCGGATGATTCCATAAATTTTGTTGTGAAAAAACTTATGACTCCAGCCGCACCACATACGCAGATCATCTACGTTTACCGAAACCCGAAGGACCAGTTGGTTTCCTTCTTCCATTTCATGCAGTCCATGCAGTTCCAAGATACTCAAAAATGGGAACAAATTTTCCCGTCGAATTGGAACAAATTTTACGATTCATTCACAAACGGTTGGGACATTGTGTTGAGATTATGTTATGATCGGTGCTTAACAAATAGGATTGCATTCTAAAGAATCTTGTGCGCTTATTCGGAAAGGATAGGTTATTCGTGTTTATCCTTGTGAATGGGAAAACCAAGATGGCTAACACACGGGCAATCGTCAGATCACCTCGCGTCCACCATCGGGTTACCAGAGCTATTGCAGTGTGTTTTGTATGATTCACACGTTCCTTCAATTTGGTAGAACTTATTATTTCACTGGGTTCAGGCAATGTCCGTTAAGTGCCTTGCCCGAAAACACAACTGACTAGGTAGCGACCAGTTTCGTACCTGCAACCTTTCGGCTGAAAGACGCCGCACTATACCACCAGACTAACCGGTCGGACCAAATAAAATATTTAAATTTTAAAAATAGCATTTTAAACCTTTAAAGATCCGTCTTCCTACAGGAGAACAACCTATAGGATTGGAGAAAGGCCAAACGTATGTCGACCATATCTTATCGTGGTACAAACATTACAATAATGATTCTGTCTTGTTCGTCAAGTACGAGGACCTAAAGAAGGTAAAAACTGCACAAAATATTAGGCGAGATAAATATTCGTGTTTTTCCCTTGAATGAGAAAAAAAGGGGTTAACACACGGGCAATTGTCAGATCACCTTGCGCCCACCGTCGGGTTACCGAAGCTATTGCAATGTGTTGTGCATGTGTCACACGTTCCTTCATTTAGGCAGAGCCCTTTAATTCACTAGCTTGCCCAAGGACACAGCTGACTTGCTAGGGACCAGTATCAACCCTGCAACTATTCTTAGAAAGCCGCCGCACTTAACCACCAGACTAACCGGTCCGACTAATGTTGGTAAGGACAAGATATGTATTGTTATTCCCTTGTATGTAAAACGTAGGAGCGGTATCAGCAAGTTAATCGTCAGATATGGTCGTGTAACCACAGTTATTGCGGTGTTTTGTATATGAATGAGATGTTACTGTATTAATTAACACAATTTATGGTGCATATACAAGTGGTTATCTATGAAAATATGCCGCATATGTTGAACGATTACTAAAGTTTACTGGTATACAAAGATTTATATACGATAGTATAGTATATTTATGTTTATCCCCGTGAATGGGAAAACGCAATATAGGCGTTTATTACGGTCGTATGACCGAATGGTTAACGTGGCCGATACATATACCAAATCACATACAATAAACGGTCTTAGGGACGAGCTCATCATGGGTACGAAACTAAGCCTGGTAAAGAGATATAAATAAATAAATACATAAATATAGGCGTTTAACAAACGGACAATTGTAAAATCACCTCGCGCTCACCTTCTACAGGTACCAAAACTACTGCAATGTGTTGTGCATGATTCATACTTTCCTTTAATATGGTTGAAATTGTTTCAGGACCCTCACTCCATGATTTCCCGTATCGCCAACTTTGCCGAAGTCGACGTCACAAAAGATGACGTCACAGCAATAGTGGAAAATACGTCATTTAAAAAAATGAAAGAAAATGCTGATAAAGAGGAGACAGCGGCCCAGACCGGCGAAAAAATGTTGACAATTTTTAGAAAAGGTAAATCAAATGTAAAAGCAATTTAATTCGGTCCAAAGTAGATCGAATGGATAGTTGACGTTATTTGACTTTGGTTGCAGGTGCGAAACTGGTCGCTAGCTAGTCGGTTGTGTCCTTGAGCAAGGCACTTGACGGACATTGCCTGAACCCAGCGGATTAGTGGGTTCTATTAAATTGAAGGAACGTGTCAATCATATACAACACACTGCAATGGCTCTGGTTACCAGACGGTGGGCGCGAGGTGATCTGACGATTAAGTTTGTTAACCTGACGAGCCCATCATGAGTTCAAAACAACTCGGCTCAAAAAATAAAATGTTGATCACTTAAATAACTTTAAGTTTTGCACTCTTTTTCTAGGCAAAACTGGAGGCTGGAAAGATTATTTTACCGTCGCCCAATCGGAGAAAATAGATCGAATGTTCAAAAAACTAGACGGGACAGATATCTTTTTCAACTACGAGTGATTTGAAATCTTATGCCGATAACTAGAGAGTGCCAACTACGCGTTAAACGACCTTCACAGTTTCTAAGAACAAATAACTCTATTCTCTTTAGTGTTTTGCTGGGTAACAATGGTGGTGATTTCCCAACGTTTGTACGGTTGGAAGCAGCATGTGCTAGACTGCGTGTCGGTTTTCTCGTTTAGTTGTGAAGTTTTGTATTAGTGGAGCAGTGCTTTGTAAAATTAAAGTGTTTATTGTACATCTGTTGAGACTTTCCTTTAGTTTTGGCAGAAATCAAAAATCCAGTAGTGTTCAGGCGATATCCGCTAAGTATTTTGTTCAAGGAGACACACATCCATTAAGCTAATCGGTACAAATTAACAAAGTTCAACATTTCCCTATTTTAGTAAGCAACATCACTACGTTTCGAAAAGAAGTGGAATGTCGGAATGCACGATCTTACATGTACATTTACATTTTTAATAAATAACCAAACGTACTGTTTGATTAACCTTAGTATAGTATTAACAAATCAAAAATTGCACGCAGCGTAAAAAAAGATTATAGAAGTCGATTTATTATGCAACAAGCTGATCGACTTAACGTTTTAGTTTAATATAAAAACTTGGAATATACCACTGGTTAGTCTGGTGGTTTAGTGCGACGCCTTTTAACCAAAAGGTTGCAGCTTCAAAACTGGTCGCTAGCTAGCCCGTTGTGTCCTTGGGCAGGGCACTTAACGGACATTGCCTGAACCCAGCGGATTGATGAAGGAACTAGTGTATCATACACAACACACTGCAATAGCTCCAGTAACCAGACCTTTTTGGGAACCTGTTGTTAGTAAGACGATACATAAAAAACCTGTTCTTAAAATTTTGAATCCCATCACAGTGTATAAGGTTTGGTGAATATATACCTTATTGTGATAATATTTGAGTCGGTTATACGTACGTATATTGCGTAACTGTCGCGTGTCATTATTTGATGAATGGAAGTAATTAAATTTATTGAAAATGCGGAAATGAGAGGAGGAAATTAAACAGCAAACAAAAACGAGTTCCGCGTCGGTTTTCAAAGACCACACACATCCCTTTAAGGAGGTTTTGTATGACTGTAGAGGGCGTAGTCTAGCACATACTCGCGCCGGTTTACATTCATGTGGCCGAATGGTTAACGCAACCGATACATATTCAGACTTACATCCAAATCAGTCCTAGTAATAAGCCCATCATCGGTTCAAGAGTTGTCTCGATAAAAAAAGAGTTTTACGGTCGTGTGGCCGAATAGTTAAAGTACGCGACCAATACATATACTTACATACAAAAAAACGGTCTCAGCTATGAGTCCGTCGTGGGTTTAAACTACGCCCGGGTAAAAATTATTAAAAATAACAGCTTTTTCAAAAAAACTAGCGCCTTTCCGTCATCGCACAAGCTTGTGCGTGGATCTACCTTGTGCGTGCTGGATCTACTAGGATAGGATATTCATGTCTATCCCCGTGAATGGGAAAACCAATGGGGCTAACACACGGGCAATCGTCAGATTACCTCGCGCCCACCGTCGGGTTACCGAAGCTATTGTAGTGTGTTGTATATGATAGACACGTTCCTTCATTTTGGTAGAACCCATTATTCCGCTGGGTTCAGGCAATGTCCGTAAAGTGCCTTGCCCAAGTACACAAACGACTAACTAGCGACCAGTTTCGCACCTGCAACCTTTCGATTGAAAGGCGACGCACTTAACCGCTAGACCAACCGGCCGGACATGTTTATTAAGTGCCTTGCCCAAGGACACAACCGAATAGCTAGGGAACAGTTTTGAATCTGCAACCTTTCGGTTGGAAGGCGTCGCTCTAAACCTATTTCACAGATGCAAATTGTTTTGACCTTGGTACGTTTCGAATCCAATATTGTATAATGTCTCCTAATGTCTTAAAATAATAAATTATGCCTTGATAAAAAAATACTATTCTCTACCAAAAATCGACACTAAGCATTCGTTTAAGAATATTTTAAAGCGACACAAATGCGAATTGTCTTAAGTAAACACCTTATAGCTGTTTGGCATGACCATATTTGGTGATAAAGATAACCTTTTTTAAAGAATGTTTTTATGCCCATATTTGGTGATGAGAAGCAATTTTATTGACAGGAAACATGCAAGGAAATGAGGTAGGAAATAAGACACAGCAAGCAGACACGTGATCCGTTTCGTAGCAAAATACGCTTGTTTTAATTTACCGCTATAAGAACGCTCGTTACAAGAGAAGCATTCATAAGGCGTTGGTTAAATGGTGTACAGTACACTATGTTATAGCAGCTTTCTCTTTAATTTACTAGCAAACTAAATTGATTAAAAATTGACATTTAACTGCAGAATAGTATCTGACCGCATATTTTTATTTTTCAGAATCTTTAAAAGAAAATATTGTGAAATTTCAAAACAAGCGTAAAGCTTATCTTTTTCTACTATCTTTACTAAACATTAATTCAACATGGACGATGATACTGTAGCACTCGTAGTCGACAATGGGTCAGGAATGTGCAAAGCCGGTTTCGCGGGAGATGACGCACCGAGGGCAGTTTTCCCGTCCATTGTGGGACGACCCCGTCACCAGGTAACTTTTAATTAATTAAGTTTAGTTTTTAGTTTTGTTTATTTTTTGTTTCCACGATGAAAACATAAATCAGGATTAGTGAAAAAAATTGGAAAAAAACGGAAAAAACGGCAAAACGACAGTCGTTAGAACACGTCTAAAAACAAGCAGTAATTTTATAAAATTTGGTAAAATTAGTAGAAAACATAATATAATTTAGTTTAAACTATTTAACCTTAACGATTGTAATTAGGGCGTGATGGTCGGTATGGGTCAAAAAGACAGCTATGTGGGCGATGAAGCACAGAGCAAGAGAGGTATTCTTACTCTTAAATACCCAATTGAACACGGTATCGTAACCAACTGGGACGATATGGAAAAGATCTGGCATCACACGTTTTACAACGAGCTTCGTGTCGCACCAGAAGAGCACCCAGTTCTTTTAACCGAAGCCCCACTCAACCCCAAGGTAAGCTGTACAACTTTAAATTATTTAACACGTTTTCCTATTTTTATTTAACTAAATTATATTTCTTATCCAACATATGTTTAACACCTTTCATTTTTTCCTATTTCTTATTAATCCAAAACCAAATTATGTTTAAGATCTTACAGTTTTTCCTATTTTTATTAATCCAAATAATATTTCGTATCCAAATTATGTTAAAGATCTTACAGTTTTTCCTATTTTTATTAATCCAAACAATACTTCTTATCCAAATTATGTTAAAGATCTTACAGTTTTTCATATTTTTTATTAATCTAAACCATATTTCTGTAAAGGCTTACTATAAAACGATTATCCAAATTACGTTTGACAAATTTCAGTTTTTCCTATTTATAATAATTCAAATCATATTTCTTTACAGGCCAACCGTGAAAAGATGACCCAAATTATGTTTGAGACTTTCAACGCCCCAGCTATGTACGTTGCAATCCAAGCCGTGCTTTCCCTATACGCCTCTGGTCGCACCACCGGTATCGTCTTGGACAGTGGTGATGGTGTATCCCACACTGTCCCCATCTACGAAGGCTACGCCCTCCCCCACGCTATCATCCGTCTAGATTTGGCTGGGCGAGACCTTACCGATTACATGATGAAGGTTTTGACCGAGAGGGGTTATTCATTCACCACCACCGGTAAGAACGATTTAACACACATCTTCACTTATCAATTGTAACTGTTTTTTTAATTATATTATCTATTTTATATCTCAATTATATCTATTTTCCCTCTTATTGGCTGAGTAATTTTTTTAGATTTTTTAGTTATATCATCTATTATATATTTAATATCTATATTATATCTATTTTTCCCATATTAACTGAGTAAAATTTTCAGATTTTTTAATTATATCATCTATTTTATATCTATATTATATCTATTTTTCCCTTATTAACTGAGTAAAATTTTCTGATTTTTTGATAATATTATCTATTTTATATCTATATTATATCTTATTTTTCCCCTTATTAGCTAAGTAAAATTTTCAGATTTTTTAATTCTACCATCTATTTTATATCTATATTATATCTATTTTTCCCATATTAACTGAGTAAAATTTTCTTATTTTTTGATAATATTATCTATTTTATATCTAAATTATATCTATGTTTTCCCCTATATTAGCTGAGCGTGAAATCGTGCGTGACATTAAGGAGAAACTTTCCTACGTCGCTCTTGATTTCGAGCAAGAAATGCAAACAGCTGCCAGCAGCAGCTCCCTGGAGAAAAGCTATGAGCTTCCAGACGGACAGGTAAATTTAAATGTTTCAGTTACAAAATCAAACTTAATTTTGGATTTACAAATAAAATTTTTTGGGACTTAAATTTTTTTTTTGGACTAAAAAATAATTTTTTGGGACTTAAAAATATTTTTTTGGGATTTAAAACCAAACTTTATTTTGGATTTAAAATTAAACTCTATTTTGGACTTCAAATTATGTTTTTGAATTTAAAAATAATTTTTTCGAACTAAAACCAAACTTTATTTTGGACTTAAAATTTTTTTGGGGGGGCTTAAAAATAAAGTTTTTTGGACTCAAATATGACTTTTTCCGACTCCAACCCATAGGTCATCACCATCGGAAACGAACGATTCCGTTGCCCAGAGGTTTTGTTCCAGCCAGCTTTCATTGGTATGGAATCCGCTGGAATCCACGAGACTACTTACAACTCCATCATGAAGTGTGACGTTGATATCCGCAAAGATCTCTACGCAAACACCGTACTTTCGGGCGGCTCTACTATGTTCCCTGGTACTTTGGTTTATTGCATTTTTTTCTTTTTTATTACCTTATACTTTAAATGTTTTTGCTCCTGTAACACATTAAAGAAGATAGCCATAATTATTATATTGCTGTTATACATACATTATACATTAAATTACCTTTTTGCTCCTGTAATACAATAAAGAAGACAGCCATATTTATTTTGCTGTTATAAATACTTAACTTTAATTTACTAATTTTCTTCTTCAATACATTAAAGAGAAGGGCATAATTTCTTTATTGTTAAATATCTTTTGCTTTAAATTATACTTTTTGCTCCGTTAATACATTAAAGAAAAATTGCATAATTATTTTTGGTTAAAAACACAGGATAAAACGCCAAACACTTAGTAAATACCCACGGTATGACGGACAAAAAATGACGTGGCGGTTAAACCTTACTGAAATTAACAATTTCGTCATTCGTGGCTAATAATCCTATATTAGCTTTCTTTTTGTTGTAACCTCGTTTTCTAGAAAGCACTGTCGCGTCACAAATTGAGCTTTGACATCATAATTTAGCTGTGACATCGCTATTTAGTCTTTCAACATCGATAACATTCGACGGTTTTAAATAATAGACACTACGGCTGGATTTTAATCTAACCTCATTTCCAGGCATTGCCGACAGAATGCAAAAAGAAATCGCCGCTCTAGCTCCACCTACCATGAAAATCAAGATCATTGCTCCTCCGGAGCGAAAATACTCCGTTTGGATCGGAGGATCCATTCTCGCATCTCTTTCCACCTTCCAACAGATGTGGATTAGCAAACAAGAATACGACGAGTCCGGCCCATCTATTGTGCACCGCAAATGCTTCTAAATGCATTCATTATAATTTAAGCAAAAAATTAATATATCGCTTTGACGCTTCGTAACTACGTTAATATATGGTAGTTTGAAAGGACCAACTTACCGCAATTTGACTCCTTTTACGTACTTTAACACAGCATCCTATACGCAGTTATTTAACAATATTTTGAAACCACGATGGCCCTAGTTTTATTATCAGTAATAAAGGCACCGGAAGCTACGTATGTCTAGAATTATTCAACATGTTGCACTGACAATAAATTTACTCGGTTATAATCAAGGTTTGGTTTTCATGATAGGTCTGTACTTAAGCGAAACGGAAAGTCGTTTTAGGATAGGATAGTATATTCATGTTTATTCCCGTGAATAGGAAAAGGGGTTATCACACGGGAAATCGTCAGATCACCTCGCGCCCGTCGTCGGGTTACTGGAGCTATTGCAGTGTGTTGTATATGATTCACACGTTTCTTCAATTTGGTAGAACTCATAAGTCTGCTGGGTTCAGGCAATGTCCGTTAAGTGCCTTGCCCAAGGACACAACCGACTCGCTAGCGACCAGTCCAAAATCTGCAACCTTTCGGTTGAAAGGCTTCGAACTAAACCGCCAGACGAACTGGCCGGACTTTTGTAAATGGTAGAGGCTATAAAACAAGGATGGGCACACTTTTTGAATCGGGGGCAAAAATTATTTCATTTTTAGACTGGTGGCAAAGTGAATAGCCGCCACTCACATAAAGTTAGTTACTGTTGATGAAAAACATTAATCTAAGAAATTCGATAAATTACTGGGTGAAACCATAAACCACTGTTGCGTCAAGCTACGCATAAATATAGCTGTGACATCATAATCGAGCCGTAACATCGCTATTTAGTCTTGCAACATGTCAACCTAGCAGATTAATGGGTTCTAACAAATTAAAGGAACGTGTCTATCATATAAATCACACTGCAATAGCTTCGGTAACCCGACGATGGACTTGAGGTGATCTGATGATTGCCCGTGTGTTAACCTCTTGGTTTTCCCAATCACCGGGATAAACATAAATAGCCTATCCTATTCTATACTAGGATGTGTTCAATTATACGTGTTTTTCATTCAACTTGATTTTAAACCAGGAAATTTTTCATTAAGAGATTCGCTGTCTGGTAGAATATACTGTAAGCATTATGCATCGAATAGGCTACTGATTTTAAACAACGATTCTTAATTGCCTTGTTTGACACAACCGACCGGTTTCGATCGTATAACCCTACGGCTAAAGTTAAGACGTGCATTATCTGAGTCTGCGCAGGAGCATGTTTTCATTTTACCCCACCCCGATTTACACTTTTTCTTGATTTTCCGTTTAAATTAACAATAAAAAAGGATAAAAAACAATAAAAGTTTGATATATATATTAACAACAGTAAGAGATGTGGTATAAGTGTAAATGAATTGCAATTAAGATCACTATTTACATTTTAAATCGATTGGGGGTACGTTAAAAACCTGACAGGCTAAATTTTAAAAATAATAAAATTGAAATTATGTAAACGTTTAACACATATCGCAGAATATTATTGTAAATACAAGTACTTTTCAAAAACGGTGTCATTTTGATTGATTAAAAATTAACTAATATTGAAGACTTCTGCTAAGTAATGCAAACTAAATAAGGAATTTTAACAGAAAATTCACCATACAACAGAACATGCTTAAAATGATATCCTATACATAGTATAGTGAGTACCATTTAAAAGTATTTCAGAAAGAATTTCTAATTAACTCAATGTACACTAACATAACTTATAACAAAGAAAACTTATATGTGTATATACATATATAATGACACAACAATTACTCCGAGTTTAGTTGAAAGAGCTGTTCATGTATCCATTCTTCTTGGAGTTCTTCAGCGGCATTTCATTCATGTACTGATTCCACGGATCGCCGTTGGTTTGGCCGTTGTTGTGGGCATGGCCGTTGTTCTGACAAAATATATAATATTAAATAAGTCTGACAGGTTACTCTGGTGGTTTAGTGCTAGTATGTTAATTCCCTTGGTTTTCCCATTCACGGGGATAAACATGAATATCCTATCCTATGCTATTATTAGTTGTGAATCTAGTTAGTTGACATTTAGTTCGAGGCTTAAAGTCATAAAAGTTGTCCAATTTTTAAAATAAAATAAAAACACGGAGGGGTGTCGTGAAAATAGAATTGCCAAAGCAGAGTTTGTCGAACATGTGTTAACAATATGTATTCGTAAACCTCTTCTAAGTGTACACTGTATGTTTTAAGCAAAAAAATTGGATTCCCGAACTAACATTCCAAACTTGATATCTATATATTTTCTATATAAAACGGGTCGCATATTTACCTAATCCCCATGGTTTATCATATACAAAGCGTATAAGTCTAGTTTTTGCAAGAAACGTATAGGTTCGCGAGTTTCCTTCGATACAAACCCACATTGAACTTTTTCCCGCACAGCACTTACAAACAATTAAACTGTATATATTTTATTACATAAAAAGTTAGTTATAAGGAAATCGTAACTTCTCAGAATATTAGGATAGGATAGGATATCCATGCTTATCCACGTGAATGAAAAAAACAAGGTAGTTAACACACGGGGAATCGTCAAATCACCTCGCGTCCACCGTCGGGTTACCGGAGCGATTGCAGTGTGTTGTGTATGATTCAAACGTTCCTTTAATTTGGTAGAACCCTTTAATCCGCTGGGTTCGGTCATTGTCCGTTAAGTGCGTTTCCCAAGGAAACAACCGACTATGAAGGAAAATTACAGGGAACTTTTACCCCCGTACAGAACTTACAAAGATTTAAACAGAATATATTTCATTACAAAAAAAGTAGTTAATCGTAACTTAGGAACATAAAAAAAAAGTAGTTAATCGTAACAAGGAAATCGTAACTTCTCAGAATATTAAGTAGTTTATATAATGAAGTTACCAAGTCTCCGTTGCTATTCACTTTCTTTTTCTTCTTTGGCTCTGAAGTCGTAACGGCTACCAAGATACCAGTGATAAAGTAGCCCACTCCGGCGCCCGCTACAACCGATATAGCCAACCATACGTTGTAAGCCATCACTATCAGCATCAAGAAATAGGCGATGGCGACCTTTAAATATATGTTGAAGGTGTGTTCATTTGCTATAGTGTATTCGCGTACAAGTTCGGTAAACTTTCTGTTCAGCGTACTTTTTTTAATTTTCTAACATGTAATTCCAAACACTGGAAAACTAGAAAAATATGTGTCATCAAAAAATAAACTAATCACATTGTGACAACTATTTAAAAAGAAAACAGCGTCACAAATAAATATAACTCAAAAAGGAACACTGGGCGAGGGGAAAACTAAAAAAATGTTACATAAGTATGATCCTTAGGTTAATGGTTGAAACTAATGTTAATTCCCTCGATCGGAGAGATTTCGATGGAGAAACTTATAAAGGGATAAAATTCGAACTTCCGTGATAATACCAAGTGTTTGCTGCTTAGTCAGTTGTGTCCTTGAGCAAAGCACTTTACGTACATTGCCTGAACCCAGCGGATCAATGGGTTCTACCAAATTAAAGACACGTCTGAAATAAACAACGAACTGCAATAGCTCCGGCAACCCGACGGTGGGCGCGAGGTGTTCTGACGATTGCCCGTGTGTTAACCCCCTTGGGTTTCCCGTTCACAGGGATAAAAAATCCTACCCTATCCAAGTTTAGGTTCTCTAAGCCATTACAGTGTGCTGTATACAACATAACTTTGCGTTATTATCAA
>CH001961.1:155043-170972 GCA_000149265.1 Ciona savignyi
ATTCAGCAAGACTGCTGACATCGAGTTAAAACTCTTCGTGTAAACATTAAACGCTCCTATACCGTGGTAATCCACGTTGTTAAACTTCCTGGACAAATTTGGTTAAACTGTGTCAGCACTTTTAGCTTTTTGGTGCTTTCGTGCACCTTATTTTCTGGTAGAATGATAAGATAATCCCCGTGAATGGGGAAATCAATGGGGTTAACACACGGGCAATCGTCAGATCAACTCGCGCCCACCGTCCGGTTACCACAGTTATTGCAGTGTGTTGTGATAATTCACACGTTCCTTTAATTTAGTAGAACCCATTAATCCGCTGGGTTCAGGCGATGTCCGTAAAGTGCCTTGCCCAGGGACACAGCAGAATAGCTAGCGATCAGTTTCAAATCTGCAACCCTTGGGCTGAAATGTGACGCACTTAACCACTAGGCTAACCTGTCGAACTAACCGATACCACGGTGTACGGTCGTGTGGCCTAAATGGTTAACGCGACCGATACATAAACCAACTATATATAATAAAAAACGGTGTGAGGGACGAGCCTATCATGGGTTCGAAACTTAACCCGGTAATAAAAAAACGATACTACGTTGAGATTTCAACGTTTTTACCTGAACCATGTGTAAAATGGTCTGAACGACGTGAAAGAGCCAAAACTTGGGAGATTTATAGGAAATGGTGTAACATTCCAAGTCGTCGTCCTCTTGGCAACAGTCACTCGTTGAAGGAACGAACTGTAAACGTGGATTCGGTGAATTCGTTTGCACTGGGTTAGAATAGGATAGAATGATAGGATGTTCATGTTTATACCCGTAAATGGGAAAACCAAGGAGTTTAACAAACGGGCAATCGTCAGATCACCTCGTGCCCACGTCTGGTTACCGGAGCTATTGCAGTGTGTTGTGTATGATTCACACATTCCTTCAATTTGGTAGAACCCATTAATCCACTGTGTTCAGGCAATGTCTGTAAAGTGCCTTGCCCAAGAAAACAACCGAAAGGCAACGCTACCAACCGCCAGACTAACCGGCCGGACAGAGGCTAGGGTAGAATATGTTACGATATTAATGTTCTATCCCAGTGCTTCGCAACCAATGTGCCGCGACACACTACTGTGACGCAAGACATTGCTATGTGTGACGTGAAAAAATAATATTTACCGCCACAGGGGTTAGCTAGGTGCGCCACTCTTAAATTTACGACAGAGTGTGCATAGATCATAAACTACTAAATGGTTAGTGTCTAGTTCGTTCTTTTCCATTGTAAAGTTAGTTCTACATTAACTTTCGATAAGCAAGAGCGCTCAAAAAACAGTAATTTGGTTATGTGGAAAAATCGGTGATGAAATTATTTAAATTAAACTGTTAATTTTCCATATTTTTCCTAAATTGTTTGAGTGCTTAGCATATTGTTTTGAATCCCCGTGCAAAGTGCGCTCGTTTGTTTCTTAATTGGTCTCGGGTGCGCCACGAGGTCAAAAAGATCGAGAACCACTGGTTTAATGTCTGTAAAAAAGCAAGAATCGGATGGATAATTATCCCGACGTTCCAAGAACGGGTTCGACCGAACCCATGCGAATCTCTTGAATCCCATCACTGGTTATACAGCCATTTGCCATTATAGTATATTTCAAGTTTTTACATTAAACTAAAACGTTTAGTCGATTAGCTCGTTTATTTGATCACTAATCTTATCTGTAGTGTCGAATTTTCAACATTAAAAAACGCGTTCGTTTTAAACTTACCGAGCTGACTTTATTTGCGTACATTTTCTTGGCCCATTGTTGACGCATGTACTTCAGTAGTTCATACAAGATACCAATACCAGCGACACCAACACATGATCCGATGAGCGCTGTAACATCAAGTGCTAGGTCAAAATAATGTAAACATGGGCCGAATAGTGTAGAGTTGGTTATTCACAAGTTGTACGGTGTTATTAACAACAAGTTCCATATACGAAAGTCATGTTTATCTCTGAGTTGGGGAAAACCAAAAGTCATTAACGCCATGTAGAACATTAAAACTATGTCTAACTCTTTCCCAAACACATAGAATGGAATAGAATATTCATGTTTATCCCCGTGAGTGGAAAAACCAAGGAGGCTTACACACAGGCAATCGTCTTTACCTCGCACTCACTGTAGGGTTACCAGAGATATTGCAGTATGTTGTATAATTGAGACCTTCCTTCAATTTAGTAGAACCGATTAATTCGCTGGGTTCAAGCAATGTCCGTTAAGTGCCTTGTCCAAGGACACAACCGACTAGCTAGGGACGAGTTTCTAACCTGCAACCCTTCGGTTGAAAACATTAACCCTAGTCCTATCACTAAACCGGGCGCCCTTAACATAATTATACCGTGCAGTTTCCCTCCTTTTAAATTTTTCACAAGATATTGGTTCCTAAAACTAGTTAGATTCCAACGTCTAACTGTTAGACGAAAATAACAATCAAAAAGAAATACCTCCCGAGTCTTTTATCTCCCATTCGTAGAAAAGTACAGTGACTGGTAGGTTAAAGTTAAAGTACATGGTCATCATCATCATATGCATGCTCATATCCATATCCATGTCCATGGTTGAATTCATATCCATGTCCATGGTTGAGTTCATGTTCATATCCATTCCAGGCGTGGAGTTCATAGTCATACCAGGCATATTCATCATGACTATCGTGTTCGACTAGCTAAAATAAGTAAATAATATCTCGATTAGGTCTACATCTATTTCTATAATGAAGTTAGGATAGAATATTCATTTTTGTCCCCGTGAATGGGAAAAAATAGTTGGTGTGATTTATTATCCCGATGTTGTAAGCTAATTTTAAGCAAAGTCGGTTAGGTAAATAATATGAAAGATTTTGGGATTGTTTCGTTATTATTTCTTTGTCCTATCTTGGAAATTGGAAATACCTGTACCAGCTGACTAATGGTAAACATAGATGATAAGTAATTAGTTATTTCGCATTTTATAGCCTCGTCTGGCATAAACCTAACTATACTTTTCTTTTTTTATATTGGCATGTTTTAACGACTATATAGCTTTTCCGTTTTATTTCTAATATATACCTACAATATGGCTTCTTTCTATGTGTTAGGCAAAAAACACACTGTAGTCTGTCGCTTAATATACAACTTTTAATATCACCTTCCTGTAAATCAAGTCCTGTTTTGCCAATAAAGGCAATATTGTGCCTCGGTACAGTTCATACGTTAGATGCGATATACAGATTTAATAAGTTACCGATTAGAAGGTTTAAGTGTCTGCTGTGGGTATTAAAACTGCCAGCAAAGCAATTTCCAGTGGCGCAATAACTTACTTTCGTACCTGAACAAATATTACGTGTTTATCTTGATGATGAATTGCACTTTTGTTGAATGCTATTATCTGTGTCCCGAAAACAGTGAATCAGCTTTATCAATTATTTTCAGATAATAATTATATACTTATGCGCGTCGTTAAATTTATAAAGTGTTAATTACCTCTCTGAGATTGACATTTCAGACAATTTGTAGCCCGACATTTAAATAATATGCTGATTTATACTTATTCGGGCGGAATGGTTAAATACAGTGATGGGATTCGGTACGCATGGGTTCGGTCGAACCCGTTCTTGAAACATCGGGATAATCACCGATCCGATTCTTGCTTTTACTACAGACATTAGAACTTTTAGGGAACCTGTTATTAGTAAGTACGATATAAAAGAGAACCTGCTCCAAAAATTTTGAATCCCATCACTGGTTAAATGTTTTTCCGAATGAGTAAGTGTTCTTTGAGCTGAATGTGCCATTAATGTCCCACACTGGGATCCGATGAATATATGTTGACTTCACTTATTCATGTTTATCCCCGTGAATGGGAAAACCAAGGAGGTTAACAAACGGGCAATCGTCAGATCACTTCGTGCCCACCGTCGGGTTACCGGAGCTATTGCAGTGTGTTGTGTATGATTCACACGTTCCTTCTAATTGGTACAACCTATTCATCCTCCGGATTCAAGCAATATCAGTTAAGTGCCTTTCCCTGGGACAACGAATTATCCGCGACTAGTTTAGAACCCCCAACCATTAGGCTGATACTAAACCACCAAGCTAAGTGGTCGGATAAAGACGTGACGAGTCCATCACACATACTTAGTCCGGTTAAACAGACGAATTGTGACCAAATGGCGCACGATACCAATATAAGTAAAGATATTGTTACAAAACAGTCTTAGTAACGAACCAGCCGATTAGTCCGGTGAAAAGGCGACGTGACTATAGCTACGTGTACCATGTAATATATATTTTAAACGATGCTAATATTTAATCATTTTAAAATTCACTCATTCAAGGTGAAAGTATATCGATCAAAATAAACATTTGCACAGAGATTACGTAAACGTTTGTCATATGACGTTCGTTTTTATTATGTACCCGGTTTTTAAACTGGTCTCTGCATGATTTTCTCCCTATCGTTAAATACACAAATGAAATCATTAGTTTTTACAGATTTTTCAAATACATTAAATTTTATTTAAGGGAAAATAATTAAATTTCATGAATTGGCTTTAAATTGAAACCAATTGGTTCGAGTTAACTTATATATATATATATTCCTACAAGTCCCGGGTTAAATCAAGTCTAAGTCCCGGGTTAAACCAATTCTTCAAATAGGATAGGATAATCATGTTGATCCCGTGATTGGGAAAACCAAGGGGGTTAACACACGGGCAATCGTCAGATTCACTTGCGCCCACCGACGGGTTACCGGAGCTATTGCATTGTGTATGATTCACACAATCCTTCAATTCAGTAGAATTCATTAATCCGCTGGGTTCAGGCAATGTCCGTAATGTGCCTTGCCCAAGGACACAACCGAAAACCTTCGTCTGAAAGGCGACCCACTAAACTTGCCAGACTAATCGGTCGAACTCGAGGTGATCTAACGACTGTCCGATTGATTATTGCCCTTGCGTTTTTCATTTACCGGGATAAAACATAATTATCCTACAATCAAGTCAAGTCTACTTAAAGAAGAAAATTCCAAAATGTACCGAACTAAAACGTGGCCCAATATTACGAATCAGAATCAGATTGCAAATTTAGAAATGCACTAAAACCATAGCAAAATTAAGCGATTTCGATCAGCCAGTCGAGATATCTACAGAGGTAATATGATATTCAGTTCAGTCTTGACGTCAATTTAGTCTTGTTAAATTGGAATACCAAACTCACAGAGTTCTCTTAAGCTATTTTTTGTACACGAAATAACCAGAGTAATTTTCTTCAAAAAAAATTATATTAAAGAAGGGTAAATTTTAATGAAGCAATGGGTATATAAGGTATGTAAGATTATAAAGAGAAGAATAGTGCAGAACCAATACACATAATTTAATCTGCACTTGAAAATCATCTTACAAACATTTATGGTGATAGTATTTTCGTCCGACTGTACAATGTAATAGGATGCACGAATGTAACAAGACACAAGCCAAGAAACACAGAATCTATCACCAAAAAACTCCCGTTAAATACTTGTACAACCAAGATGTTGATCGGATAAGACAGCAACGAAACTACGGAAGAAACGCCCAACGCTAGACCATTTAGTTTTCCAAAATGACGACTTGGAAATGTTGTGGCGATAAACGAACCGTTGCCGGCGTAAAGAAAGGTTCGAGCAACATTCTGCACAACAAAAGTGACGTATTGAACTTGTAGGATGGGGATTAGAACTAGAATCGAGAAAATAGTTGACATGACACAAGTTGACGTTATTGTGAAACACATTCCACGTTTTCGGACAATGTTGCTGGATGTAGTGGATACTTTCCGATAATAACGGGTCATAAAGTCGGTCATTAGTCCGCTGAAGGGCGCAAAAAAGATACCAGTTAGCTGAATGAAACCAAACACCGTAATATATGCGCTCTGAACTGTACGGTCTGTTGTCAATGTTGCAAGCCATTGATTCAATGTGGCGTAGAAAGTGTAAATCCTGAGCTGAAGTATACTGAGATACACTACATTGAGCCAGTATGATAGATCTTTCAGACATGATGTGAAGGTAATGTCTTCTTCTTCGCAAGTCTGGACCTTTAGTAGAGGTGTTGCCTCCGATACGGAAGGCGTAGCGGTGTCGTGCTCACTCGACGTTTGTGATGAGTCATCCAAAGACTTTTGATTATTGAAATCCAAATTCTTGTCGGAATTGCAACATTCTATCAATCCATATTGAAAGTTGTCAGGCGGGCAAAACGGCACATGCATTCTTGGCATTAAACCGAAAGTATAGAGAAGTGAAAGAAGCAAGAGAGCACCATAGAATACAAATATTTCAGTTATTGAAGCCCCGAACTGGTAAGCTGTTTTCATTATAACCATAACTGCGGCGGAAGAGTCAAACGCTCCGTAAATGATAGAAATCATGGTAGCCTGGGCTGCTGTGCAGAAATAACCTATCGTTGTGTTAGAAATAAGGATCGAAAAACTGCTCACGGCCATGATTGGCATCGCAATGTAGATCAACCACGACATTTGGGCTGTTGATAGCGCCACAGCGGCACAGGCAGCGATAAATGCGAGTATTCCACACGAACGGAACTTCCAATTACCGAATCTGTCATACAAGTAACCCAAAGGGAAAGTACAAACCCCACCAAGCGTAGTCGACAACGTGTAGACAAAGTTCAGAGAAATATCTTGACTGGGACATGGGAGAAAAGTAGGCTGGGTTGAAGTGATGTTTACAACGGAACTGCTGGTCGATTCGTCTATTCCACACTCCGACGTGAAGTAGTTCTCTCGTTTGAAAATAAAATCCAGTGAAGGCCAACCAAAAATAACACCACCAAATAACAGTGTATCCATTATCGCAATTGCAACAGAAATAATTCGTTTAGCTTTCATTTTAACTTTTCACGATCTTCCAAATACTTCAAGTATATAATCTAACTAGTCGTTTGGGTCTGTAAAAGAAGCAGTATTAGAATGTAGCTAGTACAACACAATCTTTCTCTAATCTGTCCATTTTGTTGATATGTTATAAACGAGTATAAGATCTTCAGTTAAATAAGATTCGTTAAGGTCGGGATAGGATAGAATATATATGTTTATCCCAGTGAATGGAAAAACCAAGGGGGTTAACAAAAGTCAATCGTCAGATCACCTCGCGCTCACCGTCTGGTTACCGGAGCCACTGCAGTGTATTGTTTATATTGATTCCCACGTTCCTTTAATTTGGTAGAACCCATTAATCCGCTGGGTTCAGGCCACGTCCGTAAAGTGCCTTACCCAAGGACACAACAGGCTAGCTAGCGACCAGTTTCGAACCTGCAGTCCTTAGCGTGAAAGGCGACGGACTTAACTACTACAGACTTACCTGTCGGACTAACAGAATGGATATGATAATTGCGTCTTAACTACGCTAATGTTAGAAATTTTATTAGATTAGACACAGGCGACATTTGGGTAAAATGCCAATTATTTTTTTCGACAGTTTAGTCTTGTGGGTTAATGCGTCACCTTTCAGTTACGTTCGAAACTTGTCGCTAGATGGTAGGCTGTGTCCTTGAGCAAGGCACTTAACAGACATTGCCTGGACCTAGCAAATTAATGGGTTCTACTAATTTATTGGAACGTTTAAATCGTACACAACACATTGCAATCACGCCAGTAACCCGACGTTTGGCGTGAGATGATCTGACGATTGCTCATGTGTTGGTTGTTTTTGGTTTTTCAATTGGTTTTCCCAATTACAGGGATAGATATAAATATCCTATACCTATTTTGTCTATTTGTAATTAGTTTAAGGCTATACAAAAATACCAAACGCTACAAGTGCCGCGCTACCAAACGCTACCAATCGCTACAAGCGCTATGCTGGATTTAAGTGCATGCTCTTCTTTATTAAAAAGACCGAAGATCCTAATTAATCTACTTTTAACTTTTGTTGCTTTGTATATTACCATGCTTTTTGTACATGTATTCAAAAGCTTGCTCGTATATTCAACAACGTATATTATACACTGAAGACTTTCAATCTGCAGGCCAACAAATTGTCGATAAAAAAACTTCCTTTTATATTTTCATCAATACAGCTAGCTGCCTTTATCTGTTTATTCTTTGCCTTGTAGAAAAAACATTTAGTACACTAACATAATATGTAGCAAATTTTGGCTCAAACTAAATACCGTTTCGCAGGCAAGTGAAGCAGATGTCCCAAGAGTTCCTTTGAGCTACAGGAAACTGATAAGATTTGACCAGCGGCACCTTGTAAGATCTTTCTGCTTTGATTACATGTCACTTACACGCAAATCGCTTTTGCGCCCCTCATATAACATAAGACGTGGCAAAACCAAAGAACGTTCGACATGAACCGAACCAACTTGAGATAATTACCTTTTAGTCTGCTTTTTCACCACAATTTGGATACGTTTTTAAGAATTTTACTTCGAATGGCTTTTATAAGTACCAGCAAAGGTTGCAATACAGGCTGTGAAGCCGACTTGTGTTATAAGGTCAAAAATTTGCCTCTCTCGGTATCCACGGGTTTTTTCCTTCATTTTTTCAATTTTTGGGCAATTGTGAAGGCCTATGTGTTGTTGGGCACTTATGCATAGAGTAAAGATAAAAACTTAACAATTGTAACCATCCTTGACTGTCAACCTTGGTAGAAGTAGTCCCGACGAATAAAAGAGAGTCATCCAAGTCTTGAAAGGACATATTTAGGGCACGTAAAATATTCATGTTTATCCCCGTACATGGAAAAACCAAGGGGGTTAAAACACGGAAAATCGTCAGATCACCTCGCACCCACCGTCGGGTTACTGGAGCTATTGCAGTGTGGTGTGTATGATTGACACGTTCCTTCAATTTAGTAGAACTCATTAATTCGCTGGGTTTAGGCAATGTCCGCCAGCATACGATAGAAAGCGTTAAAACTTTGACAGCCGTCCAACGGACTGCTAACCTCGGTATTTTATTCCGGCCCGCTGGATGGTATCGACATATTGCCTAAGAGCGATGTTATAGCTTTATTTGTGCAACGCTTGACGCAACAGTGATTTCCGGTTTTAACCAGTAATGTACCATATTTCTTAGATTAATGTTTCTCATTAACAGTAACTATATGTGAGTGGCGGCTTAATCACTTAGCCACCAGTCTAAAAATCAAATAACTTAATTGGACACCGAATTCAAAAAGTGTGCCCGCCACTATTTTATAGCCTCCACCATTTACCAAAATGACTTTCGGTTTCGGTTAAGTACAGGTATATCATGAAAACCAAACCTTAATTATATCCGAGTACATTTATTGTCAGTGCAACATGTTGAATAATTCTAAATATACGTAGCTTCCGGTGCTTTTATTACTGATAATAATACTGGGGCCATCGTGGTTTCAAAAAGTTTGCCTATCACTGGCATAAGAGTTGCATTAAAAACGGAAAACATAGAGTTGAGTAATCAATTGTTTTACTAAATCTCTTTCGTCAGGTCATAAATACTAGTTGTACAATTTACTTTGTATGGATAACAACAAAAATCATCTTGTCAAAATCGATCACAAATTTCGAACATTTTATTAGGATTAGTGACAGTTAAGTTATCATGACGTCATTTATCCTATTAACCGAGTGCTAAGTTGCGTTTGATGGTATTAAAATGCCGATGTCGTAATTTGCCCATGGTGTCGCCAGACGCACGATTAAATTTGAATGCAATGTTACAAAGAATTGTACGGCCGTGTGGCCGAATGTTTTCTTGGATCAATAAAAAGAAAATAATTTTGGGCAGAACATATTTATCGTTTCTAACATTGTTGTCTAAAATACAGTCGTGTGGCCGAATGGTTAACGCGACCGATACGCATACCAACTATTATATATAAAAACGGTCTTAGCAACGAACCCATTATCGGTTCGAAACTTGGGTCAATAACAAAAAATCCCCAAAGAATTTTGGACAGAATAAATTTCTCGTTTCTAACATTCTTGAGTGATATTCAATTTAACCTGTTCTAACTATATTGCGTTCCAATAAAGTCATTGAAAACGCCTTTCGATCGCAAACTCGCACCAGCTGTAGCGACAATCACACGGTGTTTATTTGAACAACGATCGGATATGTATCTATGACGTCATTCTATTCCGTTCGATCCGATACGCGAAATCGCGGTTCAAAGATACCCGATGACAACCCAATAATTTGAGGCTTTTTTTGTTGGTCGAATCTGCTACGGGCGTCGTCTGCCTTGGGATGGAGCAGATGTGAAAAATCGATTGAAACGCTTGCTTTGTTTACCAGCGCCTGTTTGTTTACGAAGCCGTGGACGCTAAGCTTTAAGCTTCTTGGCTTGCTTCAAAGCCCAAACTCGCTTTACTAATGCATAAATCCCGGATCGGATTAGTAAGATCCATTCTTAAATAAACGGAGGAATGTCGCACTGGTCGCTAGGGACACTATGTTAATTGTTCCAGCGCTAACTGGGAGCGGAAAAACTCTCCGTTCTCCCATTCCCGTGTTATTATAACTAATCCTCGTATAATTTCTGCAGTTAGCGAATTTGCGTTCTGCGTTTGCCCACGATAAATCTATAGTCTAGATCAATGGAGTTTTTGTTACTTTTATACACATTACATGCATGAATTTAATTTTAATTATCTATGTTGACAGCCATCGTTTTCAGGTTTGTTGATAATCGATCTTGTTATATTCGGTTTACACTGTAAAAAAATTCTGTAAATTTACCTTCAATAATATGTAATATTTACATAAAAACGTATGTACAAAGAATTAACAGATTCAATTGTGTAGTTTAACATAGCAGTGATTAATCGAACACAGATACTGTGTAAAAATACAGACTAAAATAGTATACCAAATTAATCTGTATTTTTACATACGTTTTTCTGTAAATTGTACCTAATTAGGTATGTATATTGTTATTACATTTTACTTTGTTACAAAGTTCTATGTTTTATTTCCTTTTTGGGGAATTTTTTGAGAATTGTAACAGAAAGTCGGTCAGGAATAGTTGTTGGTATGCGTCCTGTTTTGTGAAACATTTAAAACTGTTGTCAACAAAATGTTGAGTTTTGTTATGCTAAAGCTTAGCCTCAAACTGATGCATCGGACACCGACTATACTATCGGAAAACTTGGCCATGCGCGGTTATATATTTTTCTATAACAGCATATAGTAAGCAGTTGAATACCGGGATTTTCTCGACCGATTCCGATGAATCAATACCGACATAAATACATATATTATGTTAGGTTAAATTACCTGTATGGTAACTATAAATATACATGCGGTAAATTTATCATTTTACACTGTTTCAGTGCTCTACAATCTACCTGATCGCACTCGTGATCATATTCATAAGGTTACGTAACAATCATGCATTGTGATTTAATATATTCTTTTTCCAGCGTACAGTATTCCTCCGCCTATGGTATTTTAAATTTAAGTCGCATTACACGATGTTTTGACGATATGTAATCATTTTTTTGTGTATAAAACTCTGAATAACAATTAAAGTAAAATAAATTTACATTTAATATGTTAAAACCAAACAATATATATAATTCACGGGATCTATATACACTCATCACATATCACGTGTCGTCAGATTAGAAATACGACAACGTGGTAGTTCGCCATTTTGAAAATCTACCGTTTAAAGTTGTTGCAGACGATTTTGTGTAGGCCCTATATTTTCTCTCTGTTTTGTGCAAACATTGACAGGCAGTGATAAACGAAAATTGTGTGGATAGGGTATGTTAGTTTTATTTGCTAATTCTGAAATGTCAGAAAGAAAACTGCTCACTAAAAGTACAATTAGGGATAGGCCTAGATTTTTCATGTTTTTTTCCGTATATGTAGGCCTTTTGTGTACAATCTTTGATTTTTCAATATCTGCAGGCTATGCAGCACTCATTTAAGGGTAAACACTTAGTTCTGGTGTTAAGATTAGTGTTTAGGGCAGGTTTTAAATTAGTTTTTGTCTTTTTAGTGTGCAGTTTCCCTCCTTTTAGTATTGCTTTTATTTAATAAAACATCACCCGTATATTTCTATTTAAATCCAGGGTTTTCAACAATAGGAGCTTAGATATGTTTTCTGATTGTGAGTTTTGTGGGTATAAATTCAGTAAAAACGACACAATTGATGAGTATATGATGCACATGTCTCAGCACAGAAATGTTCATAACTTCAAATTTCAATGTGGATACGATGTTTGTCAAACATCATACTCCAAGTTTTCTTCATTGCGGACTCATTACAGACGTAAACATAAGGTGACATCTATTCGGCAGCAGCATATAAATAAATTTGCAGTACCAGTTGATTATGATTTGACATGTTCTCTAGCATTATGCCGTAAAGGCTGTGATAACATGGATACCTTGGTTAAACATTTAAAGGTTCATATTCGATCTGGTGTTAAGATTGTTTGTCCATATCCGGCTTGCAAATTTTCATATGATAAGATATCTTCATTTTCATGTCACTTATCTCGATCTCATAAAAATGATATGCATTTTCTTCATGTACCATTAGATATTTTGGATGACTGCAGCGGCAAAACCATGGCTATTACCACAGATTCAGAAAGCAGGGCTTCTACTGTTAATGATCATT
This sequence comes from Ciona savignyi, assembly GCA_000149265.1. Taxonomy (NCBI): domain Eukaryota; kingdom Metazoa; phylum Chordata; class Ascidiacea; order Phlebobranchia; family Cionidae; genus Ciona; species Ciona savignyi. The sequence continues at coordinate 167,675 of CH001961.1, forward strand.
TTGAAGCAGACCTAATTTCTGTTAGTGATGTAACTATTAACTGTGGCACCAGCAGTGATACTGCTATTACATTTAAAAACCATATCGTGGTTCCAATTGCACTTTTTCTCATGAAATTGGAAAGCAAAAACTTTGTCCCAGTTCGTACAATTCAGGATATAACAGAAGAAATTTCCACCATATCGGAGCTCTGTAATGGAGCTATAAAAACAGATCTGGATGATGTCTTTAAAAAATACTGTCTGGAAAGGTATAATTCAAAGCTGCTTGATGCTGTGTTCGATAAGTGGACACTAAACAATGTGTTTAATAAAGAAGATGGTGTATTACGCTCTGCTCATTCTAGATCTGTTTTTTATAAAAACAATTTTTCTTACATTGAACCTAAGGAAATGCATCTTGGACTACATAATGGAAAAGAATCTATGTTTCATTATATCCCAATAATAAAAACACTAAAGGTTCTTATGGCTAATGCAACTGTTCTAAATGCATTTGGTAATAACCTCGCCCAATACAACACCAACTTCGTACTTACATGATATCTTTGACGGTGACTTATTCAAGTCTAAGCGTGACTGTAATAAAATACAGCTGTTGTTATATCAAGATGCCTTTGAGATTGTCAATCCTCTAGGTTCTGCTAAAAGAAAACACAAGCTTCTTGCTGTGTATGGGATGTTGGGTAACCTGCCAGTCCAACATAGGTCATCCATTGATAACATTTTTCTAATTTTACTGGTCAAAGAAAAGGATTTTACCGTCTTTGGTCACAGACTGGTATTTCAAAAGTTAGTGAATCGATTTAAAACACTTGGAAAATCTTGGGATTTTAGTTAATGGAAATATGCAGAAATTTGAACTTTTTGCCATACTTGGTGATAATTTGGGATCACATTGCATTGGTGGATTTTCAGAGAACTTCGGTGCACACTATTTTTGCAGGTACTGTTGTGTATCAAAATCTGAATTTCAAGAATGTTCATATATGGTAGGCCAGCATAGAACTGTTTCTAACTACAACAATGCATTGAACTTTCTCTCATTGAACGATACTATCAAAATGAGTAGTGGAGTCAAGTTCAATTCAATTTTTAATTCCTTGCACAACTTTCATGTATGTGATCCAGGCCTTCCACCATGTTTGGGGCATGATCTTTTTGAGGGTATTGTAAGTTATGATGTCGCTCTCTTTATTAAACATTTTGTAAATCTTAGCTGGTTTTCATACTCTGAATTAAACAAGAGAATTCAACAGTTCCCCTTTCTTGGTTTAGATGCTTCTAGCAAACCACCACTCCTATGTTCTTTTGCAACACGTCTTAGTGGTCAGGCAGTGGAAAACTGGTGTTTTCTTCGTTTTGTGCCATTGTTTATCTTTGATAAAATACAAAATGTCGATGACCCTGTTTGGTTACTTTTGCTTAGATTGAGAGAAATTGTCGAACTGGTATGTTCTCCCAAAATTTTCACTGCCAGACTATCATATTTAAATGTTATTATTCAGGACTATGTTTTCTATAGAAGGCAATATTTTCCTTTGATAAAACTTAGACCAAAGCACCACTACTTGATTCATTATCCTGCACTAATTTTTCACTTTGGACCACTCATTCGACTTTGGACAATGAGATTTGAGAGCAAGCATTCCTACTTTAAAAGATGCATCAGAAGTTTCAAAAATTTTAGAAATGTGACTCAGACCTTACCAAGAACCCATCAATTGTACCAATCATACCTTAGTTATGGTAACAATTTAAATAACAATCTGCAATTCTCACCTGCACTGCCTATTAATGTGGCTCTTTACAATAACAATGTACAAAATGTCCTCTCTAATGCAGGGATTTTAAGCTCAAATTCTGTTGTTTGTAATTCTGTTGTAGAGGGCGGGACCCTTTACAAACCAGGCATGGTTGTAATTTTACAGACTGCTGTTTTTAGTCGCATTGTTCTTTTGATTGTAAAAAACAATACTGATTTGTATATGGTAACCGAATGTTATAAAACTGATATGTTATCCTTTCTCGGAATTTACTCTGTTGTGCCGCCATCCGCAACCAATATATTTAGGTGTATTAAAAGTAAGCAACTACTTGATTTTTTTCCATTGTGGGTGTACAGTGTTGGGCAATATAACTTAATTCCTTTAAAGCATGCAATTTATTCTGATTGAATTTGTTGTATATGAAGTGCTAGTGCATAACACTGAATGAGCCAGTTCATGCCAAAACAAGTTGTCCTATTCTTTTGGCCTGACCGCTACCAAAAAAAATGATCTTTATCCTTGTGCAACTGCACTTACTTCAGTCATAGACGCCCAAGTTTTAAGGGTAAATAAATAGAGACTTTGGGGGACATTTTTAAAAATATGGACATATTGTTTTAGATTGATCTGTTCTATTTAAGACCTATTTTTTATATTACATTGTACATGCTTATGTTTTAAAATTGTCTTTATAGGTTATCAATATTCTTTAGAATGGCAGATTCTGATGATAGTACTGCAACTGTTTCAGTTGCAGAACCTTTTGATATTTTTTTAAGCAGCTGTGATCTCCATATGACTGACTCATCTAAAGATGAATTATGCCGTTACTTCATTGAAGAAATGGGAGCATATGATTTGAAAGATCTCGAATTCATTACAGAAAAGGACTTGGAAAAGTTATTGGGTCCGATTCCGCGTCGCAAGCTGTTGTTATGTATAAAAAAACATTTAAATTGCATAGATCCGATTAATACTTCTACTCCGGAAAGTGCAAACTTAACAGAAAGTTCAAGTCTAAGTTCTTCATTTTCAGAAAGTGATGATAGTTTTATTATGCTACATCCATCCGAAGTTGAAATTGAAAATTACATTGCATGGGAAAACATGCCTGCTAAAATTAAGAATTGCTTGAAATGAAAAAAAGACTTCCTCCTGCGGAAAGAAGACTGTTTGTCAGACTCTTAACAGAAAACCTTTTACTGTCTGTTAAAATTCCAAAAAGAAGACACATACGTTCTATTGCACAGAAGGCTATAAAAAAGTACCCTTTATCATTCCAAGATACAAGTTTGAGTGGTAAAATTATTGGAGATGGCAGTGGGTCCCTTATTATGCAAATTGAGCAAAAAGTGCACAATGCTGCCAGAAATCCCAAAGGAAGCCTTGAGTTGGAATCTAAATCTGTACCAAATGAAGGAAATAATACTAGTAGAAAGCATGGATCAGATTGTATTGATTGGAATCCATCAAACACGAAGTCTGATACGGAAACTGAAAGTCTAAGATTAAAGCTTTTGGGTCACTTTC
>CH001961.1:171072-214742 GCA_000149265.1 Ciona savignyi
TATAGCACTGACAATGGTTAGATTACCTCGTGCCCACCGTTTTATTTGAATAATAAATGTTTTATTTTTTAAGGAGCAATGTGACAAAAATGATGTTCCTGCAACACCATGCATTTTGGCTGTAGGTGAGAGCTAAGTATGTTATGAATAAAAAACAAGTTTTTGTGAGTGACAAAAAATAGTTGTTAACTTTAAACTTAACCTCACGACGGCTAGACAAATACCATTCTGGTGAATTAAGATTGTTCATTTCATTCACAGGAGGTTGTTCAGTTCTGTCTGCTTCCAGATTTTATATTGCAGTTGACAAGCAAGTTGTTATCAAAGATATTATTTTAGCAGAGGATGCACTCGCTCTACTATTTGCCAGTTACTATGTTTTTAACATTGAGTATCCTGCAAATGGAACTGTTACAATGGAATTTCTTCAACGGTGAGTGAAAGAGCATGTTCTATATTTATCTTTTATGATAGATAGAGGATACTTATATAATCCTGGGATGGTAAAATAGTGTTAAACATATTTAATAGTGGTTATACTGTTTTGGTGTGTTTAGAAGTATTTGTTTTTTTAATAAAACATTTTTGTACAAATGAAGAACCAAGGTGTTCGTCCTAAACCTGTCCTTAGTAGTTCTGATCTAGGTAAACCAGCAAGCCACTGGGCTGTAAAATTATATGATTTTGGACTACATATGTGCATATATGTTGTTTTCCGTTAAAATTCATAAGCCATATAGAATATATATTTAGAGCATTTACAATTTACATCAATACATGATACCAGCACCCAATGTTTTCTTACAGTGCATTTGCTGAAGTTGAGGGTGGCGGCGCTAAAATAATAAAAAATGGAAGAAAGAAATCCAGGATAAATGGAATAAACTCAAAACTGCTATCACTGCTAAATGCAGTAAATGATTTTGTGTATGTTTGAACTTTGCCTTTAACTTCTTTCTTTCAAATAATTCATTGTCTTTCTTTCAAATAATTCGAGTTGTGTAGAAGTAAACATAATAAACATTGTGTAGAAGTAAACATAATAAACATGCAAATGTGTTTATAAACCATTGATTGTGTATAATTACCTTGTGTAGTAGTAAATTTAAAAAACATAAAAACATGTTAAAAGACAAGCCATGCATGTTTCTTCTAAATACAGATTGGAATGTTTTTTTGTATTTACATAATAGTCAGTAAATTAAAAATACATAAAAAGTCTGGACCACCTGCTTCCAGACTTTTTATGTAAAAATTCCTAAAAATTTTTTTACAGTGTACACAAAATTATCCGAAAACATTGTTTAAACATCTACAAATTTGTCAAAACGGTTTTTAAACTAAAACCAAAAAAATGGGTCGTGTACATGCGTCACAAATTTGCGGTGTTTATAGCGAGCATGGAACGCATTATCAGGTAGGTCCTGCCCTTCTTATATCCAAATTTCACGCCAAATTCTGTGTGATTTGTCATGGAGCTTTAGATTTGAGTCGCGAATGCTTCGAATAAGCGCTGGTGCAAACAACCAGCCGAGATTTTCAAATTCGCATAAAATCGGTCTACTACTGTATATAGTTAGTATTTTTAGCTATTTCCTACGGTTTCAAATTATTTAACACGAGCCAGTGGTCTACTGTAAAAATCGGTCTACTGTATAATTAGTATAGGCTATTTGGCTGTTTCCTACGGTGTCAAATTATTTAACACGAGCCAGTGGTCTACTGTATAAATCGGTCTACTGTATAATTAGTATATTTGGCTGTTTCCTACGGTGTCAAATTATTTAACACGAGCCAGCGGCGTGTTAGTAACATGTTTTTCGCGGTCTAGCGGCGATATACCCTGACGTGACATGACGGTCGAAATAAAAAATTGATCATTTCTTATCGATTCACGCCTTCGATCGAATGTATGATATTTTACCACCTTCTTTATTGATCTATAGTTCTATCTCTTCAAGGTGTGGCAAAAGGTGCCGACAAATGTCACTAGAAAACTGTTTTTTTATCGATAAGTCTCAGTAGAAAACTGTTTTTTATTTTGTCGACAAATTTCAGTAGAAAAATGTTTTTTCTTTTGTGTCGATAAATTACAATAGAAAACTGTTTTTCTTTTGTGTCGATAAATCTCAGTAAAAAGCTGTCTTTCTTTTATTATCGGGCTATGTTTCGGACCCATATGATTAGTTCGTTTTTAAGTCTGTATTTTTCATACAATTTAGTAAATGTATCGATTGAACCATTCGGCCACACCATAGTACTAAGTAAAAGCTGAAATTTAAGAATATGTGAACAAAATTCGAGCAAACGATAAAAAAACTTGAAGCGAGAGTAATTGTCAATGAATATTATATTTTGGTCACTTATCAGCCGAAAATCGATTTCAGACACTGCGGTTAAAGCAATGTAAAAGGAAATGTGGTGGATTAGTAGAACGTATCAATTAAGAACACCGAGCGCGAAAAGGGATTTACACAAGCCGCACACGCGTATAATGAACCAGTCGCCTCTGACCGCAGGCAGCTAAGCGGCATGCGAGCTCGTGTTTTGTGGAAACATGGGTAAACCAAAAATGATATGCCAATGAAACTGCCGATTTGAATTTTCGCAGAAAAGCGAAGCCTTTAATCTCTATCAGGCATATCTTGGCGTGTTCGGAATTTACCTTGTGAGGGTTGCGTAAACATATTTAACGCATGCAGGTGTGAATACAATTTTACTTATCTATTTCAGGATCAGTTTATGAAACACAACCGAGATAAATAGTACAGCCTTATAATTTGCTAATGATCAAGATTTTGTGTTGAAGTTTAGATTAGTGATAACATCTTTAAGAGACAATATCCTGGATCACTTTGCGCGCTCCTATTTTAAAGCTGAAATATTAATTGGAATATTTTATGCATGGCCCTTGGGGTGGGCCGGGAAATATAGCTTGTTTGCTCCGTCAATTCGTCCAAGCCACGAGAAAAAAGGAGAGGCAGAGAGTAAATTATTAATAAGCGAGCGAGGTTGTTCTATCCTGCCGCTCCTGCCAGGCTGTAGCTCTTCGTTGGTTTCATGTTCTATGGGGGGAAACTAAAAGGATGGAAAGCGGGAAGGAGGAAAAACTGCACACTAAAAAAGATTATGACATTAGAGATAGTTTTAAACATGGGGTTGGAGTTGAGGTTATATCTGTGGATGAGATTAGTGTTTCGGGCAGGTTTTAAATTAGTTTGCCTTAATTTTACTGTGTAGTTTCCCTCCTTCCCTCCTTCCCGCTTTCCCGCTTTCCCGCTTTCCCTCGTTTTAGTGTTACCCTGTTTTATGCTCAACGTATATATCATCCTTATCTCTGCTTTTCAGTACATTAGGTTTTCGTAAGTTTTTTTCTCAAACAGCAACAGTTGATAGACGCTATGTCGCGCTCGCTACTCTACTATCTAGCCGGAGTGGTGTTGATTAAGTTCTGCATAGGATTCTCCCCCCTCTACAGAATCGCCAAATCAAACCGACCTCTTTCCCCTTATGGCGTTGGGAATGAGGCGGCGCAGCAACAAACTAATACGAATGATGACTTGCTCTACAAAATTATGCTAGATCGACTTATACAAGAACTCGGAGTTGGTAAGACTGACTGCACCTATAGCTAAACAATTCATATAAACGACGTGCTTTATCTCTTGTCGTTTAGCAATATGTTTTCGTTTCCCCACCTAAGTAAAATTTATTTGCCTAAATCTTAGAAAAGCAGTATATGAACTAAACCAAAGTTATTTAGCAACGAATACTTTATGAAGAAAAATACATTTTCCATGTTCTTTGTGTTAAATTCCCAATGGACTGCATCGAATAAAAGCTAATTATATATAAATGTCCTTTGACCAGGAGCATAGCAACTAATAGTTATCAGCTAGATGTAATATGATGATAGCCTGTTCTAGCGGCTACCATTGATCGAAATGGGCCATGTTCACCATTACCATTGAAAGATCGCTTCAAAATTTAAAAAATATATGAGATTATCCTAATTGCATAATTACAATGTGGATTTGTTCCGAATAAGTTTTCGAATCTATTTCCATACACAGATGAGCAAGCTAACGTAGCAGCTGCCAACCCCGCCCGCCCGATGCCAAATTCGGTGGACGAACTGACAGAACTGGAATCAGCTATCGATGACTTGGAGAAAGATGGAAGATGGCTGGACGATGCAGACGTAATAATAACATTATAATTGAGATTGATTATTTTCCGGAAAAACAGACTTCGTCCTTAATAAAAGCGCTTATAGCTATACTAACCTAAAATTTTAAGGATTTTGTTATCATAATATACCACATTATAATTGAGATAATTCTTTGCCGGATAAACAGACTTAATACTCGATATTAGGAGCGGGTCCACGGAAGCGCTGGAGACCAGAAATGCTTACTTACTTAACAAAGGCCGCTTATAGCTACCCTCACTTAAACTTTTAAGGATTTCGTTATTATACTTTTTAGTTAAATTAGATACTTTGCGTTGGAATAAGATTTTCCAAACATGTTATATGTGATACGAAAACAAAGGGCGGAACTAAAAAAATAACTCGTTAGTAAAACTATTTTTATATAGAATTCTGTTTATTGTAGCGTTAAAAATTCGTCAATACAACCGTCCAAAGGTACATTACAGTACGATCCAAAATAGAAAACCCAAGAGTGTGTTAATTATCTGCCATGTGCAGCTGCCAGACTAAAATCAATAGAACCACACGACGAACAACGAAAAATCGATAGGTCTTTGTGGCTATTCCAACACAACCTTCAGTCCGAGTTCATTCTTTATACTGTACTGTGGCAAGAATTCCCTGATTTTATGGATTTTAACATCAAGTCTAATGAACCAACGCAAAAAAAACCTTATTTGAATCGTTTTAGCATACACGCCTTGCTGACTAAATTTTGTTTAAACGCGTTATCCTCAAAAAAAACTTATTGTGCTCTATGTGGGCAGAGAATATGATTTTTCTTATTTACGGCCATGTATATATATACACATCCGTTTAATTTAGGGGTGGGCAACTTCTTTATTTGGCGGGCCAGATGTGAAAAAATAAAGTTCTTAGTGGGCCGGATTATTACATGAATAGTATATAAACAGTCTGCGGTCCGGTCAAAATTCCTCAGGGCCATATATATTGCCAGTGCCTGGTTTAATCCATTGATAGCGGGGTATACTGTCAGCCAAAATGCGATGGGTTCAAAAACAGCCACAAGGTAGCTGTATTCATTGGAAAAGTATTTAACAGAGTTATTTAAACCTCGATAATAAAACATTAGTTAAGAAAACTTTTCTAAAACACTTTGATCCGGCAACCCCTATTCTTTAACGAATAAACTACCCATGTGAATGGTATTTTAAGATTGCCTGGGTTATTACGTTTTTGCGTTTTATTATTTACAAGTATTAAGCATAAACATATTTTGAATCATATATACCGCCCATGCGTTGTCCCACCCTGTCATGAGCATAAACATACTATACTGTCATATATCTCTGTTTAAATCCCGTAGGAATTGGAGAAGCAATTTCCGGCCAACTATCACAACGCAAGCGACTTTAGGATGAAGATTGGAAACCAAACTTTTCAAGTTCAAGAATCCATTGACAAAAGCGAGAACGGTGGAATAGGTTGGTACATAGAAACAAAATATAAAATTTTGAGAATATTCTGGAAAGCGAAATGACTGCGAAAACAACCAAAAGACCAATCCCAAAAATGCCCTTGAGGTATACGGACTAGTCGTAGATATCCCACCCACGAAGACATATTTGAGGAACAGAAAATAGGCGGGTTAATGAATAGTGTGTATAAATAGGTCCTGTACTCAATTAAAGTCTACATTTGTCTAGTGTTTTAATTGTTAGGTTTCAATGCGTTTTTTTCTGTATTCATAGTAAAACGACTTCCCACCTTACCATTTGCCACTCCAGTCATTTAAAACGTTTCAAGTTCAAATTTTTGAATTTATAACGTTTTTTGTTTTTTTCTGCAGCTAAATGCATTGTACACTTGCTTCATTGACAGCCTTAGATCGTGGTGTCTTCTAATAGGGAAATGAACGTCATTTCTATGCTCCGCTTTGAATATTTCATGACTCTTGTCCAAGTCATTACCCAAAATAAACAGCACGAATTTGCAACCAATCCCTTCAGATCAATAGGCGGGCCGTTATTGCAGGTTTCGGTTACTAGACCAACAAACCTGTCATGATACAATGGCGTTAATTGTAGTATGGTAACCGCAAAGGATAAGCGTCGATTTCCGCCTATTTATTTAATAAGCACTATCGCTAAATGTAAGCACTCGTCTTTAACCGCTGCGGTACACAGGCGCAATAATTTTAATTTAGCGGTTTCATGTTTTGTTTACTTCATGTCTAAATATTTTAATATCTTATTTTTGTGTTTGCATCTGTGCGTTGATTACCTTATGAAGGCCTCGTAAACAACGCTTGATAATAATTACCAGTCGCCTTTTATATTCCCCGCTAAAATTCGACTTTACCGCATTTTTTCTTTTTACATTACCTGTTGTAGTATGTTTAAGGTAGATGTGTTTTTATGCTGCTTACATCAATACAAGCAGTTTACACATAACGTTGAGAGCTGCTGACTAGAGGTTATCGAGAACCCCGCATAAAAGTGTAACAATAATATATTTTCAGGTCAAACCTGGGTAGAGGACGAAATACATTCACTGCGAGACGCCAAAAGAAATGAGGGGCCGAAAAAATGCTCGGTTGTATTTCCTTGCTCCGATGGTAATTTGGCATAATTTTTTAACCAAACCGTTTTCTTTCGGCTATATTAGCTCAGTCGGCTAATGCGCCGTTTTTCAGTCAAAAGGTTGGTGAATCGAAACCAGCCGCATGTTCGTCGGTTGGGTTTTGGGGAATGCTTAGCGGACATCGCCTGAACCCGTTGGAATTATAAAATTTATTCAACCTTATAAAGCTTCGAACCCGAATCCACTGGAACCCCCTCTATTTGTGTCAGTTTAACTCCACTGCTTGTCCACGATAATTGTTTGGTCACACTACTCTTCATTAAACAAAACATGGCTGTATATTGTAGTGGCCAGACATAGTACAAGATTAAAGCTTCCTTTTTATTTAACTTAGAAAGGTTGTGTGGCCGGTTAGCGGGACTTGTTTTGTCTCTATAAAACGGTCTCTATAAAAGTAATAAAATCAACATGGCTTTGAAACTTAGACTGGTAAAAAAGAAAAACGATTCCTATGGCAAAATGGTTAGCGCGGGCGATTCAGGGAAAACTAGAAGGATGGAAAGCGGGGAGGAGGGAAACTGCTCACTAAAATAAAAACTAGCGCATTAGAGTTAGTTTTAAACATGGAGTTAGGGTTAGTTCTGGGTTTAAGATTCGTGTTAAGGGCAGGGTTAAAACCAGTTTCCATAGGTATAGTAAGCAGTTTCCCTCCTTCCCTCCTTTTAGTATTGCCCAGCAGCGACTCATATTCCGATTTTTCCATGAAACCTGGTTAAGAAAATCAGAAAAAAAAACTCAATCTTACCAGACGAGTATTGCTTCGAGACCCCGGTGTCGAGCGAATGTTTGAAATGCAAGGATGAAGGAGATGATTGCGTGGATGATGGGCAGTGCTGCGAGTCAGGGGATGCCGACTACGAGCATCAGGCGATGTGCGTGTTTGGTCGATGCAAATTGGCCGTTAATCCTGGATCGGTGGGAACGTTGTGCGAGGTATGGGATATTGCCGTTAAGAAACGGTTTAACTAAAATATTTTATTAAGATTGTGTATTCGCTGTACAAGATCATATTTATCTTGATATCACTATAAGAATTTAAAAAAATAACTTCTGGACGTTAACAAACGGTTTTATTAAAACATCGTACTAAGCTTGTTTAAAACATTACACTAAGATTTTTTTCTCTAGAAGATTACATACACTCATACATACCCCGTATAGCAGGCATGGGCAACATACGGCCAGGGAAGGGATATTAACCAACTCGCATACTGTATCTAACCATATCCTGAAATTAAGACATTGAATGCTCTTTATGTAATATTCTGGCTCACCAAAAACTTCATTTTTCCACATCTGGCCCGCCGAATAGAGAAGTTGCCCAACCCTGCCTTATAGGATATTGCGTATAGGATATTCATTTTTATCCCATCATGGGTTGGATAACGAAAGTATTATCTTAGTCGTGTTATCTTTTACTCACTAATGGGTTGTCACAGCTAATTAGTGTGGACAATATAAGTTACATAGGGTGTTTTAAATAAGGCCCATTTGAATCGTTGGCGTGAAGTTATTAATGGCAATGGACAAGTGGCCTTAAAATCGGATCCAAAATAATTCTAGAACAATACTGCTCTTTGTTTAGTGAGAAACTAATATAGGGGTTTGCCAAAAAACACCAGCGTACTGTAGTGTACACTAATTTGCATGCAAACCTTTAAAATGTAAATGAGCGAAGCACTAAGCGACTATAAATGCTTTGTTTGTACGTTTCACCAAAACATCGATTAAAGGTTTCTGAAGATTGCAACGACGGTTTATGCTGCGCAGAAGTCAGCGACTTTCCAAGGTTAATCTGCAAACCATACGCGAAGCAAGGAGAGCGATGTTCGGTGCCACCGGTCCACAATCCTATTGAATTCATCTCAATTCCTACCGACCAGTTCTTCTGCCCTTGCGTGTCGTCGTTAAAATGCGTTAGCAGGTATTTAATTGTTTGCCCATATCCAAAAGTCACACAAAGCATCCAAAGATTATTTAGAATTCTGTCTGGTTACCCAGTGTGCTAATTACCATCAGAAATGTCGGCCAATATCGTTTTTTTATTAATAATTTCGAAAATAAGTAAAAATTCAGTGATTTTAATTTCGGGAGTCATTAGAATAATATGTAGAATTCTGTCTAATTACCCAGTGTGCTAATTGCCAACAGAAATGTCGGCCAATATCGTTTTTCGCGTATGAGTAAAAATTCAGTGATTTTAATTTAGGGCGTCATTACAATAATATGTGGCCCTGTAATGCTTAGTAAACCACTGTTGTTTCCAGAGACGAAAGCAGTGCCAGCGATACGGATTATAACACTCCTCTTTTCTGCGAAGTGCCGAGAATAAACACAGGTACGGATTACCGCCTGCTGCGGTCGTTTAGCTCCCGCAACAAATTAGACTTTGTTCCCGATTTAAACGCTAATTAACTGCAGATAATAAAAGCTCCATCGAGAAGGAACGGGACCTTTTGTCACGACTTTTCCCGGATCTAATCGTGCCGCACTGGCAACAACGTATGGAAACGGAAGACGATCAACGATTCAGCTCTCAGTTGGGGCCAGCTCTGCATAAAACAACTAAGAAAGCGATGGGGATTAACGAACTAGTCATGTAGACTGTGAATTCGATCTTGAAATTGAAAAACAGTCGACGCTCGAATAGTTGCCCAGTTTCACCACTTGTTTTATATCGTGTTTTCTTTATATATTATGCCGGGCATTTGCACATAGCTACAGGACTGCTATATAGCACGAAAGCGCACTACCATATTTTTGTGTTGTTTGTAGTGATTCCAGTGGGCCGCGGCGCCAACAACGAGTCTCGCCCTGTTTTTAAACTCGTAATCGGGCGACTTTATTGCCGAAATAGAGAGATTGAAGGTTGCAGTGCCGCGGTCTCACGTTTTGTTGTCTTTCCACTGTCAATTGTTGTTTTGAAAGTAAACCCGTCGAGCTCACACCTCACGACTGCGAGTGCGAAGTACAAAAACAGGGCAACGCTAAAAGGAGGAAAGCGGGAAGGAGCGAAACTGCACAGTAAAATTACGGAAACTAATTTAAACCCTGCCCTAAACACTGATCTCAACCCCAGATCTAACCTTTACTCCAACCCCATGTTTAAAACTAACTCTTATGTCATAATATTCATTTTAGCGTGCAGTTTCCCTCCATTCCGTTTTCCCTCCTTTCAGTTTTCCCTCCAAAAGGTAATACAGCAGGAACGGAATGCAGAACGTCGACGGGCTGGGCGACACGAATAGTTTAAGGCTTGCCGCAAGGTGTTCAGAACGCCTTTCTCTTCAGGCATCGTTCAGTGCGTCTTTCTCTCGAGAAAACGCTCGTTAATGGACTGGGTGAAGTCAATGGGCGGCAAAAGGAAAGACTCCGGAAAATTGGTCGTAGCACCCCGAGATTGTAACATACCTGGAAATAAATGAGTTGTCAACATTTAAAAAACGGTCGAAATCTATAACATGTAGAGATGCCAGGCGCTTGTGGCCGAATGGTTAACGCGACTGTTGCATATACAGTGGAACCCCGTTTGACGACCACCTCGATAACACGACCACCTCATTATCAGGACCACTTCAGTTACTATGGTAATGCATTGCATTCTGTTTCAATAACGCGACCACCCCAGTTTTCAGACCAGGACCGCCATATTTTGGTCCAAAACTTTAAATTTAACTCCGCTAAAGCGACCACACGTGCCCAATAATTTGCTTTTGTCACCAAAATAATAAGTTTAAATTTCTTTTGTGATCAAAACAATAAGATAACATGAGCGGGTACACACATACAAAGAAAATTGTGGCAAACATAACTAAATTTTATAAGATAAACTTCAGAACTAACAGTTGTTTAAAATCATTTTGCAAAAAATAGTGGTATTTAGTAAAAAGGCAGACGTTTTGGCTGCATATGACGACAACCTGCTCCAAATCAAAATTCACTAACACGACCACCCCGCTAACGCGACCGCTTGATAACGGTCCCATAGGTGGTCAGGTAAGCGGGGTTCCACTGTATATAAAACTAGTTTGACACAAATTTCAATACAACATTTTAAAAACTAGGCTTTTACATACGACCCTTATCGGTAATGCTTTAAACAAATAATTACATGTCGGGCATATTAACTCATGTGCTTACCCATAATTTATTTCAACCGAGCCAAGTTTCCAACCCATGATGGGCTGGTCACTTGGACCGTGTTTTGGATAGTAGTCGGTATATGTATCGGTCGCGTTAACCATTCGGCCACACGAACGTATAAGTGCTTACCCATAAACGGGTGGTGGGAATGATATGGCGCTGGGGCGACACCAAACGGAAACGCGAGAAAGGTAGGTGTCACTTGTTGAGCTGCCGCAGCCGCCAGCATTTCGGTCGCTAATCGCAGTCGGCGTTTTGTCTTGTATCTTCTGAAGATGGAAAAGATACAATCGGTTATCTCTAAACTTAAATAAATCTCTAAACTTAAAAATTCAAACAAAAAAATTAGTTATTTAATTTTTTTTTTCGTTTTAATGCAGAAAATAAATATTGTTTGATTAATTGTTTTATCTGGCGTTTTGAGGATACAAATAAACAACCGATTCGCATTATATTTGATCGGCTGATACCACTTCCGGTCGGTAAATTTATTCAACATTTACAACGGGAGTTAATTGCTCTAGTATTTTTAATTTAGAAGCCTAAACGTAAAAAAAATATACTAAATGAATAATAAATAACTCAAGGATATTTAAATGACTGTAATGAATGGATAGATGGGCCATTTCTATATTGGCGGGCTGAGAAAAGGCACAAGAAAAGGATAAGATATTCATGTTTATCCTTATGAACATGAAAACCAAGGGGGTTAACACACGGGCAAGTTGCGATGTGTTGTATATGATTCAGACGTTCCTTCAATTTAGTAAAAGCCATTAATTTGCTAGGTTTAGGCAATGTCTGATAAGTGCCTTACCCGACTAACTAGTAACCAGTTTCGAATCTGCAACCCTTTGCCTTAAAGTCGATGCACTAAACCACCAGACTAATTTGCCGGACAAAACTAAAATATTTAAAAAAGGTTATCGTTTGATGACTCGGGCCCATGATCAAGTTACCAAAGTCATTGAAGTATGTTGTAGATGGTTGGGACATTGGTGTTTCCATTTTATTTTTTCCTGTGTTCAGGCGACGTCAGTTAAGTGTCTTTTCCATGGATAAAACCGTTTTTGGCGATCGGCTGGTTTCGACCCAACAATGTTCCGTCTGACAAGGTATGCAGTAACCTACCAAGTCCGGTTAATCTGGTGGTTTAGTGCGGCCCATTTCAGCCGAAGGGTTGCTGGTAAGAAACTATCCCATCCTATTCGACATATTCTCACCTATTTTGAAACCAAATTTTGATTTGGGTCTCTGTAAGCCGAAGAGACCGTGCAAAATCAGTTCTCTCCGTGCCCGACAAATACTTCTGTTCATTGAACCTCTTTTCAAGGGCGGTAACTTGTGCCTGTGTGAATGCGGCTCGTGTTCGCTTCCGCCCTTCCGGCTTTTCAGTCTTCCGCGGTTCCCGCTTTTCCGCCAATGAGCATGGGGAGTGTGGGGATTGTCGACAATCACTGTAGAGTGTGTTAGATTCAGGGTTGAGACCTGTAAATGAGTTTATTTTAATTTTATCATAATTTTTCGTGGGTTTAGTAGCCACGACTATTAATTTTGTTTGTTTAACACAAGCTGTGCAAACACTTTTCCTTATGCAGTCTTTTTTCACTGTGAATTGAGCTCAAAACCTCATGACATGCCTTATCGTAACCATTTGACAATCGTGACTGTAATTTAGCTCAATGTACAGGGTGTCCCAAAAAATGACCCCATTTTAAAATCACACATTGAAAACCTGTGAATTCCAGAAACTCAATAAGCACGTGTGTTGTACTGTTGACAACGCGTAAATGACAATATTTTTTAAAATAAATTATGTCAACTCAAATGCCTGTTAAATTTCATTGATTTCGAGTTCATACTTTTCGTGATATTTGCAGCTTAATTGGTGGCATTTTTTTGGGGGGGCACCCTGTAATAGGTGCTTCTGTGAGTGCACCTATCTAAAATTTGTTTATAAAAGTCATTTTTTACCGAGCCCTGTTTTGAACCCATAATGGGCTTGTCACCTAGACCGTTTTTTGTATATAGGGAGCAGTATATGTATCGGTCGCGTTAACCATTCCGCCACACGACCGTACTTATGACAGCGAATTGTTCTATAATCTTTGCGTTGCCCAATTCTTATTGCTTCAGTGACATAAACCTGGCACAGCCTAACATTTAATGCCACATTTTTTACGTGGGTCGATATAACAGTCAATATTATAGTACAATCTTGGTTGAGAAGTGCAGCAATATAAGTTAAGGTTGGGTAATAGGATCAAATTAACTTTATCACTACGCTATTAAACTGCCATGTGTAATGTCATTGCTTTTTCTATTTATTTCCTACTTTTACTTTTTTATCGAGCCAAGTTTCGAACAAAGGATGGGCTCATCACTTGTACCGTTTTTGTATGGGTAGGTGTATCGGACGCGTTAACCATTCGGCGACACGACCGTACAACAACTTTTATTACTAACGTTCATAAAAGTTTTGGTTATATATCCGCCTGACTTAACGGAATTAAAACAAACCATTATCCTTGGGTGTGCATTTCAATTTCTTGTAACAAATGTTAAGCTCACAGTTTTGAATTCCTTACCTGTGAATATTCTTTGCGGGGACGTATCGATTCCTCTAGTGCAATTTTCGTGGTTGATTCGACAGGAATGATCACTTTTTAGGTTTTCGATTTTGTCCGCTCGTTTATGGTCGCCAAAATACGTTTGAGGGCTCGAATTTTGTCGAAACAGATTTTCAAAGTTCACCCGTTGCCTCATAGCTTGTTCGGCGTGGCGCGAAAAACTTGTCAACATCGGAGAATTGAAACTGTCCGCCCGGGTCTCGGGTTCGATTGGCCGCCAAATTCGTTCTTGTGCGCCCTGTTTCCAAAATGGCGGTGGTACGGGCGGCGTTAGCTTAGAAGTTGACATATTACTAAATAATTCCCCGTTGACCTTTTGTTTTAATCTCTACTTATGTACAATATTTAGGAGCTGACACCTGCCGAAATACAAAATTTAGAACCGAAAATTTAAACATTAATCAGTAACAGCTCCCAATTAAGCCTGTACTTTTAGTTATAAATCAACTCAAATTATGTTTTGGTTAAAATCAAGTGTTAGTAAATTACTAAGCAAAGTAGGATTGTATTTTCCGATTTCTAGCCCAATCGATTAAAATATCGGTCGTCTTAAATATACGTATTGTTAGTTTTATTGTTCAAATATTAATTTGTTATGAATATACGTTTAGTCGGTTAAAGTATCACCAACAAGCAAAAGGTTGGGAATCGAAACCAAACGCGGGATACTTGGTTATTTCTTATTGGACCAAGCGCTTGACGAAATTGGACTAAACTGAATTAAGGTCTGAGCTTAAGACGAACGTGTAAAGTATGTACACTGCAATAGCTCCGGTAACCCGACGGTAAGCTCGAGGTGACCTGACGATTGCACGCGTTAAAACATTCCCTACATTTTCCCACCCACACTACTAAAATTTAAATATCCATATTTACATATGAAACATATGCATAATCCTGCAACATAGTCGTCCATCTTTCTGCAATGGAAATAAGTTGTACACGATCGCACTTTAGCTTTGACTGTGTTGGTAGCGGTATACACTAAATAAACGTTGCATGTGCTGTCGTGTGGCCAAATGGTTAACGCGGCCGATACATATACCGACTTGTATACAAAAACGGTCCTAGTGACGAGCCCATCATGGGTTCGAAACTTGCCTCGATAAAAAAAAACATTGCATGTTTTAGTTTTTGCATTTTTATTGCTATAAGTAATCCAACGGCAACTAAAATACGGAAACCTAATTTACCAGTACTGCAATTGGACTGTAAGTACCCTGTGTCGTACTATACCAACCCTAAATAATATGGGACTTTTTAACGCTGTTTGTCGCCGCGAAAAGGCTCTTGAACAACCGTGTAAACATTTATTCGGATCGGAAGACCAGTTGGTCCGGTAAAATCCACAAAAGAGCGTTGTATCCGAATACCTGCCGCGGGGGGAAACTAAAAGGAGGGAAAGAGGGAAGGCGGGAAGGAGGGAAACTGCACATTAAAATAATGAAAATGTCATTAGAGTTAGTTTTAAACGTGGGGTTAAAGTTAGGGTTAGTTCTGGGGTTGATATTAGTGTTTTAGGCAGGGTTAAATTAGTTTCATAGTTTTGGTGAGCAATTTCCCTACTTCTGTCTTTCCCGTTTTCCCTCCTTTTAGTGTCACCCCCGGCCGCGTAGGACAAGCAGTGTGCGTAAAAGACGACAAAGGAGGCGAAACGAGAAGACCCACTTAGCACCCGAAGTCTTGAGAACCAGTCTGGTTTGTGAGTCTTGCAACGATTACAGTCATATCTCTTCCCGAGAAGCGACCAGTTTGTTGTAGCTCGCTTGTTAAGTGGCTGTTATGCTCACAGTCTGACTACTTAGAAGGCACATCCTGTTTTCACAGAGCCGAATCGAGTTGTTCGTGTGAGCCGTGGTACTCAGCACTGCAAATTATCACCCGAAATGGTTACACAGTTAAGTATCGTATACACTTAGCAGAATACACATACGCGTGGACTAACGAGGTATAATCCTATTCTTATACTTGTATAATGCTTCTCTGTGTTTTTTCGTATTCTTAACCACACATATCCCGGCATGGGCAACATACGGCCCGCGTGAAGGGATTTTGACCGGCCCGCATACTGTATCTAACCCTGTAATTAAGATATTGAATACTATTCATGAAATAATCCGGCCCACCAAGGACTCATTTTTACCTGGCCCGCTGACTAGAGAAGTTGCCTAATCCTGCACTGAGCGAAAACGTAAAAAAACATACCAACTAGCTTTGCGATAACTGGTAAACTCCCTTTACGATCGCTTTTATAACTGGCTATTTCGTAGGCCCGATGTTTTAAAGTAAATCACCTAGTGTTAAGTTGAGAAAGCAAAAAGTAAAACATAATCCCAACAATACCTGGTCCCACCCGATTTTAAAATCACAAAACATAAATGCCTGTCCTTCAAGCAAACGGGTGATTTTCCAAAGACCTGGAATTTTCTTCGTCGTGTGGATTGAATTGCAGGTTGTTTTTGCGTGAAAAGATGTAGCCTAACGCTATAGCGCTACTCAATGGAAGTACATTAGGAGTGTTCACCTGGCCGTCTAAAAGGCGGTGAAAATTTAGTTATGACAGTCATACCTCGCAGTAAGGTGTTGTTTTTGATGACAATGACGCGCCGTGTTAAGCGAATATTAGGCTCGTCAAGTCGATTAAGGATCACAGCTTGTTAGAATAAGATGAGCAAATTACGGCGGACGGTTTGATGCTTACATCAACCAACTTCAAAGTAGGTTTTCCTGTTGGTTTTGACGTCAAATAACTGTCTTTTGCGCAACTGGCATTTCGGCGACACTTTTCGGTCGTGTGGCCGATACATATACCGACTCTTTTACAAAAAAACGGTCCTGGTGACGAGCCCATCATGGGTTCGAAAGTTGAATCGGTAAAAAAAATAACTTCTGCGACACTATAAAATACGGAAATCCGACTGATTAGTCTTGTGGTTTAGTGCGTCGCCTTTTAACCGAAAGGTTACATGTTCGAAACTAGTAGCTAGCTAGTCAGTTGTGTCCCTGAGCAAGGTACTTTTGCCTGAACGCAACGAATTAATGGGTTCGATCAAATTATAGGGACGTTAATCATACACAACATACATTGCAATAGCTCCTGTTGGCGTGAGGTGATCTGACGATTGCCCGTGTATTAACCCCCTTGGTTCTCCCATTAACGGGATAAACATGAATATCCTATTCTAAATATACAACTAAGGAAATATAATTTTTACTAATCCCAACCCCCCTAACAGCTATAGATTCAAAACTACGGTTGATACAGAAATTGTTACCAATCACTAAACCCATGTGGTTTAGACGATTCCGTTTCCACATTTTCACGGTTATATTTATTCCGTCATTTAATTTCGTGGTATATACCGCAAAACCTTTATTTCACCGCCATGGCGCTATATTTTTCAACTCTTTCTTAAATGTGACTTTCAAATAGAAGTTGGCGCTCTATTTTTCACGCCCAGCGAACTGCTGCTTATCGTGACGTGATACTGCATTGTTACTACCGGTATGTTGGTTGGTATCTTTTAAATGGCTGCTTTAACTGCTAGATTGTGAAAACTTAATCATTTTTATAATTACCGGTAGATATCTGCTAATACAATTCCGCCGCTAAAAATGGTGTCTATTAAAGGTGGAGCTCTATAATAGAATGGCGCTTCCGTTATTTAGCATTCCTCATATTTTATAGCGCTGTAAATAATGCAAGTTTTTGCGTAGAACCGTCTTTTATTAATAATATATCCAGGTTTCTATGGCAGAATCTAAACGTTCCGTTACCCAACACTGCGAAATTCTGCCCAACAAATATTGCACCAAAAAAAAATGTCCGTTCGCGAAAAATTAAAACGCCGAGCAACCAAAGTCTTTCAAGTAATTTCTCTAAACGTTAAGACACAAAAAAAAACTTTTTTAAAAAGTTTCAGTTTTGAGGTTAAAAAATGGCGGCGGCGTTTTAAATGGGCGCGAACAGACAGAGCAAAAAGCGAATAAAAACACGAACGCGTCACAACATATTAATCGCTCCCATGAGGTGAACAGGTCTGTCTTTGTACTTTATCGAAATTTCTTTTTCAATCTGAAAGAAGAAAAACAGCATAAATACCACGAATATAATTTTTTTTATCCGAAAAGTTTAGTGTGGTGGTTCAGTGCGTTGCCCTTTAGCCAAAACGTTGTAGTTTCGAAACTTGTCGCTGGCTTGTCGGTTGTGTCCTTAGGCAAGGCAGGTAACGGGCATTGCCTAAATTAAGCAGATTAATGGGTTCTACTAAATTGAATCGCTTGACACAACAGTGCTACCGGAGTATACAGTTTATTTTGTTTATCAACAGTGACAATTATATGTGAGTGGCGACTTAATCATTTGGCCCGCCAGTCTAAGAATGAAATAATTTATGCCCTTGATTCCAAAAGTGTGCACACCCCAGGGTTATAGCGTTGTTCGCCCAAAAAAATTTTACTGTACATTACCAGTAGTTTCCACTCTTTACATTCATCGACCAGCAAAGCGAGTTTAGGTTGAAGCGAGTTTTGTTCTGTAGCAGCTTCGTGGCCTCGGACCGTCTGTTGGTCGGCTTGTCGCTCGTATTTCTTCGTCAGCGCTAATCGACGACTTAATGTGTCGGCCATGCGTTCCACGTACCTAAGGTTGGATGGCGGGGTTTAAAAGGATTTAATTGAAAGTGAGATTGAATAGCGGGGTTAAAAGAAATAAATTAAACTATAGATTTAATGGTGGGTTTTACTATAGGATTGAATTCAATTAAACTAGAAAAAAAGATCGCTATATTTTCTCCACTTTTTTAACCTTGGTAAACACGAGATATCCTATTTAAGGATATTCATGTTTATCCCTATCCCTGTGAATGGAAAATCCAAGGACGTTATCACACGGGCAAATTTCAGATTACCTCGGGTTTACTGTTGGGTTAACGGACGTATTACAATGCGTGTATGTTGAAGAAACTGCTACAGTTTTAAATAAACCAATTAATACATTGGGTTCCGGCAATGTCCCCCAATTGTCTTACCCACGGACACAACCATCTAGCTAGAGACTGGTTTCGATCCTACAACCATATGGCTGCCTATAAGTCGCCGTTGCTCTTAACAGTTCAGCCAACCAGCCAAACAGGCGACTGGTATCGAACCCACAACCTTGTAGCACTTATGAATTTATTTAAAAGGGCAAATCATGTTTTACACACCGCTTACACATTGCTACTTACTTCGGAGAATCCATTATCCTCTGCAATTGTGTCATACGGTCCGAGGTCAGGCTATCGTAGATCGCTCGAACTTGTACCAGCATGCTCTCCAGCTCGCCCGATGACGTCAGCTGTAAAATGGGCGGAGCCTCTTGGAACTGGTTGATTGACAGCACGTCGGATTCGCGCTGCGTTTCGGCGAGTCGGTGCGAGAGAAATCCAGTGAGCTGTAAGGAATGGGAGTATTATTTCGGCAGCACGGTGCTTTACACAATCGGGCACAAACCGAACAGGTCTGGATTCAATGTACACCCTGCGTCGCCTTCAGCTGAAAGGTTGCAGGTTCGAAACTGATCGCTAGCTAGTCGGTTGTGTCCTGGGCAAGGCACTAAACGGACATTACATAAACTCAGCGGATTAATGGGTTCTACGCTCTATCATATTGAAGGAACGTCTGAATCATGCACAACACACTGCAATATCTCCATGGGGAATGCTTAGCGGACATCGCCTGAACCCGTTGGAATTATAAAATTTATTCAACCTTATAAAGCTTCGAACCCGAATCCACTGGAACCCCCTCTATTTGTGTCAGTTTAACTCCACTGCTTGTCCACGATAATTGTTTGGTCACACTACCCTTCATTAAACAAAACATGGCTGTATATTGTAGTGGCCAGACATAGTACAAGATTAAAGCTTCCTTTTTATTTAACTTAGAAAGGTTGTGTGGCCGGTTAGCGGGACTTGTTCTGTCTCTATAAAACGGTCTCTATAAAAGGTAATAAAATCAACATGGCTTTGAACCTTAGACTGATAAAAAAGAAAAACAATTCCTATGGCAAAATGGTTAGCGCGGGCGATTCAGGGAAAACTAGAAGGATGGAAAGCGGGAAGGAGGGAAACTGCTCACTAAAATAAAAACTAGCGCATTAGAGTTAGTTTTAAACATGGAGTTAGGGTTAGTTCTGGGTTTAAGATTCGTGTTAAGGACAGGGTTAAAACCAGTTTCCATAGGTATAGTAAGCAGTTTCCCTCCTTCCCTCCTTTTAGTATTGCCCAGCAGCGACTCATATTCCGATTTTTCCATGAAACTTGGTTAAGAAAATCAGTTTAAAAAACCATTCCACCCAGACGAGTATTGCTTCGAGACCCCGGTGTCGAGCGAATGTTTAAAATGCAAGGAGGAAGAAGATGAATGCGTGGATGATGGGCAGTGCTGCGAGTCAGGGGATGCCGACTACGAGCATCAGGCGATGTGCGTGTTTGGTCGATGCAAATTGGCCGTTAATCCTGGATCCGTGGGCACTTTGTGCGAGGTATGGGGTATTGCCGTTAAGAAACGGTTTAACTTAAATTTTATATTAAGATTGTGTATTCGCTGTACAAGATCATATTTATCTTGATGCCACTATAAGAATTAAAAAAATAACTTCTGGACGTTAACAAACGGTTTTATTAAAACATCGTACTAAGCTTGTTTTTTTGCTGTAGAAAATTTAAACACCTGTTTTTATGTTTATAACACTAAGATTTTTTATAAAATAATTTCTTGACGTTGATAAACGGTTTAATTAAAACATCATACTAAGATTTTTTGTTCTAGTCTAGAAGATCACATACACTTATATATATATATACCCTGTATAACAGGTATGGGCAACATAAGGCTTGGTAGGGATTTTGACCGGCCCGCAGACTGTATCTAACACTACCCTATAATTAAGATATTGAATACTATTCATGTAATAATCCGGTCCACCAAGAACTTCATTTTCCCATATCTGGCTCGCCGAATAGAGAAGTTGCCCAACCCTGCTTTATATGATATTGCGTATAGGATATTCATTTTTATCCCATCATGGGTTGGATAACAAAAGTATTATCTTAGTCGTATTAGCTTTTACTCACTAATGGGTTGTCGCAAATAATTAGCGTAATTAGTGTGGACAATATAATAAGTTACTTCGGGTGATTTATAAATCCATTTGAATCGTTAGCGTCAAGTTATTTTTTATGGCAATGTACAAGTGGCCTTAAAATTGGATCCAAATTAATTCTAGAACAATAGTGCTCTTTGTTTATTGAGAAACTAGAATAGGGGTTTGCCAAAAAACACCAGCGTACTGTAGTGCACACTAATTTGCATGCAAACCTTTAAAATGTAAATGAGCAAAGCAATAAGCGACTATTGAGGCTTTGTTTGTACGCTTCACCAAAACATCGATTAAAGGTTTCTGAAGATTGCAACGACGGTTTATGCTGCGCAGAAGTCAGCGACTTTCCAAGGTTAATCTGCAAACCATACGCGAAGCAAGGAGAGCGATGTTCTGTGCCACCGGTCCATAATCCTATCGAATTCATCTCAATTCCTACCGACCAATTCTTCTGCCCTTGCGTGTCGTCGTTAAAATGCGTTAGCAGGTAATAAAATGTTGCCACATAAAGCATCCAAAGATTATTTAGAATTCTGTCTGGTTACCCAGTGTGCTAATTACCATCAGAAATGTCGGCCAATATCGTTTTTTATTAATAATTTCGAAAATAAGTAAAAATTCAGTGATTTTAATTTAGGGAGTCATTAGAATAATATGTAAAATTCTGTCTAATTACCCAGTGTGCTAATTGCCAACAGAAATGTCGGCCAATATCGTTTTTCGCGTATGAGTAAAAATTCAGTGATTTTAATTTAGGGCGTCATTAGAATAATACGTGGTCCTGTTATGCTCAGTAAACCACTGTTGTTTCCAGAGACGAAAGCAGTGCCAGCGATACGGATTATAACACTCCTCTTTTCTGCGAAGTGCCGAGAATAAACACAGGTACGGATTACCGCCTGCTGCGGTCGTTTAGCTCCCGCAACAAATTAGACTTTGTTCCCGATTTAAACGCTAATTAACTGCAGATAATAAAAGCTCCATCGAGAAGGAACGGGACCTTTTGTCACGACTTTTCCCGGATCTAATCGTGCCGCACTGGCAACAACGTATGGAAACGGAAGACGATCAACGATTCAGCTCTCAGTTGGGGCCCAATCTGCATAAAACAACTAAGAAAGCGATGGGAATTAACGAACTAGTCATGTAGACTGTGAATTCGATCTTGAAATTGAAAAAAAACAGTCGACGCTCGAATAGTTGCCCAATTTCACCACTTGTTTTATATCGTTTTCTTTATATATTTTGCCGGGCATTTGCACATAGCTACAGGACTGCTACATAGCACGAAAGCGCACTACCATAGTTTTGTGTTGTTTGTAGTGATTCCAGTGGGCCGCGGCGCCAACAACGAGTCTCGCCCTGTTTTTAAACTCGTAATCGGGCGACTGTATTTGCCGAAATACAGAGATTGAAGGTTGCGTGGCCGCGGTCTCACGTTTTGTTGTCTTTCCACTGTCAATTGTTGTTTTGAAAGTAAACCCGTCGAGCTCATAAGTCACGACTGCGAGTGCGAAGTACAAAAACAGGGCAACGCTAAAAGGAGGGAAAGCGGGAAGGAGGGAAACTGCACAGTAAAATTACGCAAACTAATTTAAACCCTGCCCTAAACACTGATCTCAACCCCAGATCTAACCTTTACTCCAACCCCATGTTTAAAACTAACTCTTATGTCGTAATATTCATTTTAGCGTGCAGTTTCCCTTCTTTTAGCTTTCCCTCCTTTCAGTTTTCCCCCCAAAAGGTAATACAGCAGGAACGGAATGCAGAACGTCGACGGGCTGGGCGACACGAATAATTTAAGGCTAGCCGCAAGGTTTTAAGAACGCCTTTCTCTTCAGGCATGGTTCAGTGCGTCTTTCTCTCGAGAAACCGCTCGTTAATGGACTGGGTAAAGTCAATCGACGGTAAAAGAAAAGACTCCGAAAAATTGGTCGTAGCACCCCGGGTTTGTAACATACCTGGAAATAAATGAGTTGTCAACATTTAAAAAACGGTAGAAATCTATAACATGTAGAGATGCCAGGCTTTTATAGCCGAATGGTTAACGCGACTGATAATAATATAATCCAATTATAAACAAGTTCTTAGTGACAATGCTATAGGTATAGGGGATTCTAAACTTAGTTTAGAAAAAATGTTTTTTTTAGCCAGGTTAAGTTTCGAACGCGTGATCTACTAATCAAGACCAGTTTTAAATATAGATTTTCGAGAGTTATTTCTAATTATTGATTGAATCATCGTATTTAAGAAAACCAACATATACTATATAAAACTAGTTTGGCACAAATTTCATTACAACAGTTTAAAAGCTAGTCTTTTACATACGACCCGTATCGGTAATACCTCATATAAATAATTATAGGTCGGGCATAATAACTCATTATGGCTAATGTGCTTACCCATAATTATTATAATTATTATTTTCAACCGAGCCAAGTTTCGAATCCATGATGGGCTTGTCACTTGGACCGTTTTTGGATTGTAGTCGGTATATGTATCGGTCGCGCTAACCATTCGGCCACACGACCGTACATGTGCTTACTAATATTTTTTTATTACCGAGCTAAGTTTCGAACCCATGATGGGCTCGTCAACAGGACCGTTATTTTGTATAAGAGTCGGTATAATTATCGGTCGCGTTAACCATTCTGCCACACGAACGTATAAGTGCTTACCCATAAGCGGGTGGTGGGGATGATATGGCGCTGGGGCGACACCAAACGGAAACGCGAGAAAGGTAGGTGTTACGTGTTGAGCTGCCGCAGCCGCCAGCATTTCGGTCGCTAATCGCAGTCGGCGTTTTGTCTTGTATCTTCTAAAGATGGAAAAATACAATTAGTTATGTCTCAACCTAAATAAATCTCTAAACTTGGAAATTAAAACATAAACATTAGTTATTTATTTTTTTTTCGTTTTAATGCAGAAAATAAATATTGTTTGATTAATTGTTTTATCTGGCGTTTTGAGGATACAAATAAACAACCGATTCACATTATATTCGATCGGCTAATACCACTTCCGGTCGGTAAATTTATTCAACATTTACAACGGGAGTTAATTGCTCTAGTTTTTTAATTTAGAAGCCTAAACTTAAAAAAAATATATATACTAATTGAATAATAAATAACTCGAGGATATTTTAAATGACTGTAATGAATGGATAGATGGGCCATTTCTATATTGGCGGGCTGAGAAAGGGCACAAGGAAAGGATAAGATATTCATGTTTATCCTTATAAACATGAAAAACAAGGGGGTTAACACACGGGCAAGTTGCGATATGTTGTATATGATTCAGACGTTCCTTCAATTTAGTAAAAGCCATTAATTTGCTAGGTTTAGGCAATGTCTGATAAGTGCCTTACCCGACTAACTAGTAACCAGTTTCGAATCTGCAACCCTTTGCCTTAAAGTCGATGCACTAAACCACCAGACTAATTTGCCGGACAAAACTAAAATATTTAAAAAAGGTTATCCTTTGATGACTCGGCCGAAGGTCTAGTTACCAAAGTCATTGCAGTATGTTGTATACGGTTGGAACATTGGTGTTTCCCTTTTATTTTTCCCTGTGTTCAGGCGACGTCCTATAAGTGTCTTTCCCATGGATACAACCGAATAAAGCAATCGGCTGGTTTCGATCCGACAATGTTCCGGCTGACAAGGTATGCACCAACCTACCAAGTCCGATTAGTCTGGTGGTTTAGTGTGGCGCATTTCAGCCACAGGGGTTGCTGGTTGGAAACTGGTCTTTAGCTAGTTAACAGACATTGCATGAACCAACGGATTAATGGGTTTCATCAAATTGAAGGAATGTCCCAATTATACAACACACTGCAATAGCTCCGGTAACCCGACGGTGGCGTTTGCCCGTATGTTAACCACATTTGTTTTCTCATTCACGTGGATAAACATGAATATCCCATCCTATTCGACATATTCTCACCTATTTTGGAACCAAATTTTGATTTGGGTCTCTGTAAGCCGAAGAGACCGAGCAAAATCAGTTCTCTCCGTTCCCGACAAATACTTCTGTTCGTTGAACCTCTTTTCAAGGGCGGTCACTTGTGCCTGGGTGAATGCGGCCCGTGTTCGCTTCCGCCCTTCCGGCTTTTCAGTCTTCCGTGGTTCCCGCTTTTCCGCCAATAAGCATGGGGAGTGTGGGGATTGTCGACAATCACTGTAGATTGTGTTAGATTCAGCATTGATACCTGTAAATGAGTTTATTTCAGTTTTATCATAATTTTGCGTGGGTTTAGTAGCCACGACTATATTAATTTTGTTTGTTTAACACAAGCTAGCAAACACTTTTCCTTATGCAGTCTTTTTTCACTGTGAATTGAGCTCAAAACCTCATGACATGCCTTATCGTAACCATCTGACAATCGTGACTGTAATTTAGCTCAATGTACAGGGTGTCCCAAAAAATGACCCCATTTTAAAATCACACATTGAAAACCTGTGAATTCCAGAAACTCAATAAGCACGTGTGTTGTACTGTTGACAACGCGTAAATGACAATATTTTTTTAAATAAATTATGTCAACTCAAATGCCTGTTAAATTTCATTGATTTCGAGTTCATACTTTTCGTGATATTTGCAGCTTAATTGGTGGCATTTTTTGGGGGGACACCCTGTAATAGGTGCTTCTGTGAGTGCACCTATCTGAAATTAGTTTATAACAGTCATTTTTACCGAGCCCTGTTTTGAACCCATGATGGGCTCGTCACCTGGACCGTTTTTTGTATATAGGGAGCAGTATATGTATCGGTCGCGTTAACCATTCCGCCACACGATCGTACTTATGACAGCGAATTGTTCTATAATATGTGCGTTGCCCAATCCTTAGTGCTCCGGTGACATAAACCTGGCACACCCTAACATTTAATGCCACATTTTACGTGGGCCGGTATAAAAGTCCGTATTCTAGTACGCTCTCGGTTGAGAAGCGTGTTGAAATAAGTTAAGGTTGGTTATAAGAGGTTCATATTAACTTTATCACTACGCTATTAAACTGCCATGTGTAATTTCATTGCTTTTTCTATTTATTTCCTACTTTTACTTTTTTATCGAGCCAAGTTTCGAACAAAGGATGGGCTCATCACTTGTACCGTTTTTGTATGGGTAGGTGTATCGGACGCGTTAACCATTCGGCGACACGACCATACATCAACTTTTATTACTAACGTTCATAAAAGTTTTGGTTATATATCCGCCTGACTTAACGGAATTAAAACAAACCATTATCCTTGGGTGTGCATTCCAATTTCTAGTAACAAATGTTAAGCTTGCAGTTTTGTATTCCTTACCTGTAAATATTCTTTGTGGGGACGTATCGATTCCTCTAGTGCAATTTTCGTGGTTAATTCGACAGGAATGATCACTTTTTAGGTTTTCGATTTTGTCCGCTCGTTTATGGTCGCGAAAATACATTTCAGGGCTCGAATTTTGTCGAAACAGATTTTCAAAGTTCACCCGTTGTTTCATAGCATGTTCGGCGTGGCGCGAAAAACTTGCCAACATCGAAGGATTGAAACTGTCCTCCCGGGTCTCGGGTTCGATTGGCCGCCAAATTCGTTCTTGTGCGCCCTGTTTCCAAAATGGCGGTGGTACGGGCGGCGTTAGCTTAGAAGTTGACATATTATTTAATAAATCCAGCACGTTGATTTTTCGTTTTAATATTTACTTCTGTACAACAATAGCCTGCCAAAATATGAAATTTTGAACCAAAAAGTTAAACATTAATTACTAACAGATCCTAATTAAGCCTGTACTTTTAGTTATAAATCAACTCAACTTATGTTTTGTTTAAAATCAAGTGTTAGTGAATTACTAAGCAAAGTAAGATTATATTTTTGGTTTTCCAGCCCAGTCGGTTAAAGTATCCGTCGTCTTAAATATACGTTTTGTTAGTTTTATTGTTCAAATATTAATTTGTTATGAATACACGTTTATAGTCGGTTAAAGTATCACTAACAAGCAAAAGGTTGGGAATCGAAACCAAACGCGGGATACTTGGTTATTTCTTATTGGACCAAGCGCTTGACGAAATTCGACTAAACTGAATTAAGGTCTGAACTTAATACGAACGTGTAAAGTATGTATACTGCAATAGCTCTGGTACTCCGACGGTGAGCACGAGGTGATTTAAAGATTATACGCGTTAAAACATTCCCTACATTTTCCCACCCACACTACTAAAATTTAAATATCCATATTTACATATGAAACATATGCATAATCCTGCAACATAGTCGTCCATCTTTCTGCAATGGATATAAGTTGTACACGATCGCACTTTAGCTTTGACTGTGTTGGTAGCGGTATACACTAAATAAACTTTGCATGTGCTGTCGTGTGGCCAAATGGTTAACGCGACCGATACATATACCGACTTCTATACAAAAACGGTCCTAGTGACGAGCCCATCATGGGTTCGAAACTTGCCTCGCTAAAAAAAACATTGCATGTTTTAGTTTTCGCATTTTTATTGCTAAGTAATCCAACGGTAACTAAAAGACGGAAACATAATTTACCAGTACTGCAATTGGACTGTAAGTACCCTGTGTCATACTTTACCAACCCTAAATAATATGGGCTGTTTTAGCGCTGTTTGTCGCCGCGAAAAGGCACTTGAGCAACCGTGTAAACATTTATTCGGATCGGAAGACCAGTTGGTCCGGTAAAATCCACAAAATAGCGCGTCGTATCCGAATACCGATCGCAGGGGGGAAACTAAAGGAGGGAAAGCGAAAAGGCGGGAAGGCGGAAAACTGCACATTAAAATGAAGATTATGACATTAGAGTTAGCTTAAACATGGGGTTAAAGTTAGGGTTAGTTCTGGGGTTGATATTAGTGTTTTAGGCAGGGTTAAATTAGTTTTATAGTTTTAGTGAGCAGTTTCCCTACTTCTGTCTTTCCCGTTTTCCCTCCTTTTAGTGTCACCCTCGGCCGCGTAAGACAAGCAGTGTGCGTAAAAGACGACAAAAGAGGCGAAACGAGAAGACCCACTTAGCACCCGAAGTCTTGAGAACCAGTCTGGTTTGTGAGTCTTGCAACGATTACAGTCATATCTCTTCCCGAGAAGCGACCAGTTTGTTGTAGCTCGCTTGTTAAGTAGCTGTTATGCTCACAGTCTGACTACTTAGAAGGCACATCCTGTTTTCACAGAGCCGAATTGAGTTGTTCGTGCGAGCCGTGGTACTCAGCACTACAAATTATCACCCGAAATGGTTACATAGTTAAGTATCGTATACACTTAGCAGAATACACATACGCGTGGACTAACGAGGTATAATCCTATTCTTATACTTGTATAATGCTTCTCTGAGTTTTGTTGTATTCTTAACCACACTAAACCAGGCATGGGCAACATATGGTCCGGTCCGTAAAGGGATTTTGACCGGCCCGCAGACCGTATCTAACCATACCCTGTAATTAAGATATTGAATACTATTCCTGTAATAATCCAGCCTACCAAGGACTTCATTTTTACCTGGCCCGCCGACTAGAGAAGTTGCCTAATCCTACACTGAGCGAAAACATACCAACTAGCTTTGCGATAACTGGTAAACTCTCTTTACGATCGCTTTTATAACTGGCTTTTCGTAGGCCCGATATTTTTAAAGTGAATTACTTGGTGTTAATTTAAGTTGGGAAAGCAAAAAGTAAAACATAATCCCAACAATGCCTGGTTGCACCCAATTTTAAAATCACAAAACATAAATGCCTGTCCTTCAAGCAAAGAGGTGATTTTCCAAAGATCTAGAATTTTCTTCGTCGTGTGGATTGAATTGCAGGTTGTTTTTGCGTGAAAAGATGTAACGCTATAGCGCTACTCAATGGAAGTACATTAGGAGTGTTCACCTGGCCGTCTAAAAGGCGGTGAAAATTTAGTTATGACAGTCATACCTCGCAGCAAGGTGTTGTTTTTGATGACAATGACGCGCCGTGTTAAGCGAATATTAGGCTCGTCAAGTCGATTAAGGATCACAGCTTGTTAGAATAAGATGAGCAAATTACGGCGGACGGTTTGATGCTTACATCAACCAACTTCAAAGTAGGTTTTCCTGTTGGTTTTGACGTCAAACAACTGTCTTTTGCGCAACTGGCATTTCGGCGACACTTTTCGGTCGTGTGGCCGATACATACCGACTCTTATACAAAAAAAACGGTCCTGGTGACGAGCCCATCACGGATTCGAAACTTAAATCGGTAAAAAAAATAACTTCTGCCACACTATAAAATACGGAAATCCGACTGATTAGTCTTGTGGTTTAGTGCGTCGGCTTTTAACCGAAAGGTTACAGGTTCGAAACTGGTCGCTAGCTGGGCAGTTGTGTCCTTGGGCACGGCACTTAACGAACATTGCATGAACCCAGCGAAATAATGGATTCTACCAAATTGAAGGAACGTGTAAATCACACATAATACACTGCAATAGTTCCGGTAACCCGACGGTGGGCGCGAGTTAAGTGACGATTGTCCGTGTGTAAACCCCTTGGTTTTCCAATTCACGGGCACAAACATGAATATCCTATCCTAAATATAAAACGAAAGAAATACAAAAATTTATACTTATTCCTAACCCACCCTAACAGCTGTAGCTGTAAGAAACTACGGTTGATACAGAAAATTGTTACTATTTACTTAACCCCCTAATGTGGTTTACACTATTTTATATCTTTGCATTCCGTTTTCGCATTTCCATGGTTATATTTATTCCGTCTATCCGTCTTTTAATTTCGTGGTGTATATTCTGTCTTTTAGCATCACCATATTTTTTGCGCGCTGTAAATAATGCAAGTTTTCGCGTAGAACCATTCTTTATTAATAATATATCCAGGTTTCTATGGCAGAATCTAAACGTTCCGTTACCCAACACTGCGAAATTCTGCCCAACAAATATTGCACCAAAAAAATGTCCGTTCGCGAAAAATTAAAACGCCGAGCAACCAAAGTCTTTCAAGTAATTTCTTTAAACGTTAAGACACAAAAAAAAAACTTTTTTAAAAAGTTTCAGTTTTTAGGTTAAAAAATGGCGGCGGCGTTTTAAATGGGCGCGAACAGACAGAGCGAAAAGCGAATGAAAACACGAACGCGTCACAACATATTAATCGCTCCCATCAGGTGAACAGGTCTATCTTTGTACTTTATCGAAATTTCTTTTTCAATCTGAAAGAAGAAAAACAGCATAAATACCACGAATATAAATTTGTTTATCCGAAAAGTTTAGTGTGGTGGTTCAGTGCGTTGCCCTTTAGCCAAAACGTTGTAGTTTCGAAACTTGTCGCTAGCTAGTCGGGGTTGTATTTTTGGGCAAGGCAGTTACCGGACATAGCCTAAATAAAGCAGATTAATGGGTTCTACTAAATTGAATCGCTTGACGCAACAGTGCTACCGGGTTATTTAGTTTATTTTGTTTTATCAACAGTGACAATTATATGTGAGTGGCGACTTAATCACTTGGCCCGCCAGTCTAAGAATGAAATAATTTCTGCCCTTGATTCCAAAAGTGTGCACACCCCAAGGTTATAGCGTTGTTCGCCCAAAAAAATATTTTACTGTACATTACCAGTAGTTTCCACTCTTTGCATTCATCGACCAGCAAAGCGAGTTTAGGTTGAAGCGAGTTTTGTTCTGTAGCTGCTTCGTGTCCTCGGACCGTCTGTTGGTCGGCTTGTCGCTCGTATTTCTTCGTCAGCGCTAATCGACGACTCAATGTGTCGGCCATGCGTTCCACATACCTAAGGTTGGATGGTGGGTTTACAGGGATTCAATTAAACTAGAGAACTAAAACTAGATGGCTGGTTTTACGGGGATTTAATTAAATTAAAAAAAGGTTGCCCTATTTAAAAAGGTTGCCTTATTTTCTCAAATTCTCGGGAGTTTGTTCCCATGAATGGGAAAACGCAAGGGGGTTAACACACGGGCAATCTTCAGATCAGCTCGCACCCTCTGTCGGGTTACTGGAGCTATTGTAGTGTGTGTATGGTGGAAAAACTACTAGTTTTAATTAAACCCATTAATACATTGGGTTCCGGCAATGTCCCCGAATTGTCTTACCCACGGACACAACCATCTAGCTAGAGACTGGTTTCGATCCTACAACCTTATGAATGCCTATAAGTCGCCGTTGCTCTTAACAGTTCAGTCAACCAGCCAAACAGGCGACTGGTATCGAACCCACAACCTTGTCGCACTCATGAATTTATTTGAAAGGGCAAATCCTGCTTTACACACCGTTTACACATTGCTACTTACTTTGGGGAATCCATTATCCTTTGCAACTGGGTCATACGGTCCGAGGTCAGGCTATCGTAGATCGCTCGCACTTGTACCAGCATGCTCTCCAACTCGCCTGATGACGTCAGCTGCAAAATGGGCGGAGCCTCTTGGAACTGATTGATTGACAGCACGTCGGATTCGCGCTGTGTTTCGGCGAGTCGGTGCGAGAGAAATCCAGTGAGCTGGTAAGGAATGGGAGTATTATTTCGGCGGCACGGTGCTTTACACAATCGGGCACAACCCGAACAGGTCTGGATTCAATGTACACCCTTGGTATTACAACTATTTTAATAAATCCGACAGATTAGTCTAGTCACTAGTGGTTTAGTGCGTCGCTATTTAGCCGAAGGGTTGCAGATTCAAAACTGGATGCTAGCTAGTCGGTTGGTATCTTGGGCAAGGCACTTAACGGACATTGCCTGAACGAACGTCTGAATCATACACAACACACTGCAATAGCTCCCTCCAGTAACCCGATGGTGAGCGCAAGGTGATCTGACGATTGCCCGTAAGTCAACCCCCATTGTTTTCCCATTCACAGGAATAAACATGAACACCATATCCATCATAAACCAGTGAAATTAAATTAGTCATTTAATACCCAGTGTTTATGAAAGGATACTGTGTTTATCCCTCCGAATGTTGTAACACTGGGATAAACATATTTCTAACACTTAACACTAAATCTTAAAAAAAAGTAGATTAATAGAAAAGAACAAAAAAAAGAATATTAAAAGGGAGAAAAATAAATAAAATAAACGTCCATGTAACTGCAAAGTATAACAAACAATCGACTTAGCTAATCAGCCACACCTCAAGTAGTTCATTGATGAACTGGTTCCTCGTTTTAACGAATTCAAGCACGGTGAACGCGTCATCTCCAGTTGCAACTTTGTCACTCGGCTCCATTTTGCTTCCATTTGGCACCTCGGCCACGTCGACCTGAAAAAACGTTTTTTTTTTTTATTTTTTTCCAAAAAAACGATAAAAACATTTAACCATTTTTTGTAATTTTTTTTCCAAAAAAGATAATAAATATTTAAGTTTTATTCCAGTGAATGGTAAAACGCAAGCTGAGGTTTCACAGGGAAATCGTCGGATTACCCCACGGTTACGTAAGGAAGTGTTTTTATAGTCAATTTTTGATTACCTCACGTCCTCCGTCTGGTTCTGCGCAAAAGACAAAACTCCCCACAAAATTTTGCTTAAATAAACAAGAACATCCTATCCCAAACCTCCACTATATCCCAACTCTGCGCTTCATTCTTGTTGAGGATTTCGAACCCGTTTTCCCCCTCCTCCCCGCTTCCCGTTGTCTCCAACACGATCCCGAGATCATCGATGCTCACGTCGAAGTCGATCTCTCCAACCTGGGGTTCGGGGTCAAGGGAAACCCCCCAATCAATCTGAATTGATGGATTTGTTTATTCGTGGTTATCCTTGGAGCTTGAAGTGTGAAAGACAATTAAGTGTGAAAGACGATAATTACTCCACGAATCATCCTATTTTACACTATTGATAACAAATTAAATAGGCCGGCCGTCTTTTTGTACATATGTTTTTATTTTTGCGTTAATGGGTGGTGGGATTATTTCGCAAAATGTGTGTGTGTAAACACTTAGGAGTGCGGAAAGGTAACCAATAATGACTCAATGCACACTTAAAATTTATTTCAAGGTGCTTAATATTTAAGATTTAGTTTAAGGTGCTTTAAATTTATATAATACAGAAAAAATAAACAGTTCATAAGTATATGGCAGTATTGCATAAGAGTATATGGCACAAAATAGTTTTGTTTCTTATTTAAATATACGGATTTTGTTTCCTAAAAAAATGATAATTTGGCAGTTAGGTTGTGGGCATTGCATTTTCCGAAGGGTTAGCGGCATCTAGCCAGGAATCAAGCGCATAATGCTTATTATAAATTTGTGCCAATGTTGGTGTGCCATTATTTATTTGGGAGCTAGCGGTATCGGTATGTAACTATGATTAAAATAGCTGGGTCGTAGCTAAAGCCAGATTAGTAATTGGTGGATAGTGCCTAGCAAGTAGAACCAACATAATTTGCATTAGTAGGGAGGGTCTGTTGACACACAGGGTTTAAGCGTGTAATAAATGAAAGTTTGTTACTTTCAGTATCTGGGTGTCGTGCATTTGAAAAATAGCCGTTTGTTATTATCTTTTAGATAGCTGTGTAGATTTTTGAGTAAGATTAATGATAGATCAAATGATAAAGTTATAAAAACCATAATTTTGTTTGATGAAATTAAAACACAAAAGAACAAAAAATGGTAAAAACTTCCGACTAGTTTAGCCTCATTGCTGTCATTCTAAGATGAAATTTCTTACCTCTTCACTTTCTACTTGAGCGTTATCCTCTTGGACCCAATCTGGCTTCTCAATTTTATCAGGAAGATCGCCAGTTTGGTACTGGTAGACCGTTGTGTTACCCAGAGTGCTTAAATGGCGCGTCAGTAGCAAAATCTCGTTGGAAAATGCATTGCTGGGAAATGACAAAGCGATAAAAATAGTAAAATACATTACTGGAAATATATTAACGAAATTAAAACGGACTAATGGAAAAATGAGAACAGGATAAAAACACATTCCTGAAAAAATGCATTACTGAAAAATGACAACAGGATAGGATACTCATGTACATGGGAAACTGAGTATTGGAACATGAGCTAAAGAAAGTACTGTGTTTCACATAACAAGGAGTCATAACTGTTGCATATAAAAAAGTATTAATTTGGATTCTGTTCAATGCTATTACAATTCATGCAAAAAACTGTTTTGTTTGCTGAAAGATACTTGGAGTTTGATCTCGCAACCGTTCAATTGCCAACAGACTACCATTCAGGTATATCTCCTGAAGAGTTCCTTTAATTACTAAACGGGATTGCTTGGAGCGTTTAGTTCGCTTGTAGAACGCTTGGACTTTTGGATCATTTGGATCGCTTAGAGCGGTTATATAGAGCGCTTGGAACCCTAAATCTAACCCTAACCACAACCGACCTAAATCTAACCAAAACCCACCAAGCAATTCTGTAGTAATTAGAGGTACCACCTCCTGAATGGTCAGTAAACTTTCAAGGCAGCCACTCTTGCAACCATTTCAACTATTACACCAAATAAATAAATCTTCATTTCCAACAAAAAGAGAGAAGTTTAAGGTAACAATTTAAGGCAACCCACCTGCCAAGTGAAAACTCCACAAATGCTACATAATATTCCAGCACTGGGTAGAGGTCTTTACACCTAGTTGCAATCTCATCAAATTCCTTTGGCAAATCCCTTACAAGTTCCATCAGTTCACGTTGCACGTTTGTTCCTACGATACCAAGCTTCTTGCATTCCTCTGCGTATTGCCTTTTCACTTCTTGTGTGTTGCGAGTGCAATCTTGGATTTTCTTCTGGCTTTCCTGCGATTAAGAATGCAAGGTAAAACCACTGTTCACATGCTACGTTTTCGTATAACTCGGGCTATCATATTTCCTAGTCAGGGTGAATTCTATTTTGTCGTTTATAGCGTTTCGATGCGTTTGTAAGTGTTGCTACTATATTTTCTAGTCACCAAAAATGTTTCTATTAAAAACTAGCAGAATTAGTACCTTCTATAAATATTAGGAGGATGTTAAATAAATGTTTATTATGAGGCACTGAGTAGTATTGAATGTTTCAGCCAGCAAATCCTGCCAAAGAGGTTTTATATGCAGCACAAACCAGTGCATGTATTATTGCATTGTGCTTTTTAACTTATATTGTATATTCTTTTATTATTTTTTTTCAGCATAACTTTCATTGTGGGAGTTCTTTACGACGATTGCTCACAAAAATGCACGAATCTCAGACCATTATTTAACTTAATCTCTCCTAATCTTGCAATCAAGAAGAGTTGTGAATTACTCAGAAGAATTTTTCCAAACGGGTAATCTGGTGGTTTAGTCTTTTAACCAAAAGGTTGCAGGTTCCAAACTGGTTGCAAACTAGTCAGTTGTGTCCTTGGGCAAGTCACTTAACGGACATTGCCTGAACCCAGCGGATAAATGGGTTCTACTAAATTAAAGTAAATCAAATCATACTTAACACACTACAATAGCTCCGATAACCAGACGGTGTGCGCGAGGTGATCTGATGATTGCCCGTGTGTGTAACTCCCTTGGGTTTTCCCATTCACAGGGATAAACATGAATATCCTATTTATCACAGCACGGAATGAGGAAGTCAACAACCATTTACAGGATTGCTCATTAAAAATGCACGAATCTCAGACCATTATTAAGCTTAATCCCTTAAATTCTTGCAATTAAACAGAATTGCTGATTACACGGAAGTATTTATCACACCTCTTGAATTTGTATGCATTTTGCAATCTGCCGTTTTATCGCTGGGATCTCGTAGTTGAGATTGCGCAAAAGACGACTCGCTAGTTCAGCTAAATGCAGATTCTCCTTCTCGTACAGCTTAATAATCACTTGCCAGTCCTGTAAAAAGGGACATGTTTAGTACTTTGCTTATAAAAAAAATTACTTAATTTTGTAAAATGACAAAATCATGGGTTAATGGTAAGACAGAAATAGGAAATTACAGAAATATAAAAATTAAATACGGGGCTTGTTAAACATCTTACGTACATCACAATATTATTAGTATTAATTAGCGATAAGAGGTGCAAGAAATATAAAATAGTAAAATTCAAGCAAATTAAAAAGCAATGCTACAGACACTTACAGAAAAGCACCGATAATGCCTAAAATCCAGTGCTTCTGCTTAAAAAAAGAAACCTCACCTTCATTCTTTTAGAAGAGTACATCCAAAAGATATTCTTGCTCTCCTTCTCCGTATCCTTTAGTACTTCCACGATTTTCAAGCACTTGAAGTAGTGGAAACATGAACCTTCCACAAGTTTCTCCATTGCGGCAGTACTTGGCATGTCCATCAGTGCGTCCGAGATCTTTTCCTTCACAACCTGGTGGAGAGAAACTTCATTTAGGTTCCTGTTTCCACTACTTCAAGTGCTAGGGAGGTAGGGAGATCTGAATTGTAAAAAGGGTCGTACATGTATATTGATGGTGGGGGGAAGCTTCATTTAAAGGTATAAATCGGATAGAATACTAAGTTATACTAACTAAAAAATAGGGAAACATAGTAGGCAAGTTATAAATCGGATAGGTTACTAAATGATACCAACAAAATGTTAGGAATATTTTTATTTAAAAGGTATAAATCAGATAGAATAATAAATGGTAGTGAAACATAGTAGGACAGTTACAATTCGGATAGGTTACTATATGGTACAATCTAAATGGTAGGAAGAAACTTCATTTAAAAGGTATAAATCGAATAGAATACTAAATGATAGGGAATTTTTTTTTAAATGTATAGGTATACATTAAATATAATACTAAATGATACCAACTAAATGGTAAATGATTCAAACTAAAAGGTAGGGAAACATAGTAGGAGGGTTACAATTCGGATAGGCCACTAAATTGTACAAACTAAATGGTAGGGTAGAAACTTTATTTAAAAGGTATAAATCGGATAGAATACTAAATAGTACAATTTTAATGGTGGGGAAAAGCTGCATTTAAGGGTTTGTAATCGATAGGATACTCATGTTTATCCCTGGGGATTGAAAAACACAGGCAGCGTTAAAGCAGGGGATTGTCAGTTTTTAATACCCACTGTCGGTTTACAGACAGATTTTATCCAATATTTTTATTCCAAAGATGCCCCCAGAGTAAACAAAGCACAACTCAAGATGAACCAGGAAGAAATCAAAATGTTTTCAGATTAGGTCATATCAGTTAATGTGGGACATTTTATAGACAAAGTGCATTATTATACAAAAAAGTGGGATGGATTTATAATGCAACATAGTTACTGTGGAACATTTTCATATTAGAAGTTTAACTTTGGCTAAAAGTTCCTTTACCTCTGCGGCCATCTGCCACTTGATATTACAGTGTCTTCTATCCACCAGCCAATCCACAAGTTTATTGCATTGGATATCAATTGGAATCAGATTTTCCTCAGTACCAGAAGCCATGTTTATGATAATTTGTACTTTATCTACAAAAGGAAATACATATGTTAAGGATTATTCAAATCCACAATCTTTCCTCGTTTTTTTCAATTTAAGTTAAAAAAAAGTTGGTAAAAATAATAAAAAAGAAGCGATTAACAAGTATGATCAGTTTTCTATGCGTGTGTTGGCATCGATGCAAATTATGCACCATATTTCGATACTGAAAACAAAAGGGTGTCATCGTGCAAAGTGGTATTTAACACCACTTCATCACCAATTTCAAAGTTATGGTGTTGGGGCAGAATACTAGCAGCTTGCATGAAATGATTGCTTGGGTCAATAGTTTCGAAAAACAAATCATCGTTTAAATTAATTTTGAACCAAAATAGCACAGCGTGCAATGTATGGTGTTGCGTGATTTCGAAAACGGTCGTTTTTTTCAAGTTCGCTGGGAGATTTTGAGCAAAGTTTGGTGAGTTGAAATTTAATCTTAAAGTTTCCTTTGGTGGTGATATGGCGTTGTAGTTCATAGTTTGTATGTCCAAGTCACTGTGGGTTGATACCTTGAAATCATTCACGGTCTCAGCGATCTTAAGTCCAAGTGTATTTTCGTCGCTTAAAACCATGCATTTTGAAAGCAGTTCCGCAGAATTGATTAACTGAGCAACCACAGTAATTTCATTTGGCACGACCCTCCCAGTTGAAGTGAGACAAAGTTTTGAATTTCTAATGTTCGGTATTGCGTTTGGCGTAAAAAGTCCACTCGGTTCTATTACATCTGAAACGACAAGGCTGTACATGGCCGAAGCATCTGGCATCTTCATGAAGTAGTGTATGTGGCCACTGCAGACTGCAGACACACAGTCATACGCCTTATATTCTTGGTCACTGTGACAGAACTTGTCAAATTTGAAGTCAATGTCTGTGGATTGTAGAAGTTTAAACAGCGCCAAGGTGAATCCGTTGGAGATATCCAAAATCTTGATTTTATTACGGTTTTCATGGCCAAGTATCGCTTTACAGTACAACTCAGTGTAGACAATGTCATTTAATCTTAGCATCTGCACTTCAGAAATACCAATATGTGCAGAATTTGATGATAGAGTTTGTAAAACACAATTTTGAATTACGCCATCGTTATCCAGAGTTTCAACAGAATTCAACTCAAGGCAGTCAGTATTGGTGGTAAAATTTAGCCGAACTGTCTCATTTCCAGTAAGCAATAACTCTTCGTTTTGTGCCAATCCTGAAGCATTCAATTTGTCATTTTGAATAGGATAAACAGCTTGCTCCCAACAGTAGTTACTCCCTATTTCTGTGTTTATATGGCAGTTCTCAGATACAGCAAGATCAAACCACAAAACCACTGCATCAGGTTTTCCATTTATAATGACAGGCAAGTCAACTGAGATGTCTCCATAATTACCGCTCGCAATTGCGTCCAACATACTGGGATCATTAAAACAAATTTCGAAAACAAATTTCCGATCTGTAAGTTCCT
Source organism: Ciona savignyi (assembly GCA_000149265.1). Classification (NCBI taxonomy): domain Eukaryota; kingdom Metazoa; phylum Chordata; class Ascidiacea; order Phlebobranchia; family Cionidae; genus Ciona; species Ciona savignyi. The sequence continues at coordinate 209,630 of CH001961.1, forward strand.
TATGCGCAACGCATTTCATGGTTTCTGAAGTGTATGGCTCAATCGGCGCCGTCGGGACACGTAGTCGTTCAGTGTTTTTCCGGAAATTTGCCCCAACACAGCTCGTGACTAGTACACCATTAATAGCGTTGTCTTTATTCAACTGTGTATGCTTTCTTCGAATTGCTTCAGATTCGACCACAACGCAGTACAGAGCTACAGACTTGGGGAGAACTTGTCCTCCTGCTGACCGAGGCTTCAACAAATGTTTCCATGCGTGATCTATTAAACCAACTATTCCTTCGCCCATACCACCGGCGTCTAGAGTTTCCGAGATAACAATATCAACTTTTTGAGGAAGAATGTTGTCTGAAGTTTGCGTTACATCATATTCGGATACAGATAGACTTTCTGAATGGCAATTTAAACACTTTATTTGGTTGAGTTGGTTTGAAGCAACACATTCTTCAGCAATCGAATGCATTGTCTGAGACATTTCACATGCATAAACTGAACATGATTTATGTTTAGCCGCAGCCATACTTAAAAGGCCAGTACCACTACCAATGTCCAGAACATGACACCCGTCGGGTATTGAGTGCAGGGTCGATTGAATAGCACTCGAAAATTTCTCGTTTCGTACCTTATCATTAAGCATAGAAAAATGCCAACTGTCAACAAGACCTCTTGTCGCATTTTCCAGACAAACTCTTGCAGATTGGCAATGAGGGTTGACGACCAACGCTTTCCGAAACATCCCTACAGCTTCAAGCTTCATCCCCATCTGGTGCAGATGGCAGCCCATGTGATGATGCAGCATGTCACAATTAACGAAGACGTCACAGCCCTGTTCGTAAAGGCAAAATAGATTCTCAACTCGGCCGAGTTTCCGCAACTCGTCGCTCCATTCTTTCCAAGTTGCGGTAAACTCCTCATAACATCTTTCCCGCAGTTGAGGAGTAATTTTTAAAACGAGAAGATAAAAAGCAAACGCTTTTCCGTAGTTTTGATTTAAACGATTGCGACGTGCTTCTTCTAAGTATTCTTGAACAGCGTCTTCCATATGATTGTTGTAGATTGCTAAGCTATTTATTTATAAAGTTACTGTCCACCTAAATAAAAACACCAGTAAGCATATGCACCAGGATAAAAGTTATAATTATAAACATAAAACAAGAAGTATGGCATGCTAATACACAAACGTACACAACACCAACACATTGAAAGTACAGGAGTCATGACAAAAGTTTGGCAACTAGCAAATATAATGATGCCACAAAAATGAATCTAGGTGCCGTTAACAAATACCAAACTAACTTTTTTGACTACTTTATTTATTTTTACCGTATTATTAAATTGCAGAACCAAAACAAATTACAAACACAGGTTTAAAAAAACTGTCACACGAACAGTCGTAAATCACGGCATAAAATATATATATAAATATTAAACAAAGCAGACGCGGCGGCAAACCTAAGCGAGATTGCAATAACAATATTACAATCAAACGAGAGAAAAGAAAAGTGTACGGTTGGCATTATGTTACGGAACGCAGGGTCGTAGATGAGCCAAAGTCATGATTTTAACTTCAATTTTGATTGTATGCGAAGAGATATCCAAGTTTGAAATAACTTCAGAGGTTAAATGTTTAATGAAATTTCAAGTCATGCTTATAGTTAAAATGTCAAATTTCGTTTAAACTTTTTTATTGTAATGTCAAACATTTTCAATAAGTTTTAATACGTCCGACAGATTAGACTGGTGGGTTAGCGCCTCGGTTGTGTCCTTGACAAAGCCTTAACCAGACATGGGCAGCATACGGCCCGGCTCTGGCCTGTAAAAGGATTTTGACCGGCCCACAGACTCAAGAACTTCCTTTTTTCCATGCCTGGCCCGCCACTAGAGAAGTGGATTAATAGGTTTTACTAAATTGAAGGAACGTATGAATTTTATACAACACATGGCAATTGCTTTGATAACCCAACGGTGGGCGCAAGGTGATCTGACGATTACCCGTGTGTTAACCCCCCTTGTTTTTTCCCCATGCAGAAACCTCATACAGGATCGTGGGTAGGGGAAAGTCGGGACCAGTGAGCCACTTTTTCGAAAATGTTTCATAAGATTTCTATGGTTGATGCACTTGCGTTAAAAACAAGTGTTACCAGTGCTACCATATTTGAAGTTTATTTTGATAACGTTTGAAGCTTTTTAAATGTAAGCTGTGCTGACAGGGGCCCAAAATGTACCAAGACTCAAAGTGGCTCAATGGTCCCCTACGGTTGGGTCCTTTGAGCCACCCTATAGGGGCCTTTGCAGCCACTTTAAAATTAACAGTTATTTTGATTGTTAATCACATAACTCAATCAATTTAGTTACCACAACCCACTTTAAACAAACAAAAGTTTTATTAACACTTACTACAGTACTGTTATATTTATTACTGCGAACAGTTAACACTTGGAAAATGTATCACCCGGCCCCACAATTGTCTCATATATTGCATCCGTTCAAATGTATATTTAGACTGGTCTGCAGTGAACTGTTTTATTTCGTTTGATCTAGTGGCGGTACCAATATACATGGGGGATTATACTATTTGTACAATTTTATCAATTGAAACAGAATGTATATCCTATAAGACCGGGTCTACAAAACCATCGGACTTTGGATGTTTTAGAAGAAAAAGATAATTCCAGTTCTTGCTGCAGCTTGCATACAAAAAAGGGCTCTTTTCCCATCGTATTCTACTTCAACAAAATCATCAACTTTTGCATCAGAAGATAACACCATGTTAAAACCTTTTTCAGCATCGGTCTCTTTACTGCTTTCTAAATTACCCGAACATGTGAACAAGGCATTTTTAATTTGGGTAACTTCGACTAAAAAAATTTATCCTTAACTAAATTTCTGCAAAGGCATATTAATTAACATATTACCGTATTGCAGTTTGCATACTAGGTGTTTCGTTAAAATAAAATTTTTAGGCTATTCAAATATGAAATTATGGTATAACCTATTGGCTGATAGGCCTGTATTGTACAAGTATACTTGTTTTTAAATGATTAAACCATAAAAAAATTATTAAAATCACGATAAAATATTAACACCAGCCTTTAAAAGCCCGTCATTAGGTACGAAGTAATGGTTCATTGGTCCCTGTAAAAGGTGGCTCAATGGTCCCTACCTACAAAGTCCAACATTTTTTTAAAATTACCATTAAAATATAGCTTTGATTTTTAAACAATCTACTAAACAGAAACAGTTACCTATACTCTATCACTGACTAAAATTATTTAATCTTAACAATATGCTGCCTTATTGCTAAAACGAAATTACGATTGGGAGTCATAGTTTAAAAACAGTACACAAAACAAAAAAACAACTACCACTTCAACAATATTTCCGCGAACGTCCCGCCATTTTCTACATAGTAATCAGTTTTCATAACGATTCGATTCGTGATTAAAATTGGCGCTAAAGAGTTTTCGTATTGATTTTAAGTGGGGTGGTTCAAAGGTCCCGCATGGTCATGGGTGCCGACTTTCCCCTAGGCTAACCCGGGACTAAGGCGAACTCTTAATCGGAATGCACAAACCTGTCCTTGTCAAGGCATTTATCGGACGTCGCCTCAACCAAGCAGATAAATACAATTTCTCTATATATCACATAATGCAATATTTTGTTAGCCTAAGCCCTAAAGGGTCAGTGATCTGACGAATTGTCCTGGAAGGACGCCGTCTACACTTTCTCATAACGTAAATAAACAACCCCACTTATTTTTCCAATCGTAACAAACACCCCTCTATCATATACACCACAATATCTCCAGTAACCCGACGGTAGACGGCGGGTGCCCGCCTGATTTGACCAGTCGAATAGATTCTTGGCGTAGTGCGTCACTTTTCAACGGAAGGATTATGTGATCCCAATTGGTCGCTAACTATTCGGCTGCGTCCTTATGTAAGCCAACGAGCAGGCCAGAACTAGTGGTTTAATGAACTGTACTAATATTGAACGAACGTTTCAATCATACCCAATACAGTGCAAAAGCTCTTTTAACCCGACGGTGGCCACGAGGTTAACTGAAGTTTAACCGTGATAACGCCCTTTTACTTATTCACAAAATAATCTGACGAATACACATGCGATAACGCTCCATTGCATTTTCAGCTTTCGGGGAAAGGCAAGATTACTTCTTATCATTTAGCTCTAATATAGCCTATATCCGCTAGCTAGTCGGTTGTGGCCTTGGGCAAGGCACTTTACGGACATTGCCTGAACCCGCGGATTAATGGGTTCTACCAAATTGAAGAAACATGTCTATCATATACAACACACTGCAATAGCTCCAGTAACCCGACGGTGGGCGCGAGGTGATATGACGATTGCCCGGGTGTTAACCCGCTTGGTTTTCTTATTCACGGGGATAAACATGAATGCCCTATCCTTTCCCTATCCGTATAAACAACTTTCACCGTTTATGTTTTGTAATTGACATGAACAAAAACTCACAAAACAGTGCCAGTGCAAAGGTAAAAACAAAGACAATATTTTATTGCAAAGGGCACTGTCATTTCTTTTGGTTTGGTCTGAAATAAAATCATAAATAATTGCACTGTTTCAAAAAGATGTTTTTTTAACTGTTAGAGGTAACAAAATCACTAAAACCATTTGCTGTACGTTTAGTGCATAAAACTTGGAGCGCCCGACAAAATCTGTATTAAAACAAAACATAGAGATCTTTTTGATATACGCATTCATAGGTGATTTGGTATTGTAAAAAAGACGGGTCAAATCCTGCAAGACACAACGCAACGCGACAAATCCACCAGTTTACGTTGGGCAACGCCAACGGTCCAAACCAATATTCTGTAGTCTGCGGACAGTGCCCGATTTCCATATTAACCAGAAGACGCCAAGTACGAGACAAATGACGCACTCGATATAAAAACCGTCTATCGTCGTAACGCATGTTCCACCGCTTGATTCACAAACCTGGAAATAAATGACGGTTTGTTGTAAATTTAATTTGTCTGACAAATTAGTTTAGTTGTTTAGTGCGTCTCAACCGAAAAGTCGCCAGCTAGTCTGTTGGTACCTTGGGCATGGCACTTAACAGACATTGCCTGAACCC
>CH001961.1:214842-243959 GCA_000149265.1 Ciona savignyi
TTGCGCCCACCGCCGGGTTACCGGAGCTATTGCAGTGTGTTGTATATGATAGACACGTTCCTTCAATTTGGTAGAACCCATTAATCCGCTGGGTTCAGGCAATGTCCGTAAAGTGCCTTGCCCAAGGACACAACCGTCTAGCTAGCGACCAGTTTCGCACCTGCAACCTTTCGATTGAAAGGCAACGCACTTAACCGCTAGACCATCGGGCCGGACGATTGAAGTAACATGTCTACCATACACAAAACACTGCAATAGCTCCGATAACCGGTGGGCGTAGTTTCGAGTGAAAACTGTTTTAAATTCATCGAGTTATAATGCAAATGAGAAAAAAAGCCTAAACCAAGAATATGCTCGTTAACTTTATATATGGAGTGCATGTTAAACCCAAAATCTTGTTGATTAAAGTCATAACTACAGTAACAGCTGGCAAAAATCCCTTGTTAAATCGTCCGGCTGGTTATTATGGTATTTTACAGCGTCGCCTTTTAACCAAAAGGTAACAGCTGGCAAAAATCTTTATTAAATGAGGAAACTTACCGCTTTGGACTCTTTGTCACAATTTGCAAGATTTGAAGTTCCCCCAACACAATTGGTTGTAGTCAATGCCCCAACATACCACAGCGCTAATGTGCTAGGCCAGGTCCCTGTATAGATGTTATAGTTTAATTTCATATTATAAGTTTGTGTTTATCAATATAAAAGATTCAGCATTTGTATACACTGTTTTTGATGGCATATTAACGACTGTTTTTTTATTTTACTTGCTGTTGTTACTATGGCAAAATATGTATAAACTGAAACTAATTGTTTTTTTAACCACTGAAAACAAAAAGCAAAAATTACTTTATCATTGCAATTTGGAAAAAAAACAAGTTTTATTATATTCAGAAAAAATACATTAAGGGGAAAAAAAGGAGGGAAACTGCACACTAATATGAAGATTATGACATTAAGAGTCAGTTTTAAACATGGGATTGGAGTAAGGGATAGTACTGGGGTTGAGATTAGTGTTTAGGGCAAGGTTTAAATTGGTTTCCATAATTTTAGTGAGTAGTTTCCTTCCTTCCCTCCTTTTAGTGTTGCCCGACATAAAGGGACAGTTTATGCGATAGTAAAAGTATGGTTAAAGATGCCAAAAAAACACGAATTAAAATAAAAATGTTTAAAACTGCGTAATGTAATTGTACAAAGGCTCACCTCCCAAATTTGCAACAGTATTGAGTAGAGTCATATATGTTCCACCTATTTTGGGGTCGCTAATTTTAGCGTTGAAAGCCATAACGGAGACAAACATACTGTATAACGCCACCTGAAATAATGACTGTTTTATCAAAACTGAATTAAAACCTAAATCACAAATTCACAGATAAATCTAAAAGTAAGAATTTAACTTTTTTTTACAACAGAATAAGAATTGGGTTCCATTCAATTAAACCTTTCCTTAGATAAAAACAGCTGATTAAAATAAAATATATGTAAGTGTCCAAATTAGGATAGGAAAATTTATGTTTATATCTGTGAATGGGAAAGCGCAAGCGGTAATAACACACGCAACCGTCAGATCACCTCGCACACACCGATGGGTTACTGGAGCAATTGCATTGTGTTGATGATGATTCAAAAGTTCCTTCAATTTAGTAGAACCCATTAATACACTGGGTTAAGGCAATGTCCGTAAAGTGCCTTGCCCAAGGACACAACCAAACTAAGCTAGTGACCAGTTTCAAACCTGCATCCCTTCAGCTGAGGCGACGCATTAAACCACTAGAATAATCTGTCAGAGTAGAACCCATTAATCCACTAAGTGTAGGCCATTTCCATTAACCCTTAGACGACGACGGTTACATATTTGTAACCTAGATGTGTCCCCGAAAAAAATGCACAATTCAGTCGTTTCTTGGGGGATTTTCCTAGTTTTGATATTTTTGGAAAGCATTTGAATAGATCTTTCGAAATAACGCATAAAAATATAATCCTTCCATTTAAAAATTTTGAGTAATATTGCTCCAAACATTTTTCTTCAAAATTTTTGTATCTAGTTTAACTTTTAGGTAAAATATCGCTTTTTTTGGGTTCTGGGGAGTTAAAATTGTTACACCAGTTGCTGTGAGAATAAAACTAGCAGTAGCCGTCTTTGTTTTCGAGTTTACCAGTCATTTTCGATTTTTCAACGATATATGTAAACATATGTGTACATGTTTTTTTCTAATTACTATTGATATTTATTCATTTTTTCGACTTTGTTTTTCAATTATTATTTGATATTCGAAAGAAATATGGCAACTTCGGAATAGATTACAGCCGATTAGGCTGCCAGCATGATCGAGGCCGACAGTGATCGTGGTGATGAAATGCCATATTTGTCAGTTTTATGTGACGTCATCACGCTTAGTTGACGTCATCAAAAAACAAAAGACGTAACTTTGTAGGAAATTTCATTTTGAACACTTTTGTAATACATTACTATCTTCTACAAGCTACCAGTAACGAGTAATTAGAGTATAAATTACTAATTATGACGTCATTACAAATACTACAACGTCATCAAAAAAAAAAATACCAATTTGTAGAAAATTATCTACTGGACAACTTTGTAATAGATTGTTCTTCTCTAAGTCCAACAGTATTCGCAGCAAACAAGGTTAAAGCAACCTTACTCAAAAGTGCCAAAAACTGCAAAAGTTTCGTCGTCTTCAAAGGGTTAAGTGCCTTGCCCGAAGCAAACTAACCAAACTAATCATCAGACAATTAGTTAATGTAAAGGACTTTACCTGGTGAATGAAGTAGGTAACAAGTATAATCCCAAAGTAGTAATAGGGGAAACTGCCATCTGCTTGTTTGAATGATGGCGTCCAATAAATCACTGCTGCAAACCACACAGTGAATATTAATCTGAAAGAAGAAAGTGTCGTGTAAATCAAGTGTAAATAAAAGGCAAACTATTTTAAATGTAGTTTTTTGACCCTTCAAAAAACAATAAATAAGGGAACACATGCTTGCAATATAGAAAAGGAAAGCAGAAAAAAAAACAACATTTGTTATAGCATATTATGGAAAAATTAAATGTTATATATGCAGCCTTAAATTTAACTAAGCTGAATGAGACTTGTTATTGTTCAAAAATTTATTAAAATTAAATGGAATAAATCAGAAATTAAAATAAAAAAATTATGGTTAGCATTGTCATTTGGCAATAAAACAACAGTGAAAGTTAAACAAACAAGGAATTAAAGAACTATGCCAATTCATATACAATCTCCCTAAATGGCCAAATGGCGGTGGTAAACCCAAAGCCAATGGAAATATCAAATGACTGAGTTTTTTACAGATTAAATTGTGGGTCAAAATATTTGATCTTCACCATAAGAAATGGAAATAAAAATAATCTTTAAATTGAATGAATACATAACAGTAGTAATGCAATATATTTAGATAGGATATTCATGTTTATTCCCGTGAATGGGAAAACCAAGGTGGTTAACACAAGCACAATCGTCAGATCACCTTGCGCCCACCGTCGGGTTATCGGAGCTATTGCAATATGTTGTGTATGATTCACATGTTACTTCAAATTTGGTAGAACCCATTAATACAATGGGTTCAGGCAATGTCTGTTAAATGCCTTGCCCAAGGACACAACCGACTAGCTAGTGCCCAGTTTCGTACCCGCAACCCTTTGGCAAAAAGGCGACGCACTAACCAACTAGACTGATTTGTTTGTTAGATCTAACTTAAATGCACTGAGAAAGTCCGTTGCTTTTTAAAAACCTTGCAATCTAAATATAATTAAAAGCATCGTTTACCTATATCGAACTGCTTTAAGAAAGATGTCCAATGGCCTGGGGCCAGAAGTATATTTAGCAATAACAAGAGGAAGAGCTATTTGCAATGGTGTGAGCGGTATTGCCAGCAATGCCAACGTTTCCTTGTGGATTCCACACTCAATGAGTTTCAGCGCAACAATCGATTCGGAAGCGAAACCAATCTGGAATGGGATGAGTGAAATTTTAAAGAAATCTTGTATAAAAATTCTAAAGATTTGAGTAAAATTCTAAAGATTTCTTGTTTAAATTTTTTTTATAGATTTGAGTGAAATTTTAAAAGATGAGTAAAATTCTTAAGATTTCTTGTTTAAAAATTTTATAGATTTGAGTGAAATTCTAAAAGATGAGTAAAATTCTTAAGATCTCTTGTATAAAAATTCTAAAGATTTGACTGAAATTTTAAAAGATAAGTGAAATTCTAAAGATTTGACTGAAATTTTAAAAGATAAGTGAAATTCTAAAGATTTCTTGTTTAAAATTTTTATAGATTTGAATGAAATTCCAAAAGATGAGTGAAAATCTAAAGATGAATGCAATCTGGAATGTATCAATCTGTATTATTGTGGTAATCAATATAGACCTGTCCCATTACCATATTCACTAGTGTTTAATATAAAGTAAAAATTCTTTCGATATCAATTTTTTTTTTCACTAAATTTTTTTTATATTAATTTTATTCAGTATAGTTTTGCAGTTTTTCACTAGGGAGCAAAACAATCTAGAATGGAATGAGTTAAATTCTAGAGATCTCTTGTTTTAAAGCAAAGGAAAATAGGAAAATATTAATCACTTGCCCTAATTAAAATAATATATGTTAATACATATATATGTTGGTATAGGAGGACAAGTTACACGGGGTGCTTAATAAAATATAGGTTAAAACAGACACGGGCAAACTACTGCCCCGAGCTAAATCCATCCTGTAGTCTTTTATTATGGCTCGCCGGATGTTATTGACATGTTAACAGACTAAATAGCAATATCACAGCTAAATTTTTACGTTGCTTGACGCAACAGTGCTTTCTGGTTTTATTCAGTAATGTACTGTATTTCTTAGTTTAATGTTTTTTATAAGCAGTGGCAAACTATATGTGAGTGGCAGTTAGATTACTTAGCCCGCCAGTTCAGGAATGATATATTTTTAAACCTGATCCAAAAATACTGCCCACCCCTGGGTTAAAAGTTTGCAACGTACTTCTAAGAGATCAATATGTTTTGTTTGTTTGTGGGAATTCAATAATGTTTAATTATTAACCAAAAGGGTAAGTTTATAACATTGCATGCAGAATGAGTCCGTTCAGCACACACAAGATAATAAAAGATTATTGCAGATTGCAAACACTTTGAAATGGGACAAAGTTATGATGAAAAGGTAAATGTGGCAAATGCAGTTTCCAGCAATTATAAAAGCAGTCTGTTTTACTACATAGAATACCGTACAATGCCTTACAAAGAATCAGGTTACGGCAGCTATTACAATGAATTGTAAACGATAGACAGACTTTAGTTGCTGCAATTAACTTCAGCCCATTAATCCGCTTCTACTACATTTCTACTATGTATGCATAACTGTCAATGTGAGCTACAGGCAGATATACAAATTAGTTACTTTTTTAACTAAAAGTTACTAGTCTGCAATTAGAATCGATTGATAATGCTTAAAAAGAGTATCTTTTATGTTCATCATAACCTGCAATCTCATGGCAAGAAGTTTTAACTTAAGATTTTTAAAGGATTTACAAAAGAACAAATCGCCATTGCGTAAAACAGGAACAGGAGAGTTAGACTGGAGCACGGTACACCAGGACACCGGGTCGTTTGTCCAAAAACCAACCTTAGCGGCCGAATGGTTGAAATTTAAACTCACACAGACGCAAATAAACCAGTATGAAAGGTAATTTTGGTAACGCCTTTTTGTCTACTTTGGTTAAGAAATGTTTGTAGCTTTGTGAGGTAAATAATGCAATGCAGGGTTTATACCTTTTGATGAAAACTAGGATCGTGCTAAATGTGAATAAAACTAAATGATAGATGAAAACTTAAAATCAAACAAATTAATATTCATACCAAAATATTTTTTGTAAAATGAATAAAATGACTTAATGCCAACATTAGAATTTTACTAAGATGCTACAATTTTGCAAGGTGGTTATCTTGGTGATTGAATGTTCAGAAAAAAGTAGTGTTAAAAAATAATACATATTTTGTGAAAACTGTAGCATATTTTTGGAAAACTGTAACATATTTTATGAAAACTTTAGCATATTTTGAGAAAACTGTCACATTTTTTGTAAAAACTGTATTACTAAAGTAGTATGTATTATAAACATTTTCTATCTTTTAACAGAGAAGGCTACCTTGCTCCTGTTAAAGTGCTAAGTGATGCTCAATGTGATCTTTTGCTGGAAGACTACAGGAAATTCATTGTAAATACTCAAATATTATTGTGTGGTAATCAATACAGATCTGTCCCCTTACCTTACATAGTGTTTTATATAACTGAAAATTCATTCGATATGAAAAACTTATTTTGATATTAACTCTTTTGTATATTCATTTTATGCAGTACAGTTTTGCAGTTTTGGAAAGTTGATAATGTTTATGCGGTATATTGGTTTTATTTTTTATTTTCGCGCAGTTAGTTTTTTGAGTATCTTGAAAACGAAAAACTTATTTTGCTTTATAAAAGTGAAAACGCACCCACGGATACACAGGGTCAAAAATCTATTAAATTTCGGGCGAGTAAGAATTCACTCGCATGTGGAAGCTCACACGAGTAACGGAAGTAAATCGTTTACGCGAACATTTTGATAAAGCTGCTGTAAGAATTATAGACCCCAGTATTCGGACGCGCCATGTGTATAATAAAACGGTTGCAATGATGAGGATTTGTTTTTTATTCCTCTATGCGTCAGTTGAATAGAAAGCGATTGCAATAAATGTTAATATTAGTTTTTTATTTGCAAGAGTAAATTCTTACCCGCATGGCGTGTACTGTTACTTGTGCGTTTTTTTGCATGTGGATACATTTGTACTCCAATATTTAAATGAGTTTTATGATTTGCGCTACCACCAGGATAGTGACGGCCACCCTTTGTTCTATGAGTTCCACAAAAACCAAACTGGGGATTCAAGCAATGTTTTGATGCATGCACTTGGACATTGGAGGATAACCAGAGCATTTCACGACATCATATTCCACCCCGGTATTTGTGTAAGTGGAGCTGATTGCCAAGTTTGCAAAGATTTTTCAGGGCAGTAATAAAATCGATGCGCAGAAATCGATTTCAAAGAAAATTTAATAACTAAAATTGATGCGAAGTTTAAAACTCGGAATTTGTTACTTTTCATCACACTAATGAGGTTAAGTTTAAAATTATGGGGTGTTGAAATTGCCATGTTATCACAAGTATTGCAGTGTGCTGTTCATGGTTCATCTGTTTAATAGAATTCACTTTTAATAGAAAACCAAGGGGGTTAACACACGGGCAATCGTCAGATCACCTCACGTCCATCGTCGAGTTACCGGAGCTATTGCAGCGTGTTGTGTATGATTCACACGTTCACTCAGTTTCAATAGAATTCATTAATTAGCTGGGTTTAGGCAATGTTCGTTAAATGCCTTGCTCAAGGACACAACCAACTAGCTAATGACCAGTTTCGAACCTGCAATTATTTGGCTGAAAAGCGACGCACTAAACCACCAAGGTATTTGTACAAATTGTTCTAAGACCATTTTACCTTAGCTAAGTCTAATACCATAAAAATGTTAATGAAAATAAAGCTATTTGAACAGATTGTTCTGAGACTATTTTCCACTTATTAAGTCTAATAACATAAAAAAATTTAACAAGACTTTACGAACTACACATATTGCCAATTAGGTTCCTGCGTCCCAATTGATAGGAAATGACGGAAAAGAATCAGCGATTCGATTTTGGCACGACCAGCTGTTTGCCAAACCAGCTAAATACGGAGGATGCGTTGCGTGGCACCAGGATTACAGTTATTGGACCCGGACCTACCCCATGAAGCATATTACGGTGGGGACTTCTGGTTCTAAGTACTACAACTGGCAACTGTATGCCCGCCGGCCTTTTCACATTTTTTAAATGATATAATATTAATTGTAATATATAACATTACTTAATTACTTAAAAAATGCACAGAAAATGCTTCTGTATCCCGTATTTAAATGTGAGGTAATATTGTAATACTGACTACAAATTACATCTTCAAAGATAAAAGGTCTTTAACAATACAGTAAAGGTGTAATGGAATGTACAAACTGTACAGTATAGGTAAAACATTACAAATTGCTAACTTTCTATGGTGTTGAAACATTTCGAAATGTAACACAAATTACTAGAGAATCTGCATTTTTCCTAACATATTTAAAAAAATGATTTTAAAAGTTTTCAGATGTGTTCTTCCTTCTACTAAGTAACCAAGTAAAATGCTCTGTAAATCTAGCCATTCCTGTTCTGGCACTAAAATAGCTATTAACGAAATTAAAAAATTGCTATTTCTTGCAGCTTTTTTTTTAATTTAAAAATTGCTGTTTCTTACAGCCTTTTTTTAATTCAAAACTTGCTCTTTCTTACAACCTTTTTTCAATTCAAAAATTGCTTTCCATTAACTGGTAATTCAAAAATTGCTTTCCATTAACTGGTAATTTTTTTTCTGTATATTCAACTTGAAGTAACTAAACTCCTTAGATTCACATTGCCCTGGATGAACAGACAGAGAGCAACGGATGTATTCATTACATACCAGGATCTCATAGATGGCAAAGGGGTGGAAATCCACTTCCAGTGACTGATTTCAACTTTAAGGACATGGAATCTATCAAGGTAGCATGAACTACACTTTATGGAATAAATTGGTGTTGTTGCAACCGACAGCATGTTTATTAAGTACTTATTTTAGACTTTAATAATCAACTAATTAAAATCTAAATAACATAATCTCCTCATTTATACGTGAAAGGATTTTCCTTCTACTGTCATACAATGTGTGCCACTTTACTAAAAGCAAGCAAATTCGACACTTAAGTTAATGCCTGTTCCTAATTATACAAAATGATACAGATTTTATGATTGCTATGCTTAAGGTGGTCCCATGACTTACATATCGTTCAACGATAGCAGGACCTTAGTGTCTAAGGCCATTGTAATCTGTCGATTGATATACAACTAACTAAATACCAATGTCAATTGTTTAACAATAGGTCACCACAAGAAATAACTTAGACATCGGTTAAGGTATATAACTTAACCAATTAAAGCAGGTCCAGTTGACTGCATATTTTGGTGGGGTGTCCATATAAATGCCCATATTATTTGTGTATATACGATTCTCACCATAGACCACATTCTATTTATAATCGATCCATAATAAAAGAATTTACAGACAATTTTAACCGATGAAGAAAAAAAGGAATTTATCCCAACAGCTTGCAAGTTAAAGAGAGGAGAAGTTAGTTTCCACCATCCTTTAATGGTTCATGGATCATTTCCAAACAGGTGAGTATATGAGTATAAACATATGACTATAAATGACTATAAACGAGTGAGAATATAACTATAAGAGTGTAGAGTATGAACACAGGGAATAGGCAAAGATGTAGGCTTTCCCACAAAATAAAGAAGAATCAATGAGATTCTTCTTTACTCACTTTGCACAAAATTATTTTCTTTCATCTAAATTTAAGAACCTAATTGTGTGGAAAAGCTAATTATCTAACTGTGAAGAAATGCTGAAATTATGCTGTGATTGGACACACCACTAATACTGTATATATGCCATAATGTACATAACAGATGGGCAAAAAATTTGGCTATTCTAGTGTATATAAATACATGTAATATAGTGTATATGTTATAAAGTACAAATACATTATACACCCAAGATTATGAGCGGTATATGTAATATAGTGTTTAAGTTGTAAAGTACAATACATTATACACCCGAGATTATGAGTGGTATATGTAATATAGTGTTTAAGTTGTAAATTACAATTCATTATACAACCAAGATTATGATTGGGTTAGATAAAGTTTGACAAAGTCTGCATATCACAGATCAGAGAAACCACGAAGAGCTGCTGTGGTTAATTACATCGCTGACGGAGTTAAGTCTGCCGTTGATACTTCCTTG
This sequence comes from Ciona savignyi, assembly GCA_000149265.1. Lineage (NCBI taxonomy): Eukaryota > Metazoa > Chordata > Ascidiacea > Phlebobranchia > Cionidae > Ciona > Ciona savignyi. Next base: position 224,829 of record CH001961.1, read on the forward strand.
CTGGAGGGCACGGAACCAATTCCAAAAGACCATGAACTGCGTGGTCAATTTTACCCGTTGATATATGATCCGGGGTGGGCCATTTAAGTGTTCGAAGCATTTTAGGATCGACAAATTTTGAAGGATTGATTTTGTTATGAAAACAATGCGTTTTTTGGTGACCATTGACAATCAAATAAAGATGTGATTAAATAAACTATGTAGTGTTTAATCATAGATAAGACAGGAAATTATGTACTCCAACTAATCAAAAGTTTTTTTTGTTAATTGACCATAACAAATTTGGTTACATTTTACTGATTAGTAAACGTGGGTAGAACATGTAATGCTATGTTTTTCTAGCACTAGGTCTATCAAAGGTGTACAAAACCTTAAAAATTAAAATTACACTTACCTTGGCAGTTAAGAGGATAACGACATATTGCAACACGTTTGGTAGACATATTATTTTGAACAACAATTTATACGTGGAGACTACTCCATTGGAGGAATCATCTGAATGATTCTCAGTGGTTTCACTTTTGAACAGCATTACTAAGGTCGTGGTAATAAAAAATACAATGGCCCAGAAGTACATGAAACCTGTAAAACATGGAAAAAGGTTAAGCATCCCAATTAGATTGCTAACTCATAGTATCTAGGTTACCAACTGGTAGCTGTTTATGGGAAAAACTAAAATGATGGAAAGCGGAAGGGAGGGAAACTGCACAATAAAATAAAGATTAGGGCTTTTGAGTTAGTTTTAAACATGGAGTTGGAGTTTAGGTTAGTTCTGGGGTTGAGATTATAGTGTTCAGGGCAGGGTTAAAATTAGTTTTCGTGAGTTTCCCTTTTTTCCACTTTTCCTTCTTTTAGTGCTGTCCCCTTTAAACAGAGGTTAAGTATTTATCATCCAGAATAAAGCCAAAGATCCTTTAACAATTCAGCTATGTTCCTCACATGAATTAGTAAGTAATTTTTAAATACTCCAACCCCCCCCCCCCAAAAAAAAACATATATTACTCCCCCCCCAAAAAAAAACATTTATATAAATGGTTTGGTGTAATTATAAGCTTCCAATTTTGTTTAACATGGTGTGTGTTATACAATACCACTTTGAAATGCCAAGATAAATCGAAGACCTTAAAATAGCTCTCCCACCTTTAAGTATATAGAATATTTACCATATGAAGCAAGAGTAACTATTCTCTAATCTGTCCAGTCATGATCACAACACATACTTCGGAGATGGATGTTTAAAGCTTAATGGTAAAAATTCGGAAGTATAAAACACATCTAAGTTGTTGTTACTGTATTATGTATATCCTGTTCAAATGATATAAAAAGTGACTTAAATACACAAACTGTTTTGAACCAGTTTGTCGGAAGGTCACCAAAACGCAGTTTACAACTGACCTGCTAAATTAATGAGACCGACTTCTTGGGGAACAAACCGGAGGTATTTGTTGCAGAAATCTGCAGATTCCAATGCGAGAAATACAACGTAACCAAGAAAATATCCAGCAGTCTGCAATGCAGAAAAAATGTTGTTTGAAGGATATAAAAACATGCTTTTTGTTTAATTTATTTAAGGTTATAAAGCAATACACGCTTTTAGTTACGTGCAGAAAAAAGGGTTTTATATTTTAAGGTTATAAAGCAATACACGCTTTTAGTTACGTGCAGAAAAAAGGGTTTTATATTTTAAGGTTGTAAAGCAGGGCTGGTCAACCCGCGGCTCTTCGCTCAGTTCCATGCGGCTCTTTTCCGCAGGCCATATTTTTTCTTCATGACGAAGGCTATGTCCGGAAATTGTACCAAGTAGGCTATGTAATAAAGGCAACACCCTTCCTATTTTTTAATCTATTTCTTAATGCTGTTTTCTGTTAGGGGGTTTCCTGCTTAGTAATATTCATAACAATAAAAGAATTGTAAGTTTCTGTCATTGTGTGTATGATATGGCTCTTTGTGGTAATACAGTAAGAAATTTGGCTCTTAGTCTCGGACTGGTTGGCCACCCCTGTTGTAAAGCAATACATGCTTATGATTACGATTAGGTTTATTTTTTCACACCTTAATTATAGTGAAGATTGGCATACATAATTAAAAGAAGCAAAAAAAAACGGAATCGAACATTAGGATAGGAAAGGATATTCATGGCTATCTCTGTGAGTGGAAAAACCAAGGGGGTTAACACACTAGCAATATTCAAATCACCTCGCGCCCACCGTCGGGTTATCGGAGCTATTGCCGTTTGTTGTGTATGAATCAAACGTTTATTAAAGTTAGTAGAACCCATTATTCAGGCAATGTCTGTTAAGTACCTTGACCAATGATCTGACGATTACCCGTGTGTTAACCCCATTGGTTTTCCCATTCATGTGGATAAACATGAATATCCTATCCTATGTACGCAGTGAAATATCCTATTTAGCAACCCCTTCCTATATACAAATTAATATGTTAACGGAATATTTCTCAAACCTGGCCAACAGAGTTGCAAGTTGAAGCGAGTCCAACATTCTTTTTGGAGAGCATCGTAAGTGCCCAGCCGTCCACTGCAATATCTTGGGTAGCAGCGCAAAAATTGAGAATGAAAAAACAGACAGTTAGCTTCCATACATCTGGCTCACTTCCCCCTAAAATGGAATCCAACCTAAAAGTCGAGAAACGGATAATTACTTAAAACTTGTGTTTGCAAATTTAAACAACAGTTGGTTACTCCTATTAAAAGCAAGAATATATATCAGGCATAAATAACTACATAGTAATTAATAAAACTGTTATGATGACTGCCTTTCAGTCAAACTTTAGACTGTTTAGAGCAGTTGGAAAAAGGCCGAATCCACATTTATTATCCGGTTAAAATTTGACGTGACGGTTAACCACAAAAACAGTTAACCATGGTAATTTTTGGCACCCCTAGCTTTAATGCAAATAATAATATAATCCTTACTTGAATGATAATATCATCATGATAATACCAATAACGTATTGAGTTGGGACCAGCCATGTTTTTCGCCGGCCAAAATTTTGTATATACGCTCCATCTACTAATGGTGCCCATAATAACTTAATACTGAACGGCCAAAACACAAAACTGAAAAGAGCTTGCTGCTTGTAGTCAATACTTTTGGCCTGAAGATGAAAAAATCAATTTTTAAATGCATAATGTAAAAATGTTCGGAATCAATTCAAAATGGTATTCCGACCAGTTAGTCTGGTGGTTTAGTGTGACGCCTTTTAACAGAAATCGTCAGATTACTAACCATTGATTAGCTATTATGTGTCTTGCCCAAACACACAACTGACAACTTAAATCTACTTAAATTGTGGAAACTATTTTGGGGCTTTATTTGTCCGATTAAAACTACCAATTAAAGGATATTGCATCATACAAGAGCACATAGCCTAATTACCAGGTACACAATACGCTATAGTAAAAATCCTTTCTACGTTTAAAATATACCAAAAAAGGTAGCAAAGATAGCACCGTACCGCTAATAGCATTGGAATACTCCCAGCCAGACCAAGTGGAATTCCTTGTAGAATGTACAAGAATAGAAGCAGAAGCACGCTTGATCTGTCTTCGTACCACCAATGCATCTTAGAGCTTAACACCGATTCAGAGGAAATTGAATTACTGTTCGTTTCGCCAGATTTCATGTCCACGAAATTTGAATTTTCTAACTGTGTTTCGTTATTTCTTGAACGAGATCGTGCGTTTAAACCGTTCATTTTCTACAAAACTTTAAAAATCCTATTTCCATTTACAAATACACAGTGCACCCCACTTATATCATTGGTCTAAAGATCGTATAAAAATAGCAACAATATAAAATATAAATCTAACTTACAAACTTAACCACATGAACCATAATACTTTTTAAAAAGGAACTAAGTTAGATGCACAAAATAAAAAAATAGCACCCATAAAATATGGAAATACAAAATAGCTAAATTACTAAGCAAGGAAAATTTGCACATTCTATAAAAAATTGACACGGTCATATTATATATCTATATATTTATATACGCGTTATATTAAATATTACTGTTTACTAACAATATACAAAACTGTCTCTGCTTTAATGCCTGGATTTTCAACATTGATCAAATGGTTTGAGGTCTAACCTTGTTTAATGATAACAATTTGTTATTGTTTATTAGTAGTTATACCAAAAATAATGTGTGTGTCATATACCAGTGGGAAACTCGGGTTAAAATTATAGATGAACAATACACAGTGAATAGTGTGAATTAATATCAACATTCTACTCCATATTTGTCAAAGTTTCTGAGGATTACATTGAGTCGGATTTGTACTTTTCCCATCGCGGTTGTATGCAGTTTGTACCTATCTGCACCTGCGTAAACCAAGTCTGGGTTCTTTAACTGCGGACAACCTCCGACGAAATATTGCATCAGTTCTTCCTGGAACGTTCCGTTCGGCTTCCAAGTGACGCACTCGATAGTGTGGCACCCTGGTGACGACGGCACGTGTACGAAGCCGTAGCCGTAGAGCTCATTCCTGCCGTGAATGTCTTGATACCACACCTGCAGATGTAGTCGCGGCCAGCCCTGTAAACCCTTGGTGGCATAGTGCACATCAATGGGGTGGCTCCAGTATGCCGCTTGCTCGTTTTCAGGGTTATCGACGTGAGTTTGACCCTCTTTTACTCCAGCGATCAGCTTCCAAGCCCCACCAGCGTGCAAACCCCACTTACAGAACAAACTGTGACTTGGAAATTCACTCGCACCTACAAGTTGACCTATAACATGCACCTCAGCCATTCTAACCCTGGAAAACCGACACATGTTATTTCTTGTTTTCACTCAAAAAAATTAATTAGATTTATAAAATCAATGAAAGAATGTCTTAATTTTCCATTGGGCCTACTTTTGCCCAGCCAAATTTTCCATGTTATCTCTCCAAATAATTTAAAAATTACACCGATATTGCACTCACACATAACGCCACAACCAGTGATTAATCTTAAGCATGAAGTAACGGATTCATTAAAATACAAAAACACAAGAACCCAGTTCTGATACCAGCACTTTTACTGCTATATATCTTTGTAAAATATCTGACACACAAAAAACAAGGGAAAAGAAAATTCATGAAAATCCAAACTCGAAATCACCAAAATACTCATCTGTACATTTAACAGACCATGTTTTGTTGCAATTAATGTTTCCACAGTTTTGGATATTATTTCTCAACAACTCCGCCATAGGTTCATGCTAAACTGGAATCTACCAATAAGCAACCGTACAGACAATTGGAAATATTTGAAAAAACATCGCTTTTTTAAAATAGTGACAGAAATAAAAAAGACGATATGAATGTTGTTTATTTCATCCCACCAAGGGGGTTTCCCCCACCCTGTTGAAACTGCCTCATCATGCTTTGAAGTCCATTCATTCCCCCCATTTGTTGCAAAACACGAGGGTCCATGAGTTTAGCCATCTGTCCGTTAAGTCTGGCCATTTGGGACGGGTTGACGTTTTTGTCCATTCCGCCAGGTTTAAAAAGTCCTTTCATGCCTCCCATTTTCTTGACCATTTGCGCGAATTTACCGTGCTGGTTCAGCAACTCCGTCACCTCCTTCGGATAGCTGCCAGAGCCGCGTGCGACACGCGCAATGCGATTGGGATTCTTGGAAAACAATTTCGCGCCGTCTTTATGATCAAGTTCTTCATCAGTCATGCTGTCCATGATGGTCATTAACCTCTTCAATCTCTCTGTCGAGTCCTTTTCATGCCCTTTAGTCATGAAATCATTAAAACCAGGTATCATACTCATGATCTGACTGAAGGGACCCATCTTCATAATATTTTGGAACTGTTCATACATGTCTCTTAAGGTGAACTGTCCGTGTTTAAGTTTATCGAGTAATTCTTCATTCTCGTCAAGTTTGAGCTCGTTTACTTTGTCAATAAGTCCTTCTATGTCACCCATGTTCAGGAGCTTTTTCACAAACGGTTGAGTTTTAAACATTTCAAAATCATCAATATGTTCACCGGTTCCAATAAAGATAATAGGAGATTGAGTGGCAGCTACAGCACTAAGAGCGCCTCCACCCTTGGCATGGCCATCCAATTTTGTGACAATAACCGAAGCCACATCGACTTTTTCTTTAAACGCTCTTGCCTGTGCCTCGCAAGCCTGTCCAATTGAGGCATCCATGACGAAAATCACATTATCCGGGGCCACAACGTTGTAGACCTGTAACATTTCCTCAAAAAGTGAGTCTTCCTGCTTGTGCCTGCCACTCGTATCGACGATAATTATCTCGAAATTTTCATCTTTAAATTTGTCCACACCTTCCCCAGCGATTACGACCGGGTCTGCTTCAGTGTAGCTTCCATAAAACGGGATTCTTGCCTTTGTGGCGTTTTGCTTCAGCTGGTCGAATGCTCCAGCACGGAAAGTATCGGCGCAGATCAAACAAGTCTTCCAGTTTTTCCTCTGATAGTAATACGCCAGCTTCGTACAAGTAGTTGTTTTACCACTTCCCTGAAGTCCGACAAACATGATCACATTTGGTTTGCCTTTCGTGGGCTGCCAGGCTTTTACTCCAGGGTCAACAAGCTTAACAAGTTCCCGAAAAACAGCGGATTGAATCATCTTCCTTTTATTAAGTCCGGATGCCATTTCGTCAAAGTCGATTGCAGAGCGTACATTTTCGCGTAGTTTTTTCACAAGTCGTATATTGACATCAGATTCCAACAACGCCCGGCATATCTCACTGAGCATGGATTGCAGCACCTCTTCATTGATAATCGTTGCGTTACTGAGTGAACGCAATGCATTGTTGATTTTTCGTCCTAAATCCGCTAAAACCATTGTGTGTGGCTAAATATGCTGCGATTACTACAAAGCCTGTAATACAATCTGATTTCCCAGAATTAAATTGGTTAAAAAGTTGATTAGAAATAAGAAAACAAGGACCACGTCAGCATAAGGCCTAATATTCTTTCAAAATATCCTTGGTTTTATTTCCATTATTGTAATCTTTAATTATTTTGAATAATCGACTGCATAAACAGTTGATTTATTTACAGATTATAGTTCACAGAATAAAAACCTTATTACGACTAAAATTCTAGATATAACGTGGCCTTTTCTGCACATGTGACCAGATGACCATTTTGGTTTCGCTTTGTAAATAAACTGTTTTTCCATATGTACGTACGAATACGCAACTAATACTGACGTCATCAACAATACATATGTTGCAAGTAAGTGGTTAATCAAGTGAAACGAATTAAAAACCGTTAATATAACGGGGAGTTAAATTTAATTAAAACAACCCAACACCACCATTAAAGCTTGTGACATTATTATCTTAAAACAATTTATTCTGTTAACAACCAATCGTATTAACTTAAATACTACTAAGTCCAATGGCTAGTTAAGAATGGTGGCATTGTCTTTACTATTTCTAAGGGCGCAGTAATATTGAAGAAAAGTTAAAATCATATACAACATACTGAAGTATAACAAAATTTAAAAAAGTAAGCATAAGGTTACCTGAGGATAGAATGTGTGGTAACCCCCTGTGTTTACCCATTTAATTACGAGTAAAAAATATTAACAATCAATAAATCCTACCGCTAGATGGCGTCGACAACTTTCAACAATTTTTTAACTATTACTAAATCAAGCTGTCGGAATAATAACAGTTTTTTTAATATTATTCACTTATCATTAACTTTTCACTTGTTTTATAACAGTTTGGAGAGTAGCAATTTATCTGTTGATTGCAGGTATAGTTGCAAGCGAATAAAATAACAGCTTCAAATTTATGAACAATTTTTTTCTTTCGTCACGCTTGAATGCACGTTACTAACAACGCAAGTAAAAACGAAAACACGCAGGATTTGACGTTTTTACCTGTTTTTTTAAGAAGTTTTACAGTCTGTAACACAAATTAGCCTGCAATGCGAACAACACCGCTCTGGGCTGACCAGCCAAAAGACAACTCTCAAATTGGAAAATGGTAAGAAATTTAATTTAGGGTTATCTTTACGATAAACTGCATTTTACGCAGTCGGCTGATTTTTTGTGATATAATAAAAATCCTCTATTCGCCTCGTGTGATTTTAACTACAACTAAACACCAAACGTGTGATTTAAATTTACTAAAACGTGAAAAAAAATTAAAATACTGTATCATACTTAACCTTCTTCAGCAGTGCAACATTTGGCCCACGGGGCGGACATGTCTTGTAGCCCCGTAAAGGGTTTTTTACCGGCCTGTAGACTGTATCTTACCATAACCCTGTAATGTGGCCCTAGCATTAAGAAATAAATATGGGTTTAAGAGATTTGAATCCTATTCATGTAACAATCCTATTCATGTAACAATCCAGTCCACCAAGGCTCTATTGGAAAGTTCGTTTTCTGTGCGCCGGATTTTTGCGCCAACATTTTTAACGTAAATTTTGCGCCACGCCAGTAATACTAATTTGCACCACCACAAACAAAGTTGCAACATTTTTAATTAAAACTTTGAAATATAAAGTTAAAAGTGTCAAAATACTGACATAAATGAACGTAAGTGTAATCACGCCACGCCACATGATTTTTGGACTTTTTTGCGCCGGTACCCGGAAAAGTAGTCCGTGCGCCACGCCAGATATATCCGGCGCATCATACGAACTTTCCAGTACGGCACCAATGTCTTAATTTTCCCACATTTGGCCTGCCAACCACAGAAGTTACCCACCCATGTTCTACAGCATTTATGACATTGCATTTAAACCTGATGGGACCCAACTGCTTGTGGCAACCGGAAACAAAATCATTGTGTATGACCCAACAGACGGCACTCTCGTTCAAACATTAAGAGCGCACAAGGACACTGTTTATTGCCTCGGCTACTCAAAAGATGGTATGTTATATCTTATTTTAAATGATGAGTTTTTACGACCGTTTGTTTTACCGTTTTTTTCTGTTTTTTTATCGTAATTTGCTTCATTGGCCATTATTTAGTACGGGGCAAAAAATTGATTGAACTAAAACTGAATAAACTTGTTTGACTGAATAGCTTGGTGGTATGGTGCGTCTTTTTTAGCTGAAAGGTTGCAGGTTCAAAAGTGGTTGCTGGATAATTGGTTGTGTCCTAGGGTAAGACACTTAACGTACATTATTTGAATTCACTGTATATAATAAGTTCTAACAAGATTGATAAAACGTCTTTTATCCTATCATGAGAAAGAAATAATAATTAATAATAATAAAGGAAAAATTTAATTCCTGTCTGTGCAAACTTTAGATTTTTTATTATCATCTCTCTGTCAACTGTAATGTAGCATTTAATAAAAATTAATTATAACTTTGGGTTAATAGTCAAAATTACTTGTTTTATTGCATACAATTCTTTGTATCTACATAGCCCAACCCAGTGCATCTATATAAATGTTTGTTTCAATAGGGAAAAGGTTTGCGTCCGGCAGTGCTGATAAATGTGTCATCATCTGGACTGATAAGCTGACTGGGATTCTTAAATACACGTAAGTATCTAACTTGCTGCACTTTACTATCAGGCTGTTCATACGGTAGGTTAAATATGCATAAAACAACCGTAAGAATGTTTCTTATTCAAAGTATCTAGCTTGCTGCACTGTAGTATCTAGCTTGCTGATCTATCCTATCAGGTTAATGGATCTGGTAGGTTAAATATGCATAAAACAACCGTAAGAATGTTTCTCTTTAAAGGCACAATGAATCGATCCAATGTCTCGCCTACAACCCGGTCTCACCTCAACTAGCCTCTTGTGCTGTCAATGATTTTGGTGAGTTTTATTCTCGTTTTCAGTGTCAACAATTGGCCTTGTTTTCTACTTTGCATATTTTCCGTTATTTTTACAGATCAGTCTAGTGGTTAAGTACGTCGTCTTTCAGCCGAAGGGTTAAAGGTTAGAAACTGGTCATTAGCTAGTCGGTTGTTTCCTTGGGCAAGGCACTTAACGGACATTGCCTGAACCCAGCAGATTAATGGGTTCTACCAAATTAAAGGAACATGTCTATTATATACAAATACAACACTCTAAAATAGCTCCGGTAACCCGATGGTGGGCGCGAGGTGATCCGACGATTGCCTGTGTGTTAGCCCCCCTGGTTTTCCCATTAACGGGGATAAACACGAATATCCTAATTACCAACCATGTTCAGGAAAAAAATTAAATTGGGGTATGATTGGTTAAGTGCTATGCTATATGGCATGGTTGTTAATTGCACCTTAAATACCCTAACCACCTAACATCCATTGACAATACACTCAATTATCACCACAACGGATCCTATTACTTTTAATTGGGATTTTTGTACCAGGTTTATGGGCTCCAGAGCAGAAGTCGGTGAACAAGCACAAGATAAGCAACAGGATTACATGTTGCAGGTGCCTTATAACATGCCCTTTGGTGATAATTACACCTTTTTCCACCCAAAATGGGAAATTCCTGCATTCCATACTTAGTGCAAAAGTTTTCTAAAAATTACTGAAAATTAACGAAAAATTATACACTGAAATTTTGTTAAAAATGACGGAAACTTTAAATCAACATAAACATGTATCAAGTCTGTTGTATTTTAAAATTCCACATTTAAATAATTCATCCTAGAATAATTGTAGAATCCAAACTGAATCATATAAGAAGACAGTCATGAGTCAAATTATTAGTCTTTACAATGAACTGTTTTGGCCTTATATTTCTGCTTCTAAGCTTAAGTATACTAGACGACAATTCCTAATTACCGTGCACCTTTGCAAAAAAACATTTACTTCCTATGTATCCATCTTTATCTGATTAATTCCATTCCGGTTTGACAATTCAGCTGGACCAGTGACGGGCAGTACTTGGCTCTCGGACTTTTCAGCGGCGTCATCAGTATTCGGAGCAAACTTGGTGAAGAAAAGATCAAAATTGAGCGTCCAGGAGGATCCTTGTCACCAGTTTGGTCCCTGAAATGGAACCACAAGTAAACCACAGATTTCACTTTCTTTTTAGGGCAAATTTGGGTACAGTTAAATCTAGTTATTATGCCATTATCGCTACTATATCCCTTTTGCAATACAGTATGCTGTAGCTGTTTTACTTATACAACAAACGGCTTTGGGACTAGCCCATTTTTTATTCGAACCTTACCCCCCAAAAAATTGTAGGGTGCATTGATAAATTAGTAGCAGCCAAGCAGACTTATATATCACACTGCATGAACATTTTTTCAGAGATGATACGAATGATGTTTTAACTGTGTGCGATTGGGGCCAGACTTTGTCCTTTTATCACCTAAATGGAAAACAGGTAAATACAACTATTTCTACATGTCAATGCATTGCCTATAGTTACTCATAAATTCTTAAAATCTCAGTAATTTATACTTTCTTTTCACTAGTTTGAAAGCAGTCTTCTTTTCATATATGTGTTATCCTATTGCAGGATTAAATTCTAACCCCTATGTTTATACTTTTAAGTCAACACAACCTTAATTTGCTATTTCAGTCCATTTTGTTATCCCAGCTTAAGTTTTGTAAATGTTTTATATAACCGACACTTGGTAATTTTTAACTGTAGTTGAAATTTGCTATACTTTTATAACATTAATTGCAATAAAATTAATATACCTCAAAGTATATTAGTAATCCCAATAAATGGAAAAACAGACAGTGGTTTGGCTAAAAATGCAGATTTCCCGAATGCTAACCTCCTTGGTTTTTCCATTCACAAGGATTAAGCATGAATATCCTATCCTTATCCAAGTTTTTCCTGTATGGTAACCCTCTCTCCCATTCAAATGATTAACATGAATATTATATCCTAAAATAAACAGCACTAATACAAATCTTTACCAGATCGGAAAAGACGCGAAACTTGATTACGACCCATGTGCGGTGCAGTACTATGACCAGGGAAAGTACCTAGTTGTGGGTGGGTCTAACAAGAAGACCTGTCTGTACTCGAAAGAGGGGTATTTCCTCGGGGTTATATCGGACAGTAGTAGTGGATGGGTGTGGTGCATCGCGTGCAAACCGGACTCAAATGTAGTGGTGAGTGACATCTGTTTATCGTAGACTTAAAGTTATTTAAATTATGCCTCTACATAAGGTCAAAACTGCACCTGCAATTTCAGTTTGTTTTTAACTTTACATGATGGGCTCGTCACTAGGACCTTTTGTATAGGAATCGGTATATATGTATCGGTCTCGTAAACCATTTAACCACACAACCATACCCATGTTTATGCGTTCTTTTCTTTTTTATCGAGTCAAGTTTTAACCCATGTGGGTCTTCACTTGGACCGTTTTTGTTTATTTTATGCATCGACCACATTAACCATTCAACCACACGATCGTACACCTTACACCTATGTTCCTTAGGTGGTCGGACACCAAGACGGCACAATCACTTGCCACCTCGTCACGTTTCAAACTGTGCACGGATTGTACCGGGACTGCTACGCGTTCCGTCAAAATCTCACCAACGTCGTAGTGCAACGTCTCAACTCCGATATCAAGCACATTGATCTGGATGAGGATGACGGCTCAAAACTCACCATAAAGTGCAACGATCTAGTGAAGCGAATATCGGTCTACAAGGACAAATTAGCAGTAAGTAGGAGACTAGGGTAGAACTTACCAGAAGTGATAAAGGTTGCGGGTAGGATATTCATGTTTATCCCCGTGAATGGGAAAACCAAGGGTGTTAACAACACACGTGGTTTGTTGGTAACAAACTAGCTGGGTAGAAACTAAAGCGAGATTAGTAATTGGTGGAAAGTGCCTTGCAAGTAGAACCAGCACAATTTGCATGAGTAGGAAAGGGTCTGTTGGGATAGGATATTCATGTTTATTCCTGTGAATGGGAAAACCAAGGTGGTTACCACACTGGCAATCGTCAAATCGCCTCGCTCATAATAAGAGGTGGTAAGTATGCGATATTTCGTTTTGTACCTCTTTATCAGTCAATCTTTGATTGACAGATTCTGAAACGTTTTAAATAATTACCCAAATATATCAAACTCCACCTCCCAGGTCCAGTTGTCGGATCGTATAGTCATCTACCAACATGAGACAAAGGATGGGGAATCGAAGTACGTCCCGGTAAACAAAATACTCAAGAAGTTTGAATGCAATCTGCTGGTGGTGTGCAGCGAAAACATCATACTTTGCCAGGTTGGTCTTTGTGGTGGTGGAAGTGATTTTATTCCTAGTCGGCTAGGATAGGATAATTTATTAATGTTTATTTCTGTGAATGGGAAAACCAAGGGAGTTAACACACGGGCAATCGTCAGATCACCTCACGCCCACCGTCGGGTTACCGGAGCTATTGCAGTGTGTTGTGTATGATAGACACAGTACTTCAATTTGGTAGAACCCATTAATCTGCTGGGTTCAGGCAATGTCTGTAAAGTGCCTTGCCCAAAGGGGACTCACCAACTAGCTAGCGACCAGTTTTAAACCTGCAACCATTCGGTTAAAAGGTGTCTTACTAATCCACAAGACTAACTGGTCAGATAGTCAAGGTAAAATCGTTTAAAACTGGCCAAGGTAATATTAAAAGAACTTAAATTCAAGTTGCTAAAATTAAAAAATAAGGATTTGTATCTAAATATGTAACGCGGCCGATTTATAGACTGATTTCCATATAAAAACGGTCATAGTGACTAGCCCCAAATGGATTTAAAACTTAGTAGAGGTGAAAGTAAGAACGCATCATTTTGTATTCCATTTTCGATTCTGGAATATTCTGGACAGGCCGAATTTACTTTGCTCTCTGAATTTACCAATTCTGGAATGGTTGTACAGTTGTGTGGCCAAATGGTACACTCGACCGATACATATAATGACTTGTAACATAAAAAACGGTCTTAGGAACAACCCCATCATGGGTTTGAAACTAAGGCCGCTAAGAAAAAAATATTTTGGAATAGCCCGATCCTGATTTTCCACATTTATTGATCCACTTATTCCTAGGAGAGCAAGTTGTCTTGTTTTTCAATGGACGGAGAGAAACAAAGGGATTGGTCCTTGGAAGCGAACATACGTTACATCAAGGTTATAGGAGGTCCCGGTGGGAGGGAAGGAATGCTGCTCGGGTTAAAGAATGGACAGGTATGTCTTGGGTTAAAGTGTTGACAGGTATTTCTCGGGTTAAAGAATGGACAGGTATGTCTTGGGTTAAAGAACGGACAGGTATGTCTCGGGTTAAAGAATGGACAGGTATGTCTTGGGTTAAAGAACGGACAGGTATGTCATGGGTTAAAGTATGGACAGGTATTTTTCGAGTTCAAGAATGGACAGGTATGTCTCAGGTTAAAGAATGGACAGGTATGTCTTGGGTTAAAGAACGGACAGGTATGTCTAGGGTTAAAGAATGGACAGGTATGTCATGGGTTAAAGAATGGACAGGTATGTCATGGGTTAAAGTATGGACAGGTATTTTTCGAGTTCAAGAATGGACAGGTATGTCTTGGGGTTAAAGAAGGGACAGGTATGTCACAGTTTAAAGTATGGACAGGTATTTTTCGGGTTCAAGAATGGACAGGTATGTCTTGGGTTAAAGATTGGACAGGTATGTCTCGGGTTAAAGAATGGACAGGTATGTCTCGGGTTAAAGAAGGGACAGGTATGTCACGGGTTAAAGTATGGACAGGTATTTTTCGGGTTCAAGAATGGACAGGTATGTCTTGGGTTAAAGAAGGGACAGGTATGTCTCGGGTTAAAGAATGGACAGGTATGTCTTGGGGTTAAAGAAGGGACAGGTATGTCACGGGTTAAAGTATGGACAGGTATTTTTCGGGTTTAAGAATGGACAGGTATGTCTTGGGTTAAAGAATGGACATTGGGCAGGTATGTCTCGAGTTAAAGTATTGAAAGGTATGTCTCAGGTTAAAGTGTGGACAGGTATTTCTCGGGTTAAAGAATGGACAGGTATGTTTCGGTTTAAAGAATGGACAGGTATGTCTTGGGTTAAAGATTGGACAGGTATGTCTTGGGTTAAAGATTGGACAGGTATGTCTTGGGTTAAAGATTGGACAGGTATGTCTCGGGTTAAAGAATGGACAGGTATGTCTTGGGTTAAAGAATGGACAGGTATGTCTTGGGTTAAAGAATGGACAGGTATGTTTCGGGTTAAAGAATGGACAGGTATGTCTCGGGTTAAAGAATGGACAGGTATGTCTCGGGTTAAAGAATGGACAGGTATGTCTCGGGTTAAAGAATGGACAGGTATGTCTTGGGTTAAAGAATGGACAGGTATGTCTTGGGTTAAAGAATGGACAGGTATGTTTCGGGTTAAAGAATGGACAGGTATGTCTCGAAAAGAATGGACAGGTATGTCTTGGGTTAAAGAATGGACAGGTATGTCTTGGGTTAAAGAATGGACAGGTATGTTTCGTGGTAAAGAATGGACAGGTATGTTTTGGGTTAAAGAATGGACAGGTATGTCTAGGGTTAAAGAATGGACAGGTATGTCTCGGGTTAAAGAATGGACAGGTATGTCTCGGGTTAAAGAATGGACAGGTATGTCTTGGGTTAAAGAATGGACAGGTATGTCTTGGGTTAAAGAATGGACAGGTATGTTTCGGGTTAAAGAATGGACAGGTATGTCTCGAAAAGAATGGACAGGTATGTCTTGGGTTAAAGAATGGACAGGTATGTCTTGGGTTAAAGAATGGACAGGTATGTTTCGTGTTAAAGAATGGACAGGTATGTTTTGGGTTAAAGAATGGACAGGTATGTCTCATAACTGCAATCTGCTTACTCCTCAAGTATACTGGATTTTACTGTTGTTGTAATTATCTCCTTGGTAATCTCACATAAGATTTGTTTCTTTTGCTCCAAGGTTTTGCAAATTTTCGTTGACAATCCGTTTCCGATCGAAATGCTAAAGATCAAGAGTTCCATTCGGTGTTTGGATCTGAGCATGAATCGAACGAAGTTGGCGATTATTTGTGACAACTCCACCTGTCATGTTTATGATATTGAAAGCAAAGAATTGCTCTTTGAGGTGGGCGGTAGATGCAATAATGGGCTGGTTGACAGAAACAACAGGACCAGGAATGTAGTCTACTGCTATGTAGACTACCAGTTACTAGGGTATTCCGGAGCTATCATTTTCGAAACATGTCGCTAGCTAGTCAGTTGTGTCGTGTTATTTGGCAAGGCACTTAACGAACATTGCCTGAACCCCAATGGATTGATCGGTTTTACTAAATTAAAGGAACGTGTCCATCAAACACAACACACTGCAATAGCTTTCAGGGCATAATATAATTTGACGATTACCCATTAGGCGTTTTTTCATTCACAGGGATAAACATGATTATCCTATCCTGTTTTATCATCCTCCAAAAAACAGTTTAACTGTTTAAATCCAAATTAACAAAATTCCTTTCTCACATCCAAATAACAAAAGCTTCGATGCAAAACGAGGACATGCTCTGCTACTTGAAACTGATCGTTAGCTAGTCAGTTACCCATTGGGCATTTTCCATTCACGAGGATAAACACAACTACCATATGGTCCTTCCAATTACAGTTTAACTATTTAAATCCGAATTAACAAAAATCCATTCTCACAATGCTTCGATTTAGGAAGTGAATGCGAATAGCGTTGCATGGAACACACAGGGATAAACATATCCTATCCTGTCCTATTATCCTACCAAACCCAGTTTAACTGTTTAAATCCAAATAACAAAATTCCATTCTCACATCCAAATAACAAAAGCTTCGATGCAAAACGAGGACATGCTCTGCTACTTGAAACTGATCGTTAGCTAGTCAGTTACCCATTGGGCATTTTCCATTCACGAGGATAA
Organism: Ciona savignyi; assembly: GCA_000149265.1. Classification (NCBI taxonomy): domain Eukaryota; kingdom Metazoa; phylum Chordata; class Ascidiacea; order Phlebobranchia; family Cionidae; genus Ciona; species Ciona savignyi. Next base: position 241,645 of record CH001961.1, read on the forward strand.
ACACAACTACCATATGGTCCTTCCAATTACAGTTTAACTATTTAAATCCGAATTAACAAAAATCCATTCTCACAATGCTTCGATTTAGGAAGTGAATGCGAATAGCGTTGCATGGAACACACAGGGATAAACATATCCTATCCTGTCCTATTATCCTACCAAACCCAGTTTAACTGTTTAAATCCAAATAACAAAATTCCATTCTCACATCCAAATAACAAAAGCTTCGATTTAGGAAGTAAACGCGAATAGCGTTGCATGGAACACACAAAACGAGGACATGCTCTGCTACTCCGGCAAGGGTCACCTTGGAATCAAAGCTGCAGGATTTCCCTCCCAACAGAGACGAATGAATGGCTTCGTTGTGGGTTACTGTGGGTCGCGCATTTTCTGCCTGCACGTGCAGGCCATGCGCGCCGTCGACGTGCCACAGTCTGCACCGATGTACCAGTACCTTGATAGGCAGATGTATGAGTAAGTGTGCTTTGTTGTTTTAATGTCAACTTTGGCTGGTGTCTTGGGTTTTAGTTTTAAAAGGTAATAATTAAATATAAGAACAGTTTTCAAATTGATTTCAGGCGATTTCGGATTATTTTTGATTCCTTAGTAAGATTTGTAGGCAATCTTTTTTTTTAATTTTTAATTACTCAACAATGTTATTTTTATTAAATAAAATATTTTAAAGTGTTTAGGTCCCCCAACAAAAATAACAACATATATAAATAGAATAACAGAAGTTTTTACAGCTTTTTTATTGCATTTGGAATGGTGGTAACAGGTTCAATAAATAATTTAGCAACAAAATGGGCTGATAACAACCTGCTTCTGGACCTCACAAACTTGTGACCCACAAATTGGGTTTTATGAGAATTAACCCAATACAGGTTTCACTTGAATGAGTTCCCAACCCCCATGACTGTTAATTCCCAGGTTAAAATAATGGTTGAACCGATAGATGATACTCTTTTAGAATGCCTGCTATGCCCATATGGCGTGATTCTTAAAGTATAAATCCCCCACCCTTAACCCACCCCTTAACCCCATGAAAATCAATCTTTAATTTAAACCCGGGGGTGGATATTAAGAATGACTTGACTGCTGTGACCATCAGGCTTTGTTTTTTAAGTATAAAAATGAGTGTTTTAATCCCCTCCCCCTCACCCCATCAGGCGTGGTTTTTAGTATAAACCATGGTGACTGGATATTTAGATTTAGATATTGACTTGCTGCTGTGCATATCAGACTTTGTTCTTTCAGTATAAAAATCAGTGTTTAAATCCCTCCACCTTAACCCACCCCTCCCGTCCATTTGTGGGTTAGGAGGTCCAGAATCAGATTGTTATCGGCCCATTTTGTTGCAAAATTACAATATTTTTTCAGTATAAAAATCAATGTTTTAATACTCCTTATCCGACCCACCCCCATGGAAACTATACTCGTTTAAAATGACTTGACTTCTGTGCCCATCAAGCTTTGTTCTTTAAGTTTAAAAATTAGTGTCTAAACCCCCCCACCCTTAACCCACCCCTTCACCCCATGAAAATCAATCTTTAGTTTAAACCCGGGGGGGGGGATATTAAGAATGACTCGACTTCTGTGCCCATCAGGCTTTGTTCTTTTATTATAAAAATCAATGTTTAACCCCCCCTCCTTATCCGACCCCCACCTTTAAACTGACCCCCCACCCAGGGAAGCGTACCAGATCGCATGCTTGGGCGTGACCGAGTCGGACTGGCACAACCTGTCGCAAAAAGCCCTGGAAGACTTGAATTTCAACGTCGCGAAAAAGGCTTTCACTCGCATTCGGAATCTACGTTACCTAGAGTTGGTGCAGAGTATTGAAGTAAGATCAAGGATTTTATTCATATTTTTAATCAGTTTTAAATATTTTGGACACTTATTTTTTTTGGAAATTTTAATTTTTTTTAATCAGTTTTAAATTTTATTAATTTTTTTAACCAGTTTTAATTTTTTTTTTTTAATTATATTTAAATAAAAATTCTATGTAACGTTCAATTTTTTAATGCACTTAGAGACTTGCCAAGCAGGCAACTCATGCATAACTTCTTGTAAGCAAAACCATTTAATTTTATTTTAACATAAAAACAAACTATTTGTAATTTTAAAAGAGATTAAAAGGCCCACACATCTATAATGAAATTAAAAAGGGCTCACTTACAATAAAAGGCAAACAGATTGAGTAACTATTCTCCTTAGCAAAGAGCAAACTCACTAACCTGTCTGACAATTAGTCTGATGGTTTAGTGCTTCGCTGTTCAGCCAGAGGGTTGCAGGTACGAAACTGGTCGCTAGCT